>CM077667.1:119402641-119800141 GCA_039707655.1 Elymus sibiricus | reverse complement strand
TCCAGGACATCCAATTGTTGCTATTTGGCTTTCGATTTTCTTTTGTCAATTGGATGTACAAGAATGCCTAGGACCCCTCTCTAGATATCTATGCTTTCTCGTCTCAAGTTCTATTCATGCTACATCACAAAACTTGAACAAGCACTTCTCGAACCCTCTGTGTGAGGAGCACTCGGAGATCCGTGTCGACAAGAGCTGCATTCCAAAACTTCTCTGTGAAACTCGGTGTTACCAACCCCAAAAACTCAGTTCCACCAAATCACTGAGTTGATCTAGTTTATGATCTCGGTACAGCCGATTGAGTATTATCAGTCACACCGAGTTTCTCGGTCTCCTGACAGTTAGGAAACTCGGTGGCACCAAAATGTCCTAATCGGTTTCACCGAGAGTCACGGGTATTTAATCTGGCGGACCCGACTTTTGAAATCCAATCGTCAAAAGTTTGTTTCTCCAAACCCCGAGCTGCCACACCGGACCCCTTGGTCGTCATCTTTGATTCCCCGTGCGCCTCCGCCGTTGGGATCATCGCCGTCGACGGAATCTTCGCCGCCGTCGTCGCCTTTGCGGATTATTCACCGAGTTAGGGTATGAATCCGGCCCCTTTGTGCGCCCCCTTTTCTGATTCATGCGCATTAGGGTATCCCTATCGATAATCCACTGATTGCAATCTTTCTAATCCACCAGAAACTTCATTAGTTTAGCGAACGAGAATTTTTTAGGTCTACCAATCCACAAACCGAATCTCGGTGATACCGAGTCGCAAAAATCGGATCTACCGATTTTGGTTTTAGGATTCCTGAGAATAGTCTCGGTGAAACCGAGCGGCCACTTTCTGTGACACCGAAGTGACTGCCAAGTTTCTGTGAAGAAGAATATGAGTCTCGGTGGATCTGAAAATTTTGACTCGCTGGTACCGAAATCCTTTTTGCAGAAAGCTATACTTAAGAATTTTTGTTCAAATTTTGAAAAACTTCGGTGTTTTGTGATGCTCAACCCCCTGCTCTTCTATACTCTATTCACAGGTTCTGTATATCAGGCTCAGAAGACAGTCAAAATGATTTCAGAGAACTCAGTGTTGATGCAAATCTAGGCACTAGTCCTGAGAGCCGTTCTTCTTCATCAGAAGATCCAGGCACCCCAAGTTCTCATGATTTGCCCAAGGCTGCCACCAGGGCAAGGAAGAACTTAAACTCAGATGAGGTAGATTCTGACTTCGTGCCAGAGGAGGTTCTTGCTAAGAAAAAGCGAGACAAAGTAGAGAGAGCCGCAAAGAAGTGTGCAAGAGAGGCCACTTCAGCTAAGACGCCAGTGAGAAAAGAGTATGCCAGCTCTGATGCTATGGGAGCTCCAAAGAGTGCTAGGGCAACCATGACTGTTGAGCCTCCAAAGAGGTCATTGCCCATGAATGTAGATGAGAAGAATAGGATCAGAAAGAGAATTGTTCATGTAGTAGGCAGATCTACTTCCATGTATGAAGACCGAGCAGAAGCTGAGGAGGATGAAGAGCCAGCTGCCAAGGATCCTCCCAAGAAGAAGAAGAAGAAGCTACTTGCTGATGCCATGCCTAGTCAGGCCCCATAAGCAGCTGGTCCTATGAAGCCCCCAGCTCCTAAGCCCAAGAGGACAACCAGAGGCATCTCAGCTGCAGCCAAGAACAAAGGTTCCACCTCTAGAGATGCTGCTGAAGAGGAAGAGATGACAGTTTTGAGGAAGCTGAGACCTCATCTTCCAGAGCAAAATGACAACCATCCTATTGCTGAGGACATGCAGAAGATGAAGGATTCAGGGCTGAGAGAATGGAGAGCTGTTGATCCATATTCTCAGAGGAGAAGACTGCTGTAGATTACATATTCTACACCAAAGAGCAGCAAGATTTTTATGAGACCATTTGTCGTGCGAAACGAACACCTATGGGGTCGCTATCGAGCGGATCCCTTTACGGTTCGGCAAGGGGAGAGGATTGCACAAAGAGCAGAACTAACGAACAGCATGCGGGGATTTACCCAGGTTCGGGCCGCACGGATGCGTAAAACCCTACTCCTGCTTTGATTGTATTACTGTGGATGTCCTTGGCCATGTTCTGGGAGCTACAGTATTCAGTAGCTACGCATGCAGAATGGACCTCTGAAGTTCTGAACCCCCGAACCCCCCTTTTTGTACGCCTCGGGCCTCCTTTTATATAAGTCAAAGGGGCTACCACAGTGGCGTACAAGATAAGGCATGAGGTGGAAAGTAACTACAGTGTTATCACAGTGTTATCATACCTAACCCTGACGGCTTAGGACAAACTCATTAAATGCACCGTGAGGTGTCCGTCGAGGTGTCCCTTAGCGTCTCGGGCTTGGAAAAGCTTCACAGGGGATGGGCAAAAGCAGCCATCCCATCAGCACCGCTTAAGCATCTCGTGGCCAGCATTACGCCACGTCATCATGAGGACAAGCCCTAAACGACAAGGCTGGCCGCTGCACAGGAGCGATAGCGCTGCACTGTGCAAAGCCTTGCCGGGACTGAATCCTTGCCGGGCCCGGGGCTTGCCGGGACCGAATCCTTGCCGGGCCCGGGGCTTGCCGGGACTGGGTCTTGCCGAGCGCGAAGCTTCGCCGGCAAGGGCCTTGCCGGGCGCGAGGCCTTGCCGGCAAGGGTCTTGCCGGGCCTCCGCAACCCTTTGGTCTTCTGTCTGGTCGTTGACTTGAACGTCTCCTTGGCATCTTAGTCTCGTGATTACTCCTAGCTATTCCCCGGCAAGGCTTGCCGCGGTATGGCTACAACTGCCCGTGCACAAGTAAGGGGTACTAAAAAGACCCATACTTTAGTACACCGACAGGAGCCCCCGGGCCTAGGCCATACACGGGTGCCAGGCCTGTTGGGCTAGGCCCAAAATAGTGCACGGGCACGCGTGGCAGGGAATAACTGCTCGCAATCATTATCTCTTTTACCACGCCCCTCCACTATGCGCATTAATCGCGCGACGTGGGAAACGTGGGCGGAAACTCCGCTGCAAAAGCGGGCGGTAAAGAGCCTGCCTCGCGCCTTCCCCATAAAAAGGGAATCGCAGAGGGCACTGCTCATTTACCCCCCTCCGCCTTTCCAATCTCAATCTCAGAACCGTCGCCGTCGTCTTCTTCCTCGCGCCCAAAGCAGAGCTTGTCTCCCTCCACCCTCCTCCACCGTGCTCTCGACGTCTTCAGCGCCCACCTCCATAGCCACCATGCCGCCCAAGCTGAGCAAGGGCAAGGCGGCGGAAGCGGCCGCCGCGGAGAGCAGGTTGGCGAAGATGCGGAAGGAACGTGTTGTCTTCCCCTCGACACTTGACGCGGAGACCTTGAAGAAGAGGTACCAGTTCGCATGGGCGACTGAGACCACGGCGCATCCAGCCACCAAAGTGAGTGTAGCTTCTCGTAAGGCAGAGCCAGGAGATTATGCCTTCTTTGCCGATTACTTCTGGTGTGGCCTCTGTCCTCCGTACTCGGATTTCTTCGTAGATATCATGCTCACCTACGGCTTCCAGCTGCTAGATTTCACGCCGAATGCCGTGACTTGTATGTCCATCTTCGCGCACCTTTGCGAGAATTTCGTTAGGGTCATCCCGAGCACTGCACTTTTCCGGCACTACTTCTACCCCCGCATCCAAAAGGGCGACGCCCTCTCCGGCAGCATCGCTTGGATTCCGAGGACGTCAACCAAGGAGATGTACCCAGAGGGGCTCTACCGCGAGAGATGGGATTAGTGGCGCGGCAAGTGGTGCTGGGTTCGGGAAAAGGAGCCCAAACCGTTCTGCGAGGTGCGAAAGCAGAAGGTGGTCCGCGGCAAGGATTGGGGCGCCGCGGACCCTGACGACAGCAAGCTCACCATCGCCATCACCAGGAAACTGCGCCTCAGGGCTGCCGGGTTGAAGGTGGAGATGATTGCTTCGGATTTCCTTCGCCGGCGCATCGCCCCACTGCAGAACAAGGGGCGCCCTGCCTGGGAGTACGCGAACGCCGCCGACGTCATGAGGGTGCGGCCTGGGCTGGATAATGATCTGACAGCCATAGGGCACGCGGCCCTCTGCCAACAGCTGTTCAAATCTGAAGCAGTGGGAGACTTGCCGACAGGCGCCGTCCCACTATGCAACAACTCGTCGCTGACCTCCATCATCGCCATGATGCCGGTGCTCATCGCCATGATGCCGAACGCATCGACGAGAGGTGGATCGAGCCGTCCGCGGAGCAGGCGCTAGCGTTCTTCGACAACTTGACGGAGAAGGCCATCCGCGGGGAGAACCTTGTCCGCGCCACCACGGAGGAGGAGCTCGCCTACATCGCCGGCAGGGCGGAAGAGGCGAACCTTGCCGAAGAAGCCGGCAACACTGAGTCCAGCGAAGGCGAGGACTTGCTGCGGGAAGATCTTGCCGGGCGAGGTCAGGCTGCCGGGGAGCCGAGCGGAGCCGCTGCCGGGAGTTCTTCTGCCGGAGGCGCCGCCGAAGAGGAAGAAGAGGAGGAGGAAGAGCCCCCAGCTCTTCAACACAGGAAGAGGCGCGTCCTCCGGAAGAACGCCACTGGCGCTCCAGCCCGCCAACCTTCCTCAAGCGGCGAGGCTTCCGGCAAAGGGGCGGCCGGCGAGGCCGCACCGCAAACTGCCGCTGCCAAGCGGCCCAGGACCAATCCTCCTCCTCCTACGTCAGGAACTGCGGCGGGGGTCGGCTTCGACCTCTCCGCCATCAGCTCCGAGGAAGAAGAAGAAGAGTAAGAGTCCCGCCGCAGCCTTGATTCTCATCCTTCTAGTTTTGCTTGATTAACTTGCTCTGTTTTTGCCTCCTCAGGGATACGGAGACTCTGGTGCAAAGGATGGCGAAGAGGGCCAAGACCTCAACAAGCGTCGAGCCGCCGGCAAGCACCTCGGGCGCGCCGGAAACGGTCCTCGTCAGCTCGGAGTCAAGCCCAGAGCGCAACCCTCGATGCAGCCCTCGACGCAGCCCCCGGTGCAGCCCCCAGCGTGAGTCTTCTACTCACTATCCATTGGCGCGTGCCGGGGTGTGCATCTTCTCTGCTGACATCTCCGGGCGAGCAGGAGCGGAGCAACAGCGAGAAGCAACAGCGGGAGCTGCCTCTGCCATGCCACCTCCGTCAACCACACCGCCCAGGGGCGAGTCTTCAGGCAATCTCTACCGCGACGAAGGGGAGGGGCCGGCAAGTGCAGCCTCCGGCAACCCCTTCCTTGACGCAGGTAAATTTACTTGCCCCAAAGAACTCTTGTCGCTTTGGTTTTTCTTCTTTTTGTCTTCTTGAACTTCCTTCCCAGCTTCATCTTAATCAACTCCTTGGCTTTCAATCTTCTTCTGACAGAGCTCATGGATACTGACGTTGTCATTGAAGAGACTGCCGAGGATGCCGCCACTGAAGCCGACAAGGTTGCTGCCGAGGAGGCCGCCAAGCATGCCGCCGTCGAGGCCGCCAAAGCTGCTGCCGCCGAGGCTGCTGCCGTTGAGGCCGCCAAGGCCGCTGCCGCCGAGGCCGCCAAGGCCGCGCAAGAGGAGGCCGCCAAGATGTCCGCCGAGGGAGCCGGTGAGGAGACCCGCGGCCATACTGACGGCGCTTCCGCCCCAGGAGCGCCAGGTGCTTCTACTGCCGTGGGGCCCTCAACTGCCGAAGACCAACCCTCGTCGTCCCAGGCCCCTTCCTCAAGCCAATACATCAGGGCCGGCAAAAACGTTGTCAGCATGCCGGGGTCGGCAAACATCGAAGACCTGGTTGAAGGAGAACATCTTGACGGGGAAATCACTACCGCCGCCACCAGTGAGCTCAAGGAGGAGCAGCTACTTCAAGCCATGAATGACAACTATCAGAAGCTCCAAACGCTCTACCGTGCCCGGAAGGAGAAACTGGACTCCCGGGCAGCGCTCGTCGAGGCCGCGGAAGGAGACTTCCAACAACGCGTCACGGAGACACAGGCTTGGTACGGCGAGGCCCTCCAAGAGCTGAATATTTACCGGGAGCAGCTGGCGGAAGAGCGGAACATCCTCCTGCTGAAGCAATCAGACATCGAGAAAGCGCAGGAGGAGGCCGCCCAGCAAGCCGCCGCGGCAGAAGCCCTCTTGACGCAGCGCCGCATCAGCCTTGACGCTCAAGAAGAGGACCTTGCCGCGCGCGAGGCGGCGCTTGCTGCCAAGCTTCGCAACAAGGATGAAGAGCTCGAAAGTCTTGTCGCACGGCGGGTCCAGGAGCTTGAGCAGAAACACTTGAAGACGCTCAGAGCTCTAACTGAAGACCACGCCGGCAAGCTCAAAGAGGCCCTCGACGCTGCCGGAGCTGCGGACACCGCCAAGAACTTGCTGGAGGAGAAGACGAAGCAGCTGGAGGCCGCTCTCGAGGACCGCGGCAAGAAGGTCTCAGCACTCGAGGCCGAGAGAGACAAGGCTCTCCATAGCCTGATGGAGACGCAGGCTGCCGCGTCCGAGAAGGTCCAGCAGCTTTCCTCCGCCAAGGACTCCATTGAAGATCTGAAGCTGAAGCTATCCACGCTGGAGGAGTCTCTTGAGGCCGCCCGAGTTCGCCAGAAGACTCTTATCAAAGACCTCCACGACGAACAGGAGTTGCTCCAGAACGCCGCCACCACCCACAACGAGTACACTTCTAGCGTGAAGCTCTGGACTGCCAGGCTGGCGGACGTTGCCGAGAAGCTTGGCGCGGAGCTGGAGGCCATGGACTTGCCGGGCTTGGGATACTCTGTCGACGACAACATATCCTCAAGCGCCAGGCTAACCATGTTCTTCGACAAGCTCGTCGACGCCCTCAAGCTAATCCAGGCGAACCAGACAAGCAAGTTGGCCGACGAATCCCGGAAACTCTGCCAGCTCGTCCTCCGCAAGGTGTTGATGAAGGTGGCGTACAGGAACCCTAGCATCGACCTCTCCAAAGCCTTGAAGAGCTTGCCGAAGGACGCGGACGTCAAGGCTCTTGAGGAGCTTGTCGCGCCCATCGTCGATCGGGTGAGCCAGGTGAAGAGGGTCGAGGGCGATCGCCATGACTAGCCACATCCACCTCATCTTTTCTCCATTTAGCTCTGCTCTTCGTCGCTATTCTTTTTCTTCCGGCAAGGCGCCAACCTTGAACGTCGTCTGGTATCCATACCACTATTCTCCTTCCCCCCCGGCAAACTTGCGCGCGAGGGAATCTTCTGTCTCTTGAGAAAAAGAAAGAAGAGAAAATAAAAGTATGGAACCTTGACGGTTAGTTAGCTCTTACCGGGATCGAGTGCAATACACATCTCAGATAACACATGCATATAGAATGACATGAAAATCAACAAGAAACGTAAAGCACACAGATCTTATTAAATATGCACAGGGATGTGCCTGCTCTGTACAAGGGATTACATGCCAGCGGCAACACTTGTACAGAATGGCGTTGCCGGGATCTTGCCGGAGCGTTACGCTGCCGCGAGCGCTGGATTCGGGTCATCAGCAGCCTGCTGGCCGTATCGCTATCATAGCAAGAAACCCGAACAACCGCGCCTTACGGGTAGAACTTGCGAAGGTGCTCGATGTTCCAGGAGTTGCTCACTGGCAAGCCCTCTTCGGTCTCCAGGCGGACAGCGCCAGGCCTGGTGACTCGCACTACCCGGTAAGGGCCTTCCCACTTCGGCGTCAACTTGTTGGAATTCTTGGCCGACTGAACGCGCCGAAGAACAAGGTCGCCTTCCTCAAGACTCCGGGCATGAACCTTGCGGCTATGGTAGCGGCACAAAGCTTGCTGGTAGCGAGCGGCTCGCACAGCAGCCCGAAGACGGTTCTCCTCAAGGAGCAGCGCGTCATCTTGCCGCAGCTGCTCTTGCTCAAGCTCATCATAAGCGAGCACTCGAGGTGACCCGTATATGAGTTCCGTGGGGAGAACTGCTTCCGCTCCGTAGACCAGAGCGAAGGGCGTCTGGCCGGTGGCTCGATTCGGCGTCGTCCTGATTGACCAAAGAACCGCCTGCAGCTCATCAATCCAGCGTCTTCCATGCTTGTGCAGCTTGGCGAAAGTTCTGGTCCGGAGACCACGCAGCACTTCAGCGTTCGCCCTTTCCGCTTGGCCATTGCTTCTCGGGTGACCAACAGAGGCAAAACAGATCTTGCCGCCAAGGTATTGGACATACTGCATGAAGGTGTGACTTGTGAACTGCGTACCGTTGTCGGTGATGATCCTGTTCGGCACACCAAAACGGCACACAATCCCCTTGAAGAACTTGACTGCTGACTGTGCTGTCACCCTCCTCACTGCTGCCAGTTCTGGCCACTTCGTGAACTTGTCGATAGCAACGTACAAGTACTCGAAGCCCCCGGCAGCGTGGGGGAAGGGACGCAGTATGTTGAGCCCCCAGACCGAGAAGGGCCAAGAGAGAGGGATCGTCTGGAGAGCTTGAGCTGGCTGATGAAGTTGCTTCGAATGAAATTGGCACGCTTCACACTTGGTTACTAGTGCCGTTGCATCCTGGAGGGCAGTAGGCCATAAGAATCCTTGCCGGAATGCCTTGCCGACAAGGGATCTCGAGCCTATGTGGGATCCACATACGCCCCCATGAATCTCTGCCAACAGCTCTAGTCCTTCCTCCCGAGGAATGCACTTCCATTTCACACCGTTGGGTCTCTTTCTGTACAGAACGTCGTCGACGAACTGGTACATACTTGACTGACGGGCTACTTTCTCAGCTTCTTCCTGCTCCTTAGGGAGTTCTCCTGTCTGAAGGAAATGGACTATTTGCTGTGCCCATGCCGGAGCTTGTGGCTCGACGACAAGGACTTAAGGCAACTCTTCAGCTGCGGGAGCATTTGCTTCTACGGCAAGAACCTGAGGTTCTTGGCGGAGCAGCTGCTCACCGGCAACTGGTATTTCTTCGGCAGCAGGGGCGCTTGCTTCGGCGGCAAGAACGTGAGGTTCTGCGCGAAACCGCTGCTCACCGGCAACCGGTATTTCTTCGGCAGCAGGGGCGCTTGCTTCGGCGGCAAGAACCTGAGGTTCTGCGCGAAGCCGCTGCTCACCGGCAACCGTGTCGTTCCCGGCAAGATCCTTGCCGGGGGCTTCGGGAAGCCCGGCCGGGAAGTACTCGCCGGTACTTAACTTTCTTCTCTTATCATGCCTTGTCGATGGCGACACGGATGGTTGAGTCAAGCGGAGCACAAAAGTCCCTGGTTCCATAGGCAGCTTGAGTGCGGCACGCTTCGACAGGTCGTCGGCAACGCTGTTCTCTGATCGAGGAACATGCTCTGTCTGAAGACCGTCAAAGCTCTCCTCTAGCTTCCTCACGTCATCGACGTACGCTTCCATTAACGGGCTCTGATAATCTTTGTTGACCTGCCTCACGACGAGCTGGGAGTCACCTCTGACGATGAGCTTCTTGATCCCAAGGTCTGCCGCGATCCTGAGACCGGCAAGCAGTCCTTCATACTCTGCCGTGTTATTGGTCGATCTCTCCCGGGGAAAATGCATCTGGATGACGTACTTGAGGTGCTCTCCGGTGGGTGCGACAAGCAGCACGCCGGCACCGGCGCCTTGCAGCGAAAAGGCTCCATCAAAGTACATGATCCATTCGCGATCTGTTTCCTTGCCAGGAATCGCTGATTCTTGAACTTCGTCGTCTGGCGTTGGGGTCCATTCTGCAATGAACTCTGCCAAGGCTCTGCTCTAGATAGTTGAAGAACTTTCAAACTTGAGACCAAAGCATGACAGCTCCAACGCCCACTCCACAATCATGCCGGTTGCTTCTGGGTTCCGGAGAATCTGTTGCAGCGGAAAGCGAGTGACGACGGTGACGTCATGTGCTTGGAAGTAATGGCGCAGCTTCCTCGAGGCCATGAGAAGGCCGAAGAGCAACTTCTGCACACCAGAATATCTCGACCTAGCCCCCTGTAATAGGGAGCTGACGAAATAGACTGGGCGCTGCACCATCTTCTTCTTCTGCACTGCTTGACTCGACTGCGCGGATCTTTCCTTGTCGGCACCAGACTCTGCCGGGGCCGGCCCTGGCAAGTCATTTGGCGGGCCTGCTGTTGCCGCTGCATCCTCCTCTGCTTTTCTCTCTGCCACCAGCGCAGCACTAACCACTTGATTCGTTGCCGCCAGATAGAGCAGCAACGGCTCTTGTGGTCTAGGCGTGACTAGTACTGGCGAAGAGGAGAGGTACTTCTTCAAATCCTGCAGCGCTGCCTCCGCTTCTGGAGTCCATTTCATTGGACCTGCCTTCTTCAAAATTTTGAAAAATGGCAGGGCGCGCTCAGCAGACTTTGAGATGAACCTACTCAAAGCAGCGACGCAGCCGGCAAGGCGGCGCACATCCTTAACTCGTCTTGGCGCTTCAATCTGCTCAATTGCCTTGATCTTGTCGGGATTGGCTTCAATTCCATGCTGAGATACAAAGAACCCGAGAAGCTTGCCGGATGGGACGCCAAACACGCACTTCTCGGGATTGAGCTTCAGGTTGATCCTGCGCAGATTTGCAAATGTCTCCTCCAGATCTTGAATGAGCGTTGCCTTGTCCTTGGTCTTGACCACTATGTCATCCATGTAAGCTTCCATATTTCTATGCAGCTGGGCCCCGAAACCAATCTGGACAGCTCTTGCGAAGGTCGAACCAGCACTTTTCAACCCGAAAGGCATACACAAGAAGCAATATGTGCCACACGGGGTGATAAATGCAGTCTTCTCTTCGTCTTCCTTCGCCATGAAGATCTGGTGGTAGCCTGAGTATGCATCAAGAAATGATAGCAAATCGCAGCCGGCAGTGGAATCGACAATCTGGTCGATGCGCGGCAAGGGAAAGGGATCTTTCGGACAGGCTTTATTGATATCTGTAAAGTCAATACATAGCCTCCATTTACCGTTCGCCTTGCGCACAACAACTGGATTGGCCAACCATGTAGGATGGAGGACTCCTCTAACCAGGCCTGCCGCCTCAAGCTTCTTAATCTCTTCTGCAATGAATTCTTGCCGCTCCAAAGCTTGCTTCCGCACCTTCTGCTTGACGGGCCGCGCGTGAGGACAGACAGCTAGGTGTTGCTCAATTACCTCCCTGGGAACACTGGGGATGTCAGATGGTTGCCATGCAAACACATCGACATTCGCCCGCAGGAAGGCAACGAGCGCGCTTTCCTATTTGTTGTCAAGGGTGGAACTTATGGTGAAAGTTCCCCCCGTCCCGTCCTCCTTGGCGGGCACCTTCTTGGTCTCAGGCGGAGCAGCCTTGGATTTCTTGGTCTGGCCAGCAGAGCTCCCTGGTGAACCCTCGACGGTAGCGCAGCACTCCGGAGAGGCGCGCTTGCCGGAGTTTGTACCAGAGGTCTTGCCGGGCTTCTTCTTCTTGCCGGGATCTTGAGCGGTAGGACCATGCGCCTTGCCAGCGGACGCTGCAACTGCTTCCCGGTAGAGCTTGTCGGTGCAAATGAGCGCGTCTTTCTTGTCGGAGTGGACAGTGATGACGCTCATTGGACCGGGCATCTTCAAGACGTTATAGGCATAGTGCGAGGCCGCCATGAACTTAGCCAGCGCTGGGCGGCCAAGGATTCCATTGTACGGCAACGGAATCTTGGCGACGTCGAAGACGACCTTCTCCGTCCTGAAGTTCAGCTCACTGCCAAAAGTTACCGGCAGCGTGATCTTGCCTTTCGGCTGGTTCCTTCCCGGATTGACCCCTTGGAAAGAACCTGTCTCCTCCAGGTCCTTGTCAGGGATCTGTAGCCTCTTGATGACGTCTGGCGAGATCAAGTTCAGGCCGGCCCCACCGTCAACTAACATTTTCGTCACCTGGAGGTTGCGGATCGTTGGTGAAACCAACAACGGCAAACACCCGACCGCAGTTGTGCGATCAGGGTGATCCTCGGCGTCAAAAATGATAGGCGTGTGGGACCACTTCAGTGGCTTCTATGCATCAATAGAGGGTTCTGCCGCATTAATCTCACGTGCCCACCGCTTGAGTTGGCGGTGAGAGAAATGCAACGAAGCGCCCCCGTCAACGCACATGGCCTCTGTAGCCTTCTGGAACTCGTGTTCGCTGGACTCGTCGCCCTCTGCATCACCATCATCACGTCCTTGCTCTTTGGCGCGGCCCCGGGCAGGCTTCTCTTGCTGCTGCCTGGGCTTGCCGCGGCGACCTCCTCGACCGCGCTTCCTGCCAGACCCTCCGGCACCATCTTGGGCTCTCTCCTTGTCGCGCCTTTTGTACTCGGCGCGCTGCTTCTCGGCAAGCTCCTCAACTTGCCTGCAGTCTTGGAGATCATGGCCCTTGGTGCGGTGGATCTTGCAGTACTGCTTGCCGGATCCCTCTGGCTTGTTGGCAGCCGCCAAGGCCTGACACGCCGCACACCCGGCAACCTCCTTGCCGGGGTCGTCGGTCTTGGACTTCTTGGCGGTGCCGGTGTTGCCGGAACCTTCAACGGCAAGCACGGCCTTGCCCTTGCGCTTCTTGTTCTTCCGCCGCCCCTTCCTTGCCGGGGCAGGAGCGTCTTCGCTATCGGAGTCGACTCCAGCGCCAGCGTTCTCGCCGGGGAGCCTCCTTCCTTCTTCTGCCCGAGCACATTTATCGGCCAAAGCGTAGAGCTCGGCGACATCCCTAACTTTGTTCATCGCTAGCTCCTCCCGCATCTTACGATTGCGCACATTCTGATGAAAGGCGCTGATGACGGCGGCGGGATGAACGTCAGGAATGTTGTGCTGGATGCGGCTGAACCTCTGGATATACTTGCGCAAAGTTTCGCCCTACTTCTGGGGAATGATGTGCAGATCACTCTCCTGGCCAGGAGCTTGATGGCCGCCGGTGAAGGCACCAACAAACTGATGGCACAGGTCGGCCCAAGAATCTCGGGCAGGTGCATCAACCACGATCTCACGTTGGGCTTCAGCACCAATGGAAAGTAGTTGGCCAGTACCTTATCGTCACGAGCCCCGGCAGCCTGCACCGCGATGGTGTAGATGCTCAAGAACTCGGATGGATGGGTCTTGCCGTCGTACTTCTCCGGTACTTCCGGTATGAAGGAGCGGGAGCTAGGCCACTGGACTTGCCACAGCTGACGAGTAAACGCTGGACAACCCACCTCGTAGGGTAGGCAGCCAGGGTACCCTGGCGCGGGCTCGTCAACAGCAGTCCCAGCACGCTTGTCAGACTGGCTACGCGCTTCCCTTCGGCGCTCGATGGTGGTTCGAGCGTCCTCCTTCCGTTCCCGAAGAACGTGACGTTGATCTCGGCGAACCCGCGGATCAGATGACGCCGTGGAACCATCCTCAAGGGCACTGGTCCGTCGAGTTAACGACCGCTCTTGACGCAGTGGAGGGGAACGCAACGTAGTCGTTGCAGCTCCGGTCTTCTCTCCATCGCCACGCACCAGCCAAGACGACTGCAGCCGCGAAGGTTCACCCTGCTGCGGTACGTCGTTGTTGGCTAGGCCGATGAGGCTCTGGATAGCGGCTCGCCAATCGTCTAGCTTCTCCGCGGCGGGAGGGAAGTCTAGGAGCAGCTGAGCTCGCGCCAACGCCTCTGCTGGCGTAGGCGGCGGCGACAGGTCCGAAGAACGTGAGGTGCTCAAACTCCTAACAGGGTTAGAAGGAGCACCATCACGACTCTGCACCCGCGCGCGGCTTCCACCGGCGCGCTGGCGCGGATCTTGGCCCTACGCATCCTGGGAGTGATGCGCAGGGGTCTTTCCATGCGGACGCCTAGAACCACCAACGTCTTGAGGCCGCACGTCACGCTCGTCCTGAGAAGGTCGCGGTGCATGCGCCGGCATATTCGTCCTGGAAGGCGCCGCTCCATCTTTGGAAGTCGCTGCACCACCCGCAGGTTGCGCAGCTCCATCCTTGGACCTGTTGCTCGTCCGGCTCGGATCGCCGGAACGCCGTGGAAGCTCGGAGCCTCCACCTCCTCCACCCGCGTCTACCCCGTCGCCTGCGCGCGCAGCATCAGGCACGACGGATGCGGATGGACCAACCGCCGTGAAACCCTTCTTCTTGGGAGCCATGGTGGTGAAGATGATCGAAGATCTGACGCGCTGATCGCTAGATCAGGTTCGCACCACCTCGATCCCCCTACCTTGCGCGCCAAAGATGTCGTGGGAAACGAACACCTATGGGATCGCTATCGAGCGGATCCCTTTACGGTTCGGCAAGGGGAGAGGATTGCACAAAGAGCAGAAGTAACGAACAGCACGCGGGGATTTACCCAGGTTCGGGCCGCACGGATGCGTAAAACCCTACTCCTGCTTTGATTGTATTACTATGGATGTCCTTGGCCAAGTTCTGGGAGCTACAGTATTCAGTAGCTACGCATGCAGAATGGACCTCTGAAGTTCTGAACCCCCGAACCCCCCTTTCTGTACGCCTCGGGCCTCCTTTTATATAAGTCAAAGGGGCTATCACAGTGGCGTACGAGATAAGGCATGAGGTGAAAAGTAACTACACTGTTATCATAGAGTTATCATACCTAACCCTGACGGCTTAGGACAAACTCATTAAATGCACCGTGAGGTGTCCGTCGAGGTGTCCCTTAGCGTCTCGGGCTTGGAAAAGCTTCACAGGGGATAGGCAAAAGCAGCCATCCAATCAGCACCACTTAAGAATCTCGTGGCCAGCATTACGCCACGTCATCATGAGGACAAGCCCTAAACGACAAGGTTGGCCGCTGCACTGGAGCGATAGCGCTGCACTGTGCAGAGCCTTGCCGGGACTGAATCCTTCCCGGGCCCGGGGCTTGCCGGGACCGAATCCTTGCCGGGCCCAGGGCTTGCCGGGACCGGGTCTTGCCGGGCGCGAAGCTTCGCCGGCAAGGGCCTTGCCGGGCGCGAGGCCTTGCCGGCAAGGGTCTTGCCGGGCCTCCGCAACCCTTTGGTCTTGTGTCTGGTCGTTGACTTGAACGTCTCCTATGGGGAATAGCTAGGAGTAATCACGAGACTAAGATGCCAAGGAGACGTTCAAGTCAACGATCAGACAGAAGACCAAAGGGTTGCGGAGGCCCGGCAAGACCCTTGCCGGCAAGGCCTCGCGCCCGGCAAGGCCCTTGCCGGCGAAGCTTCGCGCTCGGCAAGACCCGGTCCCGGCAAGCCCCGGGCCCGGCAAGGATTCGGTCCCGGCAAGCCCCGGGCCCGGCAAGGATTCAGTCCCGGCAAGGCTTTGCACAGTGCAGCGCTATCGCTCCAGTGCAGCGGCCAGCCTTGTCGTTTAGGGCTTGTCCTCATGATGACGTGGCGTAATGCTGGCCACGAGATGCTTAAGCGGTGCTGATGGGATGGCTGCTTTTGCCCATCCCCTGTGAAGCTTTTCCAAGCCCGAGACGCTAAGGGACACCTCGACGGACACCTCACGGTGCATTTAATGAGTTTGTCCTAAGCCGTCAGGGTTAGGTATGATAACACTGTGATAACACTGTAGTTACTGTCCACCTCATGCCTTATCTCGTACGCCACTGTGGTAGCCCCTTTGACTTATATAAAAGGAGGCCCGAGGCGTACAGAAAGGGGGGTTCGGGGGTTCAGAACTTCAGAGGTCCATTCTGCATGCGTAGCTACTGAATACTGTAGCTCCCAGAACTTGGCCAAGGACATCCACAGTAATACAATCAAAGCAGGAGTAGGGTTTTACGCATCCGTGCGGCCCGAACCTGGGTAAATCCCCGCGTGCTGTTCGTTAGTTCTGCTCTTTGTGCAATCCTCTCTCCTTGCCGAACCGTAAAGGGATCCGCTCGATAGCGATCCCATAGGTGTTCGTTTCCCACGACATCTTTGGCGCGCCAGGTAGGGGGATCGAGGTGGTGCGAACCTGATCTAGCGATCAGCGCGTCAGATCTTCGATCTTCTTCACCACCATGGCTCCCAAGAAGAAGGGTTTCACGGCGGTTGGTCCATCCGCATCCGTCGTGCCTGATGCTGCGCGCGCAGGCGACGGGGTAGAAGCGGGTGGAGGAGGTGGAGGCTCCGGCGATCCGAGCCGGACGAGCAACAGGTCCAAGGATGGAGCTGCGCAACCTGCGAGTGGTGCAGCGACTTCCAAAGATGGAGCGGCGCCTTCCAGGACGAATACGCCGGCGCATGCACCGTGACCTTCTCAGGACGAGCGTGATGTGCGGCCTCAAGACGTTGGTGGTTCTAGGCGTCCGCATGGGAAGACCCCTGCGCATCACTCCCAGGATGCGCAGGGCCAAGATCCGCGCCAGCGCGCCGGTGGAAGCCGCGCGCGGGTGCAGAGTCGTGATGGTGCTCCTTCTAACCCTGTTAGGAGTTTGAGCACCTCACGTTCTTCGCACCTGTCGCCGCCGCTTACGCCAGCAGAGGCATTGGTGCGAGCTCAGCTGCTCCTAGACTTCCCTCCCGCCGCGGAGAAGCTAGACGAGTGGCGAGCCGCTATCCAGAGCCTCATCGGCCTAGCCAACAACGACGTACTGCAGCAGGGTGAACCTTCGCAGCTGCAGTCGTCTAGGCTGGGGCGTGGCGATGGAGAGAAGACCGGAGCTGGAACGACTACGTTGCGTTCCCTCCACTGCGTCAAGAGCAGTCGTTAACTCGACGGACCAGTGCCCGTGAGGATGTTTCCACGGCGTCATCTGATCCGCAGGTTCGCCGAGATCAACGTCACGTTCTTCGGGAACGGAAGAAGGAGGACGCTCGAACCACCATCGAGCGCCGAAGGGAAGCACGTCGCCAGTCTGACAAGCGCGCTGGGACTGCTGTTGACGAGCCCGCGCCAGGGTACCCTGGCTGCCTACCCTACGAGGTGGGTTGTCCAGCGTTTACTCGTGAGCTGCGGCAAGTTCAGTGGCCTAGCTCCCGCTCCTTCAAACCGGAAGTACCAGAGAAGTACGACAGCAAGACCCATGCGTCTGAGTTCTTGAGCATCTACAACATCGCGGTGCAGGCTGCCGGGGCTCGTGACGATTAGGTACTGGCCAACTACTTTCCGTTGGTGCTGAAGCCCAACGTGAGATTGTGGTTGATGCACCTGCCCGAGAATTCCATCTCTTCTTGGGCCGACCTGTGCCATCAGTTTGTTGGCGCCTTCACCGGCGGCCATCAAGCTCCTGGCCAGGAGAGTGATCTGCACATCATTCCCCAGAAGGAGGGCGAAACTTTGCGCAAGTATATCCAGAGGTTCAGCCGCATCCAGCACAACATTCCTGACGTTCATCCCGCCGCCGTCATCAGCGCCTTTCATCAGAATGTGCGCAATCGTAAGATGCGGGAGGAGCTAGCGATGAACAAAGTTAGGGATGTCGCCGAGCTCTACGCTTTGGCCGATAAATGTGCTCGGGCAGAAGAAGGAAGGAGGCTCCCCGGCGAGAACGCTGGCGCTGGAGTCGACTCCGATAGCGAAGACGCTCCTGCCCCGGCAAGGAAGGGGCGGCGGAAGAACAAGAAGCGCAAGGGCAAGGCCGTGCTTGCCGTTGAAGGTTCCGGCAACACCGGCACCGCCAAGAAGTCCAAGACCGACGACCCCGGCAAGGAGGTTGCCGGGTGTGCGGCGTGTCAGGCCTTGGCGGCTGCCAACAAGCCAGAGGGATCCGGCAAGCAGTACTGCAAGATCCACCGCACCAAGGGCCATGATCTCCAAGACTGCCGGCAAGTTGAGGAGCTTGCCGAGAAGCAGCGCGCCGAGTACGAAAGGCGCGACAAGGAGAGAGCCCAAGATGGTGCCGGAGGGTCTGGTAGGAAGCGCGGTCGAGGAGGTCGCCGCGGCAAGCCCAGGCAGCAGCAAGAGAAGCCTGCCCGGGGCCGCGCCAAAGAGCAAGGAGGTGATGATGGTGATGCAGAGGGCGACGAGTCCAGCGAACACGAGTTCCAGAAGGCTACAGAGGCCATGTGCGTTGACGGGGGCGCTTCGTTGCATTTCTCTCACCGCCAACTCAAGCGGTGGGCACGTGAGATTAATGCGGCAGAACCCTCTATTGATGCATAGAAGCCACTGAAGTGGTCCCACACGCCTATCATTTTTTACGCCGAGGTTCACCCTGATCGCACAACTGCGTTCGGGTGTTTGGCGTTGTTGGTTTCACCAACGATCTGCAACCTCCAGGTGACGAAAATGTTAGTTGACGGTGGGGCCGGCCTGAACTTGATCTCGCCAGACGTCATCAAGAGGCTGCAGATCCCTGACGAGGACCTGGAGGAGACAGGTTCTTTCCAAGGGGTCAATCCGGGAAGGAACCAGCCGAAAGGCAAGATCACGCTGCCGGTAACTTTCGGCAGCGAGCTGAACTTCAGGACGGAGAAGGTCGTCTTCGACGTCGCCAAGATTCCGTTGCCGTACAATGGAATCCTTGGCCGCCCAGCGCTGGCTAAGTTCATGGCGGCCTCGCACTACGCCTACAACGTCTTGAAGATGCCCGGTCCAATGAGCGTCATCACTGTCCACTCCGACAAGAAAGACGCGCTCATTTGCACCGACAAGCTCTACCGGGAAGCAGTTGCAGCGTCCGCCGCCAAGGAGCATGCTCCTGCCGCTCAAGATCCCGGCAAGAAGAAGAAGCCCGGCAAGACCTCTGGTACAAACTCCGGCAAGCGCGCCTCTCCGGAGTGCTGGGCTACCGTCGAGGGTTCACCAAGGAGCTCTGCTGGCCAGACCAAGAAATCCAAGGCTGCTCCGCCTGAGACCAAGAAGGTGCCCGCCAAGGAGGACGGGACGGGGGGAACTTGCACCATAAGTTCCACCCTTGACGACAAATAGGAAAGCGCGCTCGTTGCCTTCCTGCGGGCGAATGTCGATGTGTTTGCATGGCAACCATCTGACACCCCCGGTGTTCCCAGGGAGGTAATTGAGCACCACCTAGCTGTTTGTCCTCACGCGCGGCCCGTCAAGTATAAGGTGCGGAAGGAAGCTTTGGAGCGGCAAGAATTCATTGCAGAAGAGATTAAGAAGCTTGAGGCGGCAGGCCTGGTTAGAGGAGTCCTCCATCCTACATGGTTGGCCAATCCAGTTGTTGTGCGCAAGGCGAACGGTAAATGGAGGCTATGTATTGACTTTACAGATATCAATAAAGCCTGTCCGAAAGATCCCTTTCCCTTGCCGCGCATCGACCAGATTGTGGATTCCACTGCCGGCTGCGATTTGCTGTCATTTCTGGACGCATACTCAGGCTACCACCAGATCTTCATGGCGAAGGAAGACGAAGAGAAGACTGCATTTATCACCCCGCGTGGCACATTGCTTCTTGCGTATGCCTTTCGGGTTGAAAAGTGCTGGTTCGACCTTCGCAAGACTTGTCCAGATTGGTTTCGGGGCCCAGCTGCATAGAAATATGGAAGCTTACATGGTTGACATAGTGGTCAAGACCAAGGACAAGGCAACGCTCATTCAAGATCTGGAGGAGACATTTGCAAATCTGCGCAGGATCAACCTGAAGCTCAATCCCAAGAAGTGCGAGTTTGGCGTCCCATCCGGCAAGCTTCTCGGGTTCTTTGTATCTCAGCGTGGAATTGAAGCCAATCCCGACAAGATCAAGGCAATTGAGCAGATCGAAGCGCCAAGACAAGTTAAGGATGTGCGCCGCCTTGCCGGCTGCGTCGCTGCTTGGAGTAGGTTCATCTCAAAGTCTGCTGAGCGCGCCCTGCCATTTTTCAAAATTTTGAAGAAGGCAGGTCCAATGAAATGGACTCCAGAAGCGGAGGCAGCGCTGCAGGATTTGAAGAAGTACCTCTCCTCTTCGCCAGTACTCGTCGCACCTAGACCACAAGAGCCGTTGCTACTATATCTGGCGGCAACGAATCAAGTGGTTAGTGCTGCGCTGGTGGCAGAGAGAAAAGCAGAGGAGGATGCAGCGGCAACGGCAGGCCCGCCAAATGACTTGCCGGGGCCGGCCCCGGCAGAGTCTGGTGCCGACAAGGAAAGATCCGCGCAGTCGAGTCAAGCAGTGCAGAAGAAGAAGATGGTGCAGCGCCCAGTCTATTTCGTCAGCTCCCTGTTACAGGGGGCTAGGTCGAGATATTCTGGTGTGCAGAAGTTGCTCTTCGGCCTTCTCATGGCCTCGAGGAAGCTGCGCCATTACTTCCAAGCACATGACGTCACCGTCGTCACTCGCTTTCCGCTGCAACGGATTCTCTGGAACCCAGAAGCAACCGGCAGGATTGTGGAGTGGGCGTAGGAGCTGTCATGCTTTGGTCTCAAGTTTGAAAGTTCTTCAACTATCCAGAGCAGAGCCTTGGCAGAGTTCATTGCAGAATGGACCCCAACGCCAGACGACGAAGTTCAAGAATCAGCGATTCCCGGCAAGGAAACAGATCGCGAATGGATCATGTACTTTGATGGAGCCTTTTCGCTGCAAGGCGCCGGTGCCGGCGTGCTGCTTGTCGCACCCACCGGAGAGCACCTCAAGTACGTCATCCAGATGCATTTTCCCCTAGAGAGATCGACCAATAACACGGCAGAGTATGAAGGAATGCTTGCCGGTCTCAGGATCGCGGCAGACCTTGGGATCAAGAAGCTCATCGTCAGAGGTGACTCCCAGCTCGTCGTGGGGCAGGTCAACAAAGATTATCAGAGCCCGTTAATGGAAGCGTACGTCGATGAAGTGAGGAAGCTGGAGGAGCGCTTTGACGGTCTTCAGACAGGGCATGTTCCTCGATCAGAGAACAGCGTTGCCGACGACCTGTCGAAGCGTGCCGCACTCAAGCTGCCTGTGGAACCAGGGACTTTTGTGCTCCGCTTGACTCAACCATCCGTGTCGCCATCGACAAGGCCTGATAAGAGAAGAAAGTTAAGTACCGGTGAGTACTTCCCGGCCGGGCTTCCCGAAGCCCCCGGCAAGGATCTTGCCGGGAACGACACGGTTGCCGGTGAGCAGCGGCTTCGCGCAGAACCTCAGGTTCTTGCCGCCGAAGCAAGCGCCCCTGCTGCCAAAGAAATACCGGTTGCCGGTGAGCAGCGGCTTCGCGCAGAACCTCAGGTTCTTGCCGCCGAAGCAAGCGCCCCTGCTGCCGAAGAAATACCAGTTGCCAGTGAGCAGCTGCTCCGCCAAGAACCTCAGGTTCTTGCCGTAGAAGCAAATGCTCCCGCAGCTGAAGAGTTGCCTTTAGTCCTTGTCGTCGAGCCACAAGCTCCGGCATGGGCACAACAAATAGTCCATTTCCTTCAGACAGGAGAACTCCCTGAGGAGCAGGAAGAAGCTGAGAAAGTAGCCCGTCAGTCAAGTATGTACCAGTTCGTCGACGACGTTCTGTACAGAAAGAGACCCAACGGTGTGAAATTGAAGTGCGTTCCTCGGGAGGATGGACTAGAGCTGTTGGCAGAGATTCATGGGGGCGTATGTGGATCCCACATAGGCTCGAGAGCCCTTGTCAGCAAGGCATTCCGGCAAGGATTCTTCTGGCCTACTGCCCTCTAGGATGCAACGGCACTAGTAACCAAGTGTGAAGCGTGCCAATTTCATTCGAAGCAACTTCATCAGCCAGCTCAAGCTCTCCAGATGATCCCTCTCTCTTGGCCCTTCTCGGTCTGGGGGCTCGACATACTGGGTCCCTTCCCCCACGCTGCCGGGGCCTTCGAGTACTTGTATGTTGCTATCGACAAGTTCACGAACTGGCCAGAAGTGGAAGCAGTGAGGAGGGTGACAGCACAGTCAGCAGTCAAGTTCTTCAAGGGGATTGTGTGCCGTTTTGGTATGCCGAACAGGATCATCACCGACAACGGTACGCAGTTCACAAGTCGCACCTTCATGCAGTATGTCCAAGACCTTGGCGGCAAGATCTGTTTTGCCTCTGTTGCTCACCCGAGAAGCAATGGCCAAGCGGAAAGGGCGAACGCTAAAGTGCTGCATGGTCTCCGGACCAGAACTTTCGACAAGCTGCACGAGCATGGAAGACGCTGGATTGATGAGCTGCCGGCGGTTCTTTGGTCAATCAGGACGCCGCCGAATCGAGCCACCGGCCAGACGCCCTTCGCTCTGGTCTACGGAGCGGAAGCAGTTCTCCCCACGGAACTCATATACGGGTCACTTCGAGTGCTCGCTTATGATGAGCTTGAGCAAGAGCAGCTGCGGCAAGATGACGCGCTGCTCCTTGAGGAGAACCGTCTTCGGGCTGCTGTGCGAACCGCTCGCTACCAGCAAGCTTTGCGCCGCTACCATAGCCGCAAGGTTCATGCCCGGAGTCTTGAGGAAGGCGACCTTGTTCTTCGGCGCGTTCAGTCGGCCAAGAATTCCAACAAGTTGACGCCGAAGTGGGAAGGCCCTTACCGGGTAGTGCGAGTCACCAGGCCTGGCGCTGTCCGCCTGGAAACCGAAGAGGGCTTGCCAGTGAGCAACTCCTGGAACATCGAGCACCTTCGCAAGTTCTACCCGTAAGGCGCGGGTGTTCGGGTTTCTTGCTGTGATAGCGATACGGCCAGCAAGCTGCTGACGACCCGAATCCAGCGCTCGCGGCAGCGTAACGCTCCAGCAAGATCCCGGCAACGCCATTCTGTACAAGTGTTGCCGCTGGCATGTAATCCCTTGTACGGAGCAGGCACATCCCTGTGCATATTTAATAAGATCTGTGTGCTTTACGTTTCTTGTTGATTTTCATGTCATTCTATATGCATGTGTTATCTGAGATGTGTATTGCACTCGATCCCGGTAAGAGCTAACGAACCGTCAAGGTTCCATACTTTTCTTTTCACTTCTTTCTTTTTCTCAAGAGACAGAAGATTCCCTCGCGCGCAAGTTTAACGGGGGGGGGGGAAGGAGAATAGTGGTATGGATACCAGACGACGTTCAAGGTTGGCACCTTGCCGGAAGAAAAAGAATAGCGACGAAGAGCAGAGCTAAGTTGCTAAAACCCTTAAGCAGATTTTGATTTTTGATGGCTATATTCCCTTGAACGATTTCGGCTTTGTATGGAAAATCTGCACGCGATGGAATCTTGTCGTGATCGGCTGCGCCCTTACTCTGTTTCGAGTCCGCTCAACAGTCTAGGTGGCCGCGCTGAAAGCGTCAAGATTTCTTGCCGTGAGCAACACTGTCCGCAAGCTGCTGACGACCCGAATCCAGCGCTCGCGACGTGGTTATGCTCCGGCAAGTTCCCAGCAAAGCATAGGGTATACGCCATACAGAAAGAAATTGAACAAAGGGAATAGCATGCCATAATTCAAAGAGAGCAAGTTATATTACATCTAGTGCTTGCCGCGTTTCTGACATAAGACAAATTGTCTTTTACATATAACGCCGGCGGCAAGATGGAGAAAAGATGAGGCGGATGTGGCTAGTCACGGCGATCGCCCTCGACCCTCTTCACCTGGCTCACCCGATCGACGATGGGCGCGACAAGATCCTCGAGAGCCTTGACGTCCGCGTCCTTCGGCAAGCTCTTCAAGGCTTTAGAGAGGTCGATGCCAGGGTTCCTGTACGCCACCTTCATCAACACCTTGCGGAGGACGAGCTGGCAGAGTTTCCGGGATTCGTCGGCCAACTTGCTTGTCTGGCTCGCCTAGAGTAGCTTGAGGGCGTCGACGAGCTTGTCGAAGAACATGGTTAGCCTGGCGCTTGAGGATATGTTGTCGTCGACAGAGTATCCCAAGCCCGGCAAGTCCATGGCCTCCAGCTCCGCGCCAAGCTTCTCGGCAACGTCCGCCAGCCTGGCAGTCCAGAGCTTCACGCTAGAAGTGTACTCGTTGTGGGTGGTGGCTTCATTCTGGAGCAACTCCTGTTCGTCGTGGAGGTCTTTGATAAGAGTCTTCTCGCAAACTCGGGCGGCCTCAAGAGACTCCTCCAGCGTGGATAGCTTCAGCTTCAGATCTTCAATGGAGTCCTTGGCGGAGGAAAGCTGCTGGACCTTCTCGGACGCGGCAGCCTGCGTCTCCATCAGGCTATGGAGAGCCTTGTCTCTCTCGGCCTCGAGTGCTGAGACCTTCTTGCCGCGGTCCTCGAGAGCGGCCTCCAGCTGCTTTGTCTTCTCCTCCAGCAAGTTCTTGGCGGTCTCCGCAGCTCCGGCAGCGTCGAGGGCCTCTTTGAGCTTGCCGGCGTGGTCTTCAGTTAGAGCTCTGAGCGTCTTCAAGTGTTTCTGCTCAAGCTCCTGGACCCGCCGTGCGACAAGACTTTCGAGCTCTTCATCCTTGTTGCGAAGCTTGGCGGCAAGCGCCGCCTCGCGCGCGGCAAGGTCCTCTTCTTGAGCGTCAAGGCTGATGCGGCGCTGCGTCAAGAGGGCTTCTGCCGCAGCGGCTTGCTGGGCGGCCTCCTCCTGCGCTTTCTCGATGTCTGATTGCTTCAGCAGGAGGATGTTCCGCTCTTCCACCAGCTGCTCCCGGTAAATATTCAGCTCTTGGAGGGCCTCGCCGTACCAAGCCTGTGTCTCCGTGACACGTTGTTGGAAGTCTCCTTCCGCGGCCTCGACGAGCGCTGCCCGGGAGTCCAGTTTCTCCTTCCGGGCACGGTAGAGCGTTTGGAGCTTCTGATAGTTGTCATTCATGGCTTGAAGTAGCTGCTCCTCCTTGAGCTCACTGGCGGCGGCGGCAGTGATTTCCCCGTCAAGATGTTCTCCTTCAACCAGCTCTTCGATGTTTGCCGACCCCGGCATGCTGACAACGTTTTTGCCGGCCCTGATGTATTGGCTTGAGGAAGGGGCCTGGGACGACGAGGGTTGGTCTTCGGCAGTTGAGGGCCCCGCGGCAGTAGAAGCGCCTGGCGCTCCTGGGGTGGAAGCGCCGTCAGTATGGCCACGGGTCTCCTCGCCGGCTCCCTCGGCGGACATCTTGGCGGCGTCCTCTTTCGCGGCCTTGGCGGCCTCAGCGGCAGCGGCCTTGGCGGCCTCGGCCGCAGCGGCCTTGGCGGCCTCAACGGCAGCAGCCTCGGCGGCAGCAGCTTTGGCAGCCTCGGCGGCGGCATGCTTGGCGGCCTCCTCGGCGGCAACCTTGTCGGCTTCAGTGGCGGCATCCTCGGCAGTCTCTTCAATGACAACGTCAGTATCCATGAGCTCTGTCAGAAGAAGATTGAAAGCCAAGGAGTTGATTAAGATGAAGCTGGGAAGGAAGTTCAAGAAGACAAAAAGAAGAAAAACCAAAGCGACAAGAGTTCTTCGGGGAAAGTAACTTTACCTGCGTCAAGGAAGGGGTTGCCGGAGCCTGCACTTGCCGGCCCCTCCCCTTCGTCGCGGTAGAGATTGCCCGAAGACTCGCCCCTGGGAGATGTGGTTGACGGAGGTGGCATGGCAGAGGCAGCTCCCGCTGTTGCTTCTCGCTGTTGCTCCGCTCCTGCACGCCCGGAGATGTCAGCAGAGAAGATGCCCACCCCGGTACGCGCCAGTGGATAGTGAGTAGAAGACTCACGCTGGGGGCTGCGCCGGGGGCTGCGTCGAGGGCTGCATCGAGGGTTGCGTTCTGGGCTTGACTCCAAGCTGACGAGGACCGTTTCCGGCGCGCCCGAGGTGCTTGCCGGCGGCTCGACGCGTGTTGAGGTCTTGGCCCTCTTCGCCATCCTTTGCACCAGAGTCTCCGTATCCCTGAGGAGGCAAAAACAGAGCAAGTTAATCAAGCAAAACTAGAAGGATGAGAATCAAGGCTGCGGCGGGACTCTTACTCTTCTTCTTCTTCCTCGGAGCTGATGGCGGAGAGGTCAAAGCCGACCCCCGCCGCAGTTCCTGACGGAGGAGGAGGAGGTTTGGTCCTGGGCCGCTTGGCAGCGGCAGTTTGCGGTGCGGCCTCGCAGGCCGCCCCTTTACCGGAAGCCTCGCCGCTTGAGGAAGGTTGGCGGGCTGGAGCACCAGTGGCGTTCTTCCGGAGGACGCGCCTCTTCCTGTGTTGAAGAGCTGGGGGCTCTTCCTCCTCCTCTTCTTCCTCTTCGGCGGCGCCTCCGACAGAAGAACTCCCGGCAGCGGCTCCGCTCGGCTCCCCGGCAGCCTGACCTCGCCCGGCAAGATCTTCCCGCAGCAAGTCCTCGCCTTTGCTGGACTCAGTGCTGCCGGCTTCTTCGGCAAGGTTCGCCTCTTCCACCCTGCCGGCGATGTAGGCGAGCTCCTCCTCCGTGGTGGCGCGGACAAGGTTCTCCCCGCGGATGGCCTTCTCCGTCAAGTTGTCAAAGAACGCCAACGCCTGCTCCGCGGACGGCTCGATCCACCTCTCGTCGATGCTATGGGCATTGAGCACCGGCATCATGGCGATGATGGAGGTCAGCGACGAGTTGTTGCATAGTGGGACGACGCCTGCCGGCAAGTCTCCCACTGCTCCAGATTTGAACAGCTGGTGGCAGAGGGCCGCGTGCCCTATGGCTGTCAGATCATTATCCAGCCCAGGCCGCACCCTCATGACGTCGGCGGCGTTCGCGTACTCCCAGGCAGGGCGCCCCTTGTTCTGCAGTGGGGCGATGCGCCGGCGAAGGAAATCCGAAGCAATCATCTCCACCTTCAACCCGGCAGCCCTGAGGCGTAGTATCCTGGTGTTGGCGATGGTGAGCTTGCTGTCGTCAGGGTCCGCGGCGCCCCAATCCTTGCCGCGGACCACCTTCTGCTTTCGCACCTCGCAGAACGGTTTGGGCTCCTTTTCCCGAACCCAGCCCCACTTGCCGCGCCACTCATCCCATCTCTCGCGGTAGAGCCCCTCTGGGTACATCTCCTTGGTTGACGTCCTCGGAATCCAAGCGATGCTGCCGGAGAGGGCGTCGCCCTTTTGGATGCGGGGGTAGAAGTAGTGCCGGAAAAGTGCAGTGCTCGGGATGACCCCAACGAAATTCTCGCAAATGTGCGCGAAGACGGACATACAAGTCATGGCATTCGGCGTGAAATCTAGCAGCTGGAAGCCATAGGTGAGCATGATATCTACGAAGAAATCCGAGTACGGAGGACAGAGGCCGCACCAGAAGTAATCGGCAAAGAAGGGATAATCTCCTAGCTCTGCCTTACGAGAAGCTACACTCACTTTGGTGGCTGGATGCGCCGTGGTCTCAGTCGCCCATGCGAACTGGTACCTCTTCTTCAAGGTCTCCGCGTCAAGCGTCGTGGGGAAGACAGCAGGTTCCTTCCGCATCTTCGCCAACCTGCTCTCCGCGGCGGCCGCTTCCGCCGCCTTGCCCTTGATCGGCTTGGGCGGCATGGTGGCTATGGAGGTGGGCGCTGAAGACGTCGAGAGCACGGTGGAGGAGGGTGGAGGGAGACAAGCTCTGCTTTGGGCGCGAGGAAGAAGACGACGGCGACGGTTCTGAGATTGAGATTGGAAAGGCGGAGGGGGGTAAATGAGCAGTGCCCTCTGCAATTCCCTTTTTATGGGGAAGGCGCGAGGCTGGCTCTTTACCGCCCACTTTTGCAGCGGAGTTTCCGCCCACGTCTCCCATGTCGCGCGATTAATGCGCATAGTGGAGGGGCGTGGTAAAAGAGATAATGATTGCGAGCAGTTATTCCCTGCCACGCGTGCCCGTGCACTATTTTGGGCCTAGCCCAACAGGCCTGGCACCCGTGTATGGCCTAGGCCCGGGGGCTCCTGTCGGTGTACTAAAGTATGGGTCTTTTTAGTACCCCTTACTTGTGCACGGGCAGTTGTAGCCATACCGCGGCAAGCCTTGCCGGGGAATAGCTAGGAGTAATCACGAGACTAAGATGCCAAGGAGACATTCAAGTCAACGACCAGACAGAAGACCAAAGGGTTGCGGAGGCCCGGCAAGACCCTTGCCGGCAAGGCCTCGCGCCCGGCAAGGCCCTTGCCGGCGAAGCTTCGCGCCCGGCAAGACCCGGTCCCGGGAAGCCCCGGGCCCGGCATGGATTCGGTCCCGGCAAGCCCCGGGCCCGGCAAGGATTCAGTCCCGGCAAGGCTCTGCACAGTGCAGCGCTATCGCTCCAGTGCAGCGGCCAGCCTTGTCGTTTAGGGCTTGTCCTCATGATGACGTGGCGTAATGCTGGCCACGAGATGCTTAAGCGGTGCTGATGGGATGGCTGCTTTTGCCCATCCCCTGTGAAGCTTTTCCAAGCCCGAGACGCTAAGGGACACCTCGACGGACACCTCACGGTGCATTTAATGAGTTTGTCCTAAGCCGTCAGGGTTAGGTATGATAACACTTTGATAACACTGTAGTTACTTTCCACCTCATGCCTTATCTCGTACGCCACTGTGGTAGCCCCTTTGACTTATATAAAAGGAGGCCCGAGGCGTATAGAAAGGGGGGTTCGGGGGTTCAGAACTTCAGAGGTCCATTCTGCATGCGTAGCTACTGAATACTGTAGCTCCCAGAACTTGGCCAAGGACATCCACAGTAATACAATCAAAGCAGGAGTAGGGTTTTATGCATCCGTGCGGCCCGAACCTGGGTAAATCCCCGCGTGCTGTTCGTTAGTTCTGCTCTTTGTGCAATCCTCTCCCCTTGCCGAACAGTAAAGGGATCCGCTCGATAGCGATCCCATAGGTGTTCGTTTCCCACGACACATTGACATTGCAAATTTTGTTGGTAGGGAGTTTACTGCTTGGAGTGATGAGATGATCATGCAATTCTATTCCACTGCTCATTTTTATGGAGATGGCAGGATTGTTTGGATGACTGAAGGTGTCAGGTATGAATCCACAGTTGATGAGTGGGCTACCATCTTAGGAGCCCCACAGGTAGAAGAAGGTGATTTGGATGTGTACACTGAGGCCAAGATGAATCATAACTCCATGGCAAAGATGTACAAGCAGATTCCTGCAGATTATGTGCATTCACATAAATTTGGCTCGGTATACTACCTGCAAGCAGGACTGACCACCACCAACACCATCATGAGGTATACTTCGATGCCCAAGTCAGGAGATGACAAGATGATCCGAGGATACTCCATAAACATGCGGCATCACATTGACCTTCACACTAGATTTAGGGTCATGGACCTGATAGTTGAGACCGTGAAGAGGACTACTGCTGATCAGAAGAGATCTTGTGGATATGCACCGTATATTCAGATGCTTATCAATTGTAAGCTAGAGAAGAATGTATATGCACTTGATCGACCACATATGCCACTCCAGCCAGAGTTTGAGGACAATGTTGTGGTGATGGATCCTAGTCATCCCACTTCATCTACTGCACATGCAGAGGCTGAGGCAGCCAGAGCCACTTATGCTCCAGTGCTAAGGAGCAGGAGTGAGCAAATGGATCTTCTCCTTAACACTATCCAGGCATGCAGAAGGACATCACAGAGATCTTGAAGAACCAGAAGAGTCTGGAAAGGTTAGTAGAGGATAAGTTCCATACACTGAACAACAAGGTAGATGGGCTGACAAAGACTGTTGATGAGCTCAAGAAGGAAGTGGATGCAGTACCCCTTCCTCACTCTTCAGATGACGATGATGATGATGACAGTCGCCCTCTCAGGCCCAGCACTCAGTTCAAGACCCAGGCCAGATCTGCAACACTGCCTGCTTCAGTGTCGAGACCATCTTCATTAGCACCTGCTGTAGCTCCTTCAGTTCCATCCGCTCCTTCAGCACCTCCAGTGTCTACTCCAACTCCTTCCATGACATCTGCAGAAGTCTTCGCCAAAGCGCTTCTCTCGACTCCTACATCGACAACCGGAGGAGATCATCCCCAGAGAGACGATTAGTTCTATACCTTTGAACTTTTTGGTAACTTGTTGCCAAAGGGGGAGAAGTTGTATAGATCATAGGGGTTCGAGAGAGAGAGAGAGAGTTGCTTTTTATCGCTCTCCAAAACTTTAAAATCTTTTGGCTTACCGTTTGTGTTAAACTTGTTGGTGTTTGATCATACACTCCTTATGTGCTGCTGCTATTTCCTATTCTTGAGATCCTCATGAGATGATCATTCACTCTTGCTTGATGTGTTGTGCTATGTTGTTCATTCATATTATTCTCGCACACCACCAAGCTGTATGTGACATGGAAGAGTGCCCCATGCATGAACCTAATCAATTGTGCATTTGCATTCAAACACAAATTCAAAATAGTGCACAAATTTAGGGGGAGCTATTGCTTATCACATACCTCTCAAAGCGATGATTCTATTCATTGATTATATCATATGTTGAAGCTTTGATCTATATGTTGTCATCAATTACCAAAAAGGGGGAGATTGAAAGCACATTTGCTCCCTTGGTGGTTTTGGTAATTAATAAATACATATATCTCATTGGACTAATGTTTCCACTAAGTACATTTCAGGAAAAGTTCAATGATGGGATGGACATAGGCTTGTGAGGAGACCCCAAGATGCAAGGAATAGGATTGACAAAGCTGCAAGCAAAGAGACTCTACATTTTACTTTGTGAGAAATCACTTTGAGTCCATAGGAAAACCAATACTATTAAAAGGGGGTGAGGTAATGTTGGTGAAAAAAATGCTCCACGTGCGCAAGTGCTTGCCACCAAAAATACCCACAAGCCATCCCACAAAATTACTCTGTCTAAACCCTACTACACAAAATCGGTGCCACCAAGTTTTTCTAGTCGGCCCAACCGATTTTCATCTCAGACAGAACCCAGCCAAACCCTAGCTTCTCGGTAAAACTAAGTTCTATATCGGTGCAACCGAGTTTTGGTGACCAACATTCCGGTGTCCCATTTTATAAAATCGGAACTTCCGAGTTTTACGAGTCGGTGTCACCGAGTTTGGAAACTGTCCTCGGCCACTCATATCGGTACTATCGAGAATCATATATCGGTCTCACCGAGATTCCTAAAGTTGCCACATTTTGAACAAATCGGTACGACCGAGTTTTACTTCGGTTTCACCGAGTTGGTCAATAAGGGTGTAACGGTTGGATTTTTGGATATGCCTATATATACCCCTCTGCCACCACTAACTCGCAAGAGAAGCACTCAGAACTATTCCACACTTGCCATATCCAATTTTCTGAGAGAGAACCACCTACCCTTGTGTTGAGGTCAAGATCACCCACTCCAACCGTATGGATCTTGATTTCTAGCCTCCCCAAGGTGCTTTCCACCCAATCAATCTCTTCTACCAAGCCAAATCTGTGAAAGAGTGATTGAGTGTTGAGGAGTCTATCATCTTGAAGCACAAGAGGAAGGAGTTCATCATCATTACCACATCTATTACCTTTTGGACGGTGGTGCCACCTAGATTGGTTAGGTGTCGCTTGGGAGCCTCCTACTTCGTGTTGTGGAGAAAAAGAAGAATACGTTCGCCTGAAGATCAGGGAGGGCTATTCAACTCATAACCCCATTGAATGGTTAAGTTCAATCATGTTCCTATAGTTCGGATGCTTATATTCGATTCTAATGATCGAAACCTTGTGCCTTTCCGAACAGAAATGGAGGCGTTGGATCGAGATAGTCAACTGCCCCGCTCCTCGACCAGAGAATCATTCCCGTAACGATGACCCCGGATTTCACGTTGATCTAGAGATTTCGATTGACTTTGAGGATGAGATCTTTTACCAAGGGAGTATTGATGAATCTAAGGTGGCCCTTCTGGACGATCACCCCAGACCACTCCCTTCCTCCACAGTAAGTAAAAAGAAGGCTTCTTCCCAAAAAGGGCGCGCGCCCCCCGTCATTCCGAAAATACACTACTAAAGGATGCTGCTAATGCGACACTGCAATTAGAGACCCTTCGACGAAACTGTGTGCAATGCATGAATCGCAAACGGTATAGTTCAAGCTCCGTCGCCAATGACATAAACTATGTGCGATGTAGGATCCATCAAAAACGATTCAGAAAATATTTGCGTGTGCGATCTACGGCAGACAATTGACTTTTAAGAATTGTTTGTGATGAGGCGAAATGGCACAAACGGTTAATCAAATATAGATGTGTGTGATGTACGGCATACAGGTCCCTCACATGAACTGTTTGCGATGATACGTAAGAACACAAACTGTGTGGCGTAACAAGGTGTGTGTGATAGGCTGCAAACAGTCCGATAATCAGAACTGTGTGGTATAATTCTGGACAAAACATATGATTTGTTGTTCTGAATTGTGTGCTCGACATGGCACACAATTCAAGAAACTAAACGTGTGCGATATTGTGAATGATCACCGACGAATCTGTATTCTTAACCGTTTGTGATGAGATCGAGAAGCTAGATAGACTTAAGGAATAAATATGAGCAAACGACAACAGATTTAAGGATTACAGTCTATTTTACTTCTTCTTCTTGTTAGATGGCCCCGCGCCATCGTCTTGACGTGGACGTTTCTTGCCGCTGACCGCTGGATTTTCATCGCCATCGTCGTTGATGTCCTCGTCGTCGTCCACCTTGTTCGACCATTCCTCCTCCTCAGCATCGTCATCGTCTTCTTCGTCCTTCGGAGGCTCCTCGTCGTCCTCCTCCTTGTCTGACCATTCCTTGTCCTCCTCATCGTTGTCGTCTTCTTCGTCCTTCGGCGGCTCCTCGTTCGTCTGGTCGTCGTCCGATGACTCTGGCGGCGGGTTCCTTCCATGAGCCGGATAAAATGGAGGTCATGGCTTGATGCCGGACTCATGGAAGACGAGCGCGATGATTCTGTGGTTGACTCCAGACTGGCAGAACTGTCATCCTCGCTGTCGGTCGACATTCCTGCGCTACGTAATTAAACAACCGGCGAGAAAGCAAGATTGCAGAGTGCGTGGAAGTGTAGAGTGGCCGGCCGGGACGATGAAGATAGTGGCAACTGAAGCGTGGTGTGAAGACAAGAGGAATGGAAATTGAAGCGGGGGATTGACGGATTATATTGGCGCCTTGGCAGGCGGTTAGAATTCCGATATAATCAACCGCAATTGTGTGCACCCGGCCCGTCGCTCTAAATTCCCGCTATTGTGCAGTTCTCAATATGCCAAATGTTTCACATGTGTACATTTTAGGAGTTCACGCGGTTCGCTAGATGCATTGTTTAACTACACACACGCTTATATGAAACACAACTGGTGTGAAATAGTAAGCATTTAACATAGGACGGTTGGTAAGCAATAGATCAGCTCTACTTATTGATGTAGCCATTAATAATCAAACGAAACCCCTAATGATCATTGGAAACAGCGCATAGAAGATGGCTAATGCGACAACTACAACTACGCATGCTAGTTCCTTCTTGTCTCTTGCTTTCATCTGTTGCCTGTGATTGATTCTTTCTTGCTTCATCGTAGTGATTGTACACTCCAGATTAGTCAGTTTCTTCTTTAGCTTTACGTTATCTTCTGCAAGCTTGGTGTTAACACTCTAAGCCCTGCCATGCCATTCATCATCCAGCCAGTTAACAAAGGCAGAAGCCTCATATCCCCGTGAATGTTAAATAATCAGGATGAGTGGGGGCATTAACTGAACTTAAAGGGATGAACTTATCACTAACCTCTAAGGGGCAACCGAGAAACCGTCTGCCAATGTCGAATCCCTCCGTGCATACATGTCGAGCGGGAGTGTGTCCTTGGACACAACTCAGCTTTTGGTACTTCTCGGTGGCACAAAACTCGGTATCGAACTCATGTTGTGGGAGTCTGCTGGAGTCAAACTCTGGATCCGGCATTCAATCGATTTCTTGTGTGTGTGTCATGCTAAAAAGATGAGGAATGATTGGGACCTGACAAGACGATTCGGATCCATAGTACACCGGCCTCCTGGTGACCTTAGGAAAGTGCTCGGCGGTGACCGCCATCGTGGTTGCGCCGCCAATGGCGCTGCCAAGAGCGACTGTACGAACCGGTGCATCCGCACTGAAACCATCAGCACCACTCGTCCGCATTTCCCCAATGTCAGCGCCACGCTAGGGAATTTGGGCGCTAGGGATTTGGAAGCTATTTTGGGATTTGGGGAAGACGGGGAAACTATGGGGATCTGATGATAACGGTCGGGTGAACTATTTATCGCATTCTGTTGTATACGGCACACGGTTTCCCAAATCAAATCGTGTGAGATGGAACGTGCGTGATACACGGTTTCCGTAACATGACCGTTTGTGATGTGCTTCCCGGTAAATATGGGTGCGGTAAACAGCCGCTCTCCGAAAATCCAAAAAAAAAAGCGAGGCAGCGGCTGACGGATAGGAGGTCAATCCGGTGTCAGCATTATAGTTAGTCCATCCTCGGTCGGTCGGCGGTGGCGGCGTTACAGGTGGTCAATGCTCGGTCGGCGGTGGCGGAGTGACAGGAGGTCAATCCTCGGTCGGCGGCGAGAGATATAAGAGGAGCTCAATCCTCGTGGTCGGCGCTGACATGACTGGAGCACGTCCCTTGCGGTCGTAGGCGGGATAGTGGAGCCCGGACTACAGGCAGGTGCCCCGCTAAGCTCTGCTCCTCGACCCTGCTGTCTCGCCGTGCCGCTGCTAATTAATTAAGGTATTCTTTTCCTTGAGTGGACTAATTAATGTATTAAATTCATATAATGGCACTACTGACGATGTGTGTAAACTGACTGGTTGATTAGTGTCATTGCATGGCTGGGTAACATTATGCAGCGCCCTCCATAAAATTTGAAAATAAAATCTTGTGATTTATTCACCCATCTTTGTGCATCCATTAAGGATGCAACGTGTGTAGATGGAACGATCTGAATGGATGGGGGATCGGACAAGCTCAAGGTATGGGGATGGCGTGAAGGTGTTCATGGCTTTGGCTGAACGAACAAAGAAGAGAATTTGCAAAGAATATTACGTCCTCTGTCCATGCAAGGATTGTAGCCATACAGTGTCAATTCCAATTGATGAGGTCGAGTTACACTTATACAAAAGGGGATTCATGGGTGGATACACAAGATGGACTAAACACGGTGAAGCGCCGGTTATGGATGAAGGTAATAACCTGCCTATCGGCGAGGTGCCAAACGCCGATCAGAGTCGCATGGGTGATGAATTTAACCTCGGGGCTCAGACGTCAAGCTACACACAGAAGACTGGCATGCCAAAAAACCCAAATAAAATCCAAGAGTGTGAAGCAGACAACACCGACCTTGATGATATGCCAGATTTTGCTGCTATGATTGCAGATTTCTAGGGCCCAGATAAAGATATAGCCGGGTACAAGGAGCTGCCAAGCATTGATGCGGCCTCCAAGAAAGATTTGTATCCAGGTTGCAAAAAGAAATATTCCAAGTTGAGTGTCACACTAACGCTTCTCAGATTTAAAGCAGAAAGCGTTCTATCAAACAAGGCCTTCACACAGCTGTTGAGTCTTTTCAAAGACATTCTTCCAGAGGATAATGTGCTCCCCAAAAGCACAAACGAAGCGAAGAAAATTGTTTGTCCATTGGAACTTGAAGTCCAGAAGATACACGCTTGTGTGAATGATTGTATGATGTACCGCGGTGATTACAAAGGTTTGTGTTCATGTCCCATATGCAAGCACGCACGATACAAGCACAGGAGAGCACGGGACAAGTACAAAATGGACGAAGAGATCAAGACAGGAATCCGATTCAAGGTTGTATGGTACTTGCCTATAATTCCAAGGTTGAAGCATTTGTTTGCAAACCCTAGAGAGGCAAAGAGGTTGCGGTGGCATCATGATGATTGAGGGAGTCCTGGTTTAAGGGGTCCTCGGGAGGCCGCCCTATTTCTTATGGGCCGGACTATATGGGCCGCTTGCCGAGCATTGGATTGATTGAAGACCCTTCTCCAGCAAGGAAGCTTCGGGAATCGTGGCGTATCCTCCACGTTTGTAGTAGTGAATAGGCATGTTTATCCTTTCGACGTGTAACCGACCATTTGTAAGCCCTAGGTACCCTCGGCGTCTATATAAGCCGGAGGGTTTTAGGTTGTAGGGCAAGAGAACTCATCTAGGGTTTTAGCTATTCGATCTCGAGGTAGATCAACTCTGTAACCCTTATACCATCAATATAATCAAGCAGGACGTAGGGTATTACCTCCATAGGAGGGCCCGAACCTGGGTAAACATCGTCTCCCTCGTCTCCTGTTACCATCGATTCTAGTCTCACAGCTCGGGACCCCCTACCCGAGATCCGCCGGTTTTGACACCGACAATGAGTGAACTACGGATAAGTATATGAGGCACCCAAAAGATGGGGCTCAGTGGGAAAAAATCGCTGACAGGTTTAAAGATTTTGCAAAGGATCAAAGAAATATATGTCTAGGGGAGTGTACTAATGGATTTAATGCATTTGGCGATACGAACACCAAACACATCACTTTGCCGGTGCTTCTATGCATATATAACCTTCGTCCTTGGTTGTGTATGAAGAAAAAATACATCATGATGTCGATGATTATCCAAGGCCCGAAGCAACCTAGAAATGATATCGACATTTACTTTCAGCTACTGGTAGAAGAATTCCAGACATTGTGGTGGTCTGGTGTGAGCTGTTATGATGCCAACGCAAAGGAGTTTTTCCGGCTACATGCGTTGCTGCTGCACACCATTCAAGATATGCCGGCATTAGGCAACAGTTCGGGGCAGAAAACAAAGGGACCAGTAGGATGTGTCACATGCATGGATAGGACAGAGAGTAGATTTCTTTCCAACTCGCGCAAAACCGTGTATTTGCATCATCGTAGGTTCTTAAGGAGAAATCACCCTTACCGAAAAATGACTGCTGAATTTGATGGTACGGTAGAGAAAGGAACGGGCCCAAGACCCTATGATGGGAAAGAAGTCCACAACATGGTTAAAAATATTAATGTTGTGCTTGGCAAGGGATCCGGTTCGACGTCAAAAATAACACCCAGGGACCAAGTGTTTAAGAAGAAATCAGTGTTCTGGGAATTACCTTACTGGGAGTTCCTAAGTCTACGTCATTGCATTGATGTCATGCACATAGAGAAGAATGTCTGTGAAAGCATCCTTTGTACTCTGCTCAATATTAAAGGCAAAATAAATGATGGTGATGGTGCACGACTCGATATGCTTGGTGATCAATCACAACGCATGAATGAAGTAGAAGATGATGACAAATTGCTCCGCCAACACCAGAGTTACAATTTCACTCCAGCAGAAGTAAAAGAGTTCTTCGCATTTTTGTTGTCAATTAAGACACCCTCTTCCTACTCCGCAAACATCAGAAGTCTCGTGGATGACAGCTTGGGTAAAAAGAAGTTGTCTCACATGAAGTCACATGATTGCCACGTAATGTTGACACAAATCCTCCCGGTGGCCATAAGGAATATGATGGACACAGACATAAGAAACACATTGATTGATCTCTGTGATTTCTTCAACAAACTATGGCAGAAGGTGGTAGATGTTGAAGAGCTGTATAATATGCAAGCTGATATTGCAAGGATATTGTCATACTTAGAGACGTTCTTCCCACCGTCATTCTTTGATGTCATGGTCCATCTCACCGTGCACCTTGTGGACGAGATAAAGTATTGTGGTCCTGTGTTTCGTCGCAACATGTATCCCTTCGAGCGGTACATGGGAATATTGAAGCGCCATTGTCGGAACCAATGTCATCCAGAGGCAAGCATCCTACAAGGTTATACCCCGGAGGAGGTGGTTGCGTTTTGCACCGAATACATGAAACTTAGACCTATATGTGTGCCCCTCTCTCGCCATGAGGGAAGGCTGGCTAGTAAGCCGGTCCTTGCTGGCTCGCAGTTTCGTGCACCTAGAGATATGGCCGATCAAGCCCATTTGATGGTACTGCTTAACAGCCCGATACTCAACGCTCATGCTGTAGAACACATGGAGGAGATACGACAAAGCAACTTACCCAATGTGCTGACACCAGCTGCCGAGACAAATGTACACAATAGGGACTACATAAGATAGCTGAAGGATCGTTTGACAAACGGACCCCAAGATGACCTTGCAACGTGGTTCGCACAAAAGCCATCAATGACGATTATGAAGTACCAAGCGTACGACATAAATGGCAACACATTCTACACTAAGGAACGTGATGCTAAGACCTCGTATCAGAACAGCTCTGTTCGAATAGAATGCCTAACTGTAGAGGAAGATGATAAACAGGTGTACTATGGAACCATTGAAGAGATTTGGGAGCTTGACTATGTGCAAATGAAGGTGGCATTATTCAAGTGTGGATGGGTCCCTCTTAGTAGCGTAAAGGTTGATGCTTACAGCAGGAAGATATATGTTGTCCACAGAGTTATGGCATATCACAAGGACCCATTTATTCTTGCCAGCGATGCTACCCAGATTTTCTTTGTGAAAGACCTCTTGCATACGCACTGCCATGTAGTGATGTATGGGAAGAGGAGGGTACTAGGCGTCGAGAATGTTGGTGATGAGGAGGAGTACAATCAATATGATGAATTGCCACCTGAGGGGCCACACGACTTAAAAGAGGAGAAGCATAAAATCATGAGAAATCCTAAGTTCATTAGGGGTAAACCTAATGATCGCGATCACCCCATGTACACGGGAATTGATTCAAAAAACTAGTCATTATGTCTACTGTACTGAATTGTTGCATGTATTGAATTGTGAGGGATGTGTACTGAGTTTGTTCTGTTAGAAGTTTCGCATGTACTGTATTGCGAGGTATGCACAGCCTTAGGTTGATCTAGTTTCGCATGTACTGTATATAACTAGAACGCTCAGTTCATCTCACTCCGGTATGTATGAACTGAACATGTGCAGTTTGGTTTACAAATACCACACAGTTCGTTCACTAGAACCATGTGCTTTCTAAACCGCGGCCTATGAAACCTAATGCGCGCAACGTGAGTCCTGCTTTCTGATTGGACAAAACCCAAACCACGCGGATCGTGCGTCTGCATCGTAGGATTCACCCAGATCGAACGGCGGTCCTTATACCTCTCATCAACACACGATGTTGAAGTTGGGATTTGATTTATATGCAATAAATGCCCCGTAAATGATAAAAAATGCTGAAAAATATAGCAGGCGAGAGCCCAGAAATGCACCAGAAAATCAAACCTGACGTATAATTATGATTGACTACTGTGGGATAAAATTTGGTGGAGAGGCGTTCAAGACACCGTCGATTGGAGTTCGATTTGCCACTTCTCCCATCGGAACTATGATCCTTCTACTCAGATGCTATAGTTTCCAATTAGCGATCATTGTAGCTTGTGCCAAAATTTACCAAAATTTTACCACGGTGTCCCGAGATGACGCCACAATGACAAACCAATTTTCGTGATTTTCTGAGTCCATCTGCATTTCCTGTAATTAAATTACTGACATTTATTTAGGAGGACACATCTCCGGTCCGAAATGCTTGACAATTCTTCTCATTCGTTGCACAATGATGAAAATCACGCAAAGCGACACACAAATGATTTGTAAGAGATTCTTTGCCACCATCCACACGTAATTCATGTTGGGATATTTTATTTATAAGAACTAATTAACATGGCAACTGCAAAATATGACTTAGATATAGCAAACGAGACATGTAATCCACCAGAAGATAAATATTTGGAGTACAATGATGTTTGCATACCATGGAAAAAACCAAGGCGAAAGGACGAGGTTGACACTGATTGGAGTCCGAAATGCCAACTCTACTTTTCGTAAACCATGATCCTTTGTATGAGACGCATTCGTTTTCAAAGGGCGGGCCATCAAAACTTCCGCCAGACATTGCCAATATTTTCCTATGGGGTCTTCACACCATGCCACGGTGACACATACATTTTTGTAATTTTCGTAATACATCTGCATTTCCTCTAATTAAATTACTAACAAGCCCCATGTTGGTGGAGAAATGTCTTCAAATTAGCAAACCAGTCATGAAAATGCGGCCGGAAATCAATACAAGGGCTAATAGTTGATTGTCTGCAGATGAAAATAATCCGAGGCGAAATGATGAAGTCCCAAATTCATTTGAAATGAAAATATGATTGTTCTGCATGGACAAATAGCACACGGTTTGTTCACTAGAACCGTGTGCTTTCTAAACCGCGGCCTATGAAACCTAATGCACGCAACGTGAGTCCTGCTTTCTGATTGGACAAAATACAAACCACGCGGATCGTGCGTCTGCACCGTAGGATTCACCCAGATCAAACGGCGGTCCTTAAACCTCTCGTCAACACATGCTGTTGAAGTTGGGATTTGATTTATATGCAATAAATGCCCCGTAAATGATAAAAAATGCTGAAAAATATAGCAGGCGAGAGCCCAAAAATGCGCCAGAAAATCAATCCTGACGTATAATTATGATTGACTACCGTGGAATAAAATTTGGCGGAGAGGCGATGAAGACACCGTCGATTGGAGTTCGATTTGCCACTTCTCCCCTCAAAACTATGATCCTTCTACTCAGATGCTATGGTTTCCAATTAGCGATCATTGTAGCTTGTGCCAAATTTTACCAAAAATTTTCCACGGTGTCTCGAGATGACGCCATGATGACAAACCGATTTTTGTGATTTTCTAAGTCCATCTGCATTTCCTGTAATTTAGTTACTAACATTTATTTAGGTGGACACATCTCCCGTTCGAAATGCTTGCCAACTCTTCTCATTCGTTGCACAATGACAAAAATCACGCAAAGCGACACACAAATGATTTGTAAGAGATTCTTTGCCACCATCCACGAGTAATTCATGTTGGGATATTTTATTTATAAGAATTAATTAACATGGTAACTGCAAAATATGACTTAGATATAGCAAACGTGCCATGTAATCCACCAGAAGAGCAATATTAGGAGTACAATGGTGTTTGCATACTTTGGAAAAAACCAAGGTGAAAGGACGAGGTTGACACCGATTGGAGTCCGAAATGCCAACTCTACTTATCGTAAACCATGATCCTTTGTGTGAGATGCATTCGTTTTCAAAGGGCAGGCCATCACAACTTCCGCCAGACATTACCAATATTTTCCCACGGGATCTTCACACCATGCCACGGTGACACACACATTTTTGTAATTTTCGTAATACATCTGCATTTCCTCCAATTAAATTACTAACAGGCCCCATGTTGGTGGAGAAATGTCTTCAAATTAGCAAACAAGTCATGAAAATGCTACCGGAAATCAATACAGGGGCTAATAGTTGATTGTCTGCGGATGAAAATAATCCGAGGCAAAATGATGAAGTCCCAAATTCATTTGAAATGAAAATATGACTGTTCTGCATGGACAAATAGCACACGGTTCGTTCACTAGAACCGTGTGCTTTCTAAACCGCGGCCTATGAAACCTAATGCGCGCAACGTGAGTCCTGCTTTCTGATTGGACAAAACCCAAACCACGCGGATCATGCGTCTGTACCATAGGATTCACCCAGATCAAACGGCTGTCCTTACACCTCTCGTCAACACACGCTGCTGTAGTTGGGATTTGATTTATATGCAATAAATGCCCCGTAAAAGATAAAAAATGCTGAAAAATATAGCAGGCGAGCTGAGAAATGCGCCAGAAAATCAATATCAGGGTACAACGATAGCTACGTACCGTGGGAAAAATTTTGAGACAAGGGTCACATCTACATTTCAAAGTTTTCAGGTTTTCATTTCGAACAGGTTTGTGCTGCTTGTCCACCCGGGTTAATATATGAAACCGTTTGCAATGTTTTTTCAGTGGGGCGCACGGCGATCTTTTTTCACCCTTTTCACTGAAGCCGCCAACATGCCCCCCCTCCCTTCCCCCCAAACCCACGCCCTCCCCCGTTTCGCTTATCTGTCCGCGTATTCTACCCAAAGTCCATCGATCGCTAGCTCCATCCCCCTCCCGTCCCCTAGATGCACACCAGAACCCTTTCCGGCACTGTCGTGCTCAACACGGCTATGTACCCGCTTCCCGGCATCAACCCTACCCTTCACTGCCGCTCCGAACACGCGGCTGCCCACGTCTAGCCGTCTTCATTTGCTCGCCAGCCGCCGTCGAGCATATCGATCCTGTACCCTCGCCTCTCCTGCTGGATTTGCAAAAAAAACCGGTCAGTTGCTATCCTTCATCGCGGTGAGGTCTATTATCTTGCGATCTCTTTTCCTATTTGGTTTGGTTTGTCCCCAAAATGATTATAAAATAATGAAGAGCGTATTTATGTTCATAAACTACCTTCTAACATATAAGTTGTATTTGTTCCAATTAGTTATTGTCGAATTACATATCATGTGCGCACGAGTCACACTAAATGAACAGATTAGCCGTACATTTCCAAATGATCACATGCCATGTTTAGACAGCTAGCTTCCAAGCTGTTACATTTTTTTATGTTTATCCCCCTTTTCTGAATTTCGCATGTGCACTCTGTAGATGTCTATTAACAGTGACGACAATCATACGTCTGGCGATGTATCTTCATCTGAGTCCGAAGCTAACATGTCTGCAACATATGATCGTGTACCAAGAAATGATGAACGGGATAGAGCTGCCACAATCACCCATCCGGTCAAGAGCCGGAAGAGCGCTCCAAGAAAGCACACACACCATCCTAAAGGTGTATACGAAGTAACTGACATCGATTTGAACTCTGGGGCTCCAACTAAACCTGATAAAGTACGCACGAGGTTTAGGAGTGTGTGTGGATTTGTTGGCAGGGCAAGGCTCAACATTAATGTGCCGGGGTTTCGGAAGGCTGGTACAGAAACACGGAAGAGGATAGTCCGTGAGATCATGACGCACTTCAACGTTCCTGAGGAGTGGAGAGAGCAGGTGGAACACGCTGCACTGAAGAAGGCCAGGGATGCTTGGAGAAACTGGAAGCATGTGTTGTACAAGAAGTTCTTCAGTCAAGGCAAGGACCCAATCCCCTCGTACCCCCAAATTACAAAGGAAGATTGGACAGAATTCAAAAAGGGTCAGGGCCAGTGAAGAGTTTATTAAGAAGAGTGCCATGCAATCGGAACTTCAGAAGTAGAACACATACCCCCACCATATGGGTGTGGCAGGATACTACGGCATGAAACCGATATGGGAGCAGGAGGACAAAGAAGCAGTAGTTGCGGGTGGCAAACCGGCCTTTAGTGAAATTAGGGGCACTCGCGCTAGGGACTACTTGTGGGCATGTGCAAAGAGGCATGGAGACGGTTCTTATTACTTTGAAAACTCAGAAGACCAAGAACTATATGATGTGATGGCAAAGGCTTCCAAAAACACTGGAAGGTTGTACAGGAACTCACGGCCATGTGACATTCTGTCTGAGGCTCTGACTACCAAAGAGCCCCCTGGCCGTGCTAGGGGTATTGGGGTTAATGTCCCACACAAGAGGGCTTTCTCACTAAGCAAAGAAGAGAGGCTCAGCATGAAAAAAGCTAGGAGTGATTATAAGCAGAGAGACTTGCGCTAAAAGATTAAGAGGGACGTGTATCCTATAGTTCGAAATGAAGTTCATTAGTCATATATGCAGGAGAAGACACAAATGCTGAGAGATTGATACGTCTCCAACGTATCTATAATTTATGAAGTATTCATGCCATGTTTACAATAATTTTATATGATTTTGGTATGATTTTATTAGAACTAACCCGGACTGACGTTGTTTTCAGCAGAACTACCATGGTGTCGTTTTTTGTGCAGAAATAAAAGTTCTCGGAATGGGCTGAAAATTTACGGTGATTTTTTATGGACCAAAAGAGACCCCCGAAGCATTGGAGTTGGGCCAGAAGAACCACGAGGCCACCACAGGCCTGCAGGGCGCCCCCCCCCTAGGGTGCGCCCTCCTGGCTTGTCGCCGCCTCGTGGCCCCCCTTGACTTGTTTTCGACGCCAAAAATTCTAATAAATACAGAAACCTCCAGAAAGAAACCTAGATCAGAAGTACCACCGCCGCAAGTCTCTGTAGCCACGAAAAATCAATCTTGGCCCTCTCCGGCACCCTACCGGAGGGGGTCACCGTCACCGGAGACCATGGAGGAGGAAGACGGAGGGGCCATCATCACCATGGAGGCCAAGGACCAGAGGGAGAACCTCTCCCCACTTAGGGGGGAGGCCATGGAGGAGGAAGCACAAGGGGGAGACCCTCTCCCCCTCTCTCTCGGTGGTGCCGGAGTGCCATCGGGGGAACCATCGCTGTGGTGATCGTCTTCATCAACATCACCTTCTTCATCACCATCCTCATCTACTTTCAGCGGTCCACTCTCCCGCATCCTACTGTAATCCCCTACTTGAACATGGTGCTTTATGCCACATATTATGATCCAATGATGTGTTGCCCTCCTATGATGTTTTGAGTAGATTTCTTTTGTCTTATGGGTTGATTGACGACCTAGATTGGTTTGAGTTGTATGTTTATTTTGGTGCTGTCCTATGGTGCCTTCCGTGCCGCGCACACGTGGAGGATTCCCGCAGTAGGGTGTTGCAATACGTTCATGATTCTCTTATAGTGGGTTGCTTGAGTGACAGAAGCATAAACCCGAGTAAGGGGGTTGTTGCGTATGGGATAAAGGGGACTTGATGCTTTAATGCTATGGTTGGGTTTTACCTTAATGATCTTTAGTAGTTGCAGATGCTTGCTAGAGTTCCAATCATAAGTGCATATGATCCAAGTAGAGAAAGTATGTTTTCTTATGCCTCTCCCTCATATAAAATTGCAATAATGATTACCGATCTTGTTAACAATTGCCTAGGACAATTCCGCACACCGACCCATCATTATTCCACACTCGCTATTTGTAATATATTGTAATATATTCTAACTTTATGATAACATCACCTATTTTTATATTTTAGTTCTCCGATATCATGCAAAGTTATTCTCTTCATACCCACAACGTAGTTTTATTTCTCGTTTCTAGTTGGATGCAAATGTTCGGCGTACGTAGAGTCGTATCAGTGGCAGATACGACTTGAGAGAATATTGATCTTACCTTTAGCTCCTTGTGGGTTCGACACTCCATACTTATCACTTCCACCTTTGGAAATTGCTACGATGATTCCTTGCAGAGATAGCCAGGAGACGCAAGGGGATGTCGCCATGGATGATGCCACTTATTGTATGGCAACACCGCACAAGAGTAGCTGTGCATCAGCTGACCCCAGCGACAATGATGCTGCAGCTGGACATGATGGTGCTATATCTGGTCTATATGGACAGGGGGAGAGAGTGAGGGCCGTGCTTACACATTATGAAGGTTCTTTAAAATGTGCAACAACGTGGGTTTACAATCCTGACTTTGACGGGGGTCTCTTGTTGGACAATGCGTCGTTGAAGCCAGGTTGTGTGAAGTGCTACGTGACTGAAATAAAGCCTGGATTCAGTAAGTTTGCCCTGAAGAATGTCCTTGGGGAACCTGATGAGCAGAGGACCTTGGCAGAAACACGGTTAAATCATATCCAGTGGCCACGGAAAGAAATATAGTTCCTGGATGAGACCCCTCTAGCCCCCCCCAAAAGCAACCAATTTCGCTCTCGAACCGGTGACTCTCATCTCGCCACAGCAGATCTTGTGTGATTCCCCCGATGAACATACTCTTGGGAATCAGATGCCCGAGGCATCAACCTGTGATCAGCCCTACCGACTTCTTGCCATAGAGGCCAGGTCATCGTCCCGTCCTAAGCAACCCGTGGCAAGGCCTACAACTGTTGAAGACGTATCATCGGTTCAGATGCCGGCCACTGAAGCAGAAAGTGCAGACACATTGGCACTGCATGCTCACCAGATAAACCCGACCGAACCGCGTGCTAATGAGTCCGAATGTCTGGAACCACCTGGTAAGAAGGCTGAAAGTCAGGGACCACCTGCTAAGCACTCCGAAAGTCAGGAACCACCTGCTCAGCAGTCCAGTGGTTCGCAGCCGCCTCATAAGCATACCGATGTGTCGGCACTGCCTGCTCAGCAAACCAACACGTTGTCACACCCGCATGAACACACCGACACGTTGGTACCAGCTGCTCAGAAGCCCGGAATAGCTTCAACGGCTGGTCAGGTGTCCGTCAACTCTGGCTCTACAGCTCAGCAGTCCGTCACAGCGGCATCATCTGTTCAGCAGTCCATTGTACCTTCACACGCTTCTCAGCAGCATGTCGTTGATGAAACCAGACGTCAAACTAGAAGTGCTTCAGCTAAAAAGATAGAAGTGGGCATGGTTGCACACAGGAAGTTGGGCCTCCAAAGAGCGAGGAGGGATGGGACCAAGAGCCTCCTTCCACAAACAATCATTGACCGCACCCAAATTAACAATAAGGTTTTCGAAGGGCTGGGTAATCCTGGTTCTAACCACATGTCTGAAGTAGACCTTCAAAAGCAACTTTCTAGTATGGAAGTAGACACATTTGCGAAACGCAAGTAAAAACATGGCCAGCCATTCCTTGTTGGCGATTTCTGGGACGAGTGCAGTTCTGGTGCTGTCAAGTTACATAAATATTGCATGGACAGAATGTCGGAAGGAAAAGATACTTACATTGTGGAATTGCACTATGACCAATGTCATTTCTCTCACGTTCCAGGTACCATCAGTGTGGAATTCGAGGACTTTCATCTCTTCTTCAACTTCGATGAGCTTGCTGCCACTCTTGTCAAATGCTTGATGTTGTAAGTACTTCATAAACTCTAATCATCTTCTCCATACAAGGCTGTAAATAACAAAAAAGCTCACTGTATTGTATTCCTCTCAGGGGATTGATGACGCAGCGAACAACAAGGGTGCATGCGTATTTCATAGATCTTGATTTAGCAAACGGCGTTTTGTTACAAGATAATGACTCACGCACGCACTTCTAGGAGAAATCCTACTAGTAGCGCTTGAAAAACCTATAGTAGTAGCGTTGGGTCCAGCGCTACTGCTAACGCGCTACAGCTAAGTTCTAGCAGTAACGATGGTTGGTGCAGCGCTACTGCTAAGTATGGTTAGCAGTAGCGCTGCATAAAGGCAAGCGCTGCTGCTAATCCAGCGCTGCTGCTAGATGCCTTCCAGCGCTACTGCTAGTATTCCTGCTTTCACAGATTCATACCCCCTCTACGTATTTGTGATGTATTTACAGAGGCTCTATACAGTAGTTTCATCAGATCACAATAAACATACACTATTCTCATCATATCCTACACATACAGTAGTCTCGTCATACCATCATCATCATCATTCAACACAAATATCATCACATCTCGAAAATAGCGATACACAAGTCATGTCATGTCTTGAACAAGTGCAACTGCATGGTCATGGCACACACACAAGTTTCATCATCTCTATCTAAACCATGATGTAGAAGAGAAGAGCGATCAGCATGAGCAAGACCGCGACAATGTAGTACTTGAGGCACCGACGGTTCCGCCCCCGCTCTTGCCGGATCGTCCACCTCAAGTAACTACTTTCCGCTTCGGCTCTGCTGTCGAACCCTCTGTGGCTAGCACCCGGGTACTTGTCCACCTAGGCCTGAGCGTCTGGCCAGTGGTCGTAAACTCCTGGAACCCTCCCAACGAACACGGCGTAGCAGTCCTTCGCCATCTCTGATCTATGTACCTGCATCGTCAGTTGATGAACTGAATGATAATATGCAACATAATGTACTTAAGAAAACAAAGAGGCATAATTAGCAAAATACAAGCAACCTATAGTAAACATAAATGACGAAGTTCCTCATACCCAAACTAATTAACTAGAGAGATCTATGCTAGTTCAGGATCACGGTTTAATTACATTACATAGTTTCGTCTGGATGCTAGTGACACATATATTGTCAACGAAAATCAGTCCTCCATGTCGGCGGTCCAATCTTCATAGTCAGGGAGGAAGCATCCGAGCTTCTTGAAAGGCTTCAGGTCCAGACGCTGAGCAATTAGCAGTGCTCGGACATCATCCCGCATGATTGGCCCATGGTAGAACTTCCCTGTTGATTCGAGGACCTGCTTCATGATCACTTGGGCAAGTTCACACTGTACATGATAAAACTCAGCTCGGATTCGATGATCCGGTGTCTTTCCTATGCTTGTGGCCCAGTTGACAATCTCGGCATCGTTGGTAGTAGCTGACATGCGAAGGCGTTGATTATCCCTTCTGAACTCGAGCAGGTGATGCATGAGGTAGAATCCATCAGCCTTACTGATGTGCGGTTGCTGGATGCAGCAGAAGTCGGTCTTATGGCTGACAACCAGCCCGTTCTTCCTGTACTTTTTCACCATGATATATCCACCAGACAGGCTGAAGGTTAACAGGGCACTATCGAGAACACTCTTTATGTGCTTGTAATCCTTTTTCTTGATGTTCTTCAATGAGTCCAAGTATATAGCATGGGAGTATTCTGGGTATAGAACGATGTGGACGGCGCCCCCCCCCCCCCCCCCGCTGCGCAAATTAAGTACACCTCAAATTAGCCTCCATTCTTGCAAAGGAATGATTAACACTTACGAAAGGATATGCGCGGATGACTTACGTGGGATGATAAGGCAGGAGAATCGCTTCCTTGTCCTTATTAGCGATCATGAAGCCGCCGATGTACTTGCTCGCATAGTCACGGTGCTCTTTGCAGACATCCAAGAAGCTCTCGTGCATATGGTACGGGTCCGCGACGTAGATATATTTTATGTTCTCGATCCTGATGATGTAGTTGAGATACAGCGCATACATGCGGATGAACTGGAAATCCAGCTTTGTCATGTGGAACATGTCCTAGATGTAGTCAAATCGCAGGATGAACTTATCCGTGGGCCATCCCTCGACGTACAACTTCCCACCCGACACCTGAGCCGCGTAAAGCGGGTAACCTGGTTTTTCCAAGATGAGAAGGCTTTTCTCTCTGGCCAGCACATCATCATGAAGCCTCCTTAGATCATTGTTCAGTATGTCCTCTAGCGCTTTCTGAGGTAGGATCAGGTGGCCGGCGACATGGAAATGCTCTGCACCTACGACAGGTATTCTGTCTACCTCCCGGGGCTTCAGAGGCGGCTGGCTGCTTGAAGCAGCTCTGGCGCCTTTAGGGCCTTTCCTCTCCGGTCTCCTCCTTTGCTTCTTGGCGGGTGGCGGTAGTGAGCCCACCATACCTTCCCTAACCACCACACCCAGTGTCGTCGGGCTAATCAGTGGATGGCCCTCGGGTTGTTGCTGGGTAGAGGCGGCATCTGGAGGCGTCTCCTGCGAGGATCGCTTGAAGAGAGACTTTTTGAATTCTGCCTTAGGACGTTCCGGCTCCGGCAAATCAGGCAGCATCAAGTCATCATCTCCATGCTCATAGCCTGAGACTTCGTCGTCCTCAGCCATCAATCCTCCATCATCATAGGCGGTATTGAAATACTTGCCTGGGTCATCATCATTCTCCTCCATGTCATCAGCAACATTTTCTTCTTCGACAACGGGGGCGACGTCATCTGGCACTAATGGAGGCTCTCCCTCGCGTCGTCCGCTATCACCCGCCACGACAGGTGCAGGTAATTTGGTAGGTGGGGTGGTGTTCATACCTTCTTGAGAAGCTGTCATTGGTGTGATACTGGGTGCCTCGACACGAAGAAGAGTCTTCGGCCAAGGCAAGAACCAGCTCTTGCATGCGCCAATCCGTTGAGGGGTCTCCTCGTCATCGACTGGTACCGGAGGAGGCAAATCCTCGAAGCCCGCTAAGACACTGGCCACGTTAACCTTGAAGACGCCATCGGGCATCTCTCGGTTGTGGAACATGCGGTCCTTCGGCTTCATGATCGTTGCCTTTCCCACGGCCACCTTCTGGCCCTTGATGTCGTACAGTAGGGTGCACGGGGTATCGTTGGCCTACGAAGACATGTCTGCGACGTCAAACTTCCGAAAGGCAACTGAAACGGAAGACTATATAGACATGCTGGTGAAAAGGGTATGACGCGTAATTACCGTGAGTGCGTCGAGCTCAGCCCTAGACGAAGGCCCACCGAGTAGGCCAGAGACGGAGGACGGGCTGCTATGAACAGGAGTGGGACCAGGTACGGGAGCATGTGCGGTGGCGTAAGCAGGTGCTGGTGGTGCGATGTTCACCGAATTGCTCCCGACGTAGCTGGGAAGTGGAAAGTCCGCTGGCCCTTTATCTGGATTTTTCTTCGTCCATTCAAAAAATGCCGGAAGCAAGCTACCGCTGCATTGACCCTTGCATCGACTATGTGTTCCAACTCTGCTTTGGTCTCAGCTTTGGACTTATTGACCGCAAGCGCAACCTTCTGGTCGATGGTCTGTTGAGTAAGCAACTTTCTCTTCCTTCCTTCCTCTGGCTCCTCGCGGTAGCACGTCTTCCATGAGGCGCCATCTCCGACGCCGTGCACACGTCCATAGGACGGCGGTGTGTCCTCCGGGACCTTTTTCAGTATGTTCAGGGCCCGGTTGAAATGGGTGTCCCACTTGGGCCTCGCCGACGACTGTGACGACTCGTCGCTTTTGGCTACCTTTTGGTGCTGCTCTTTCTGCAAAAGGAACGTGGATGGTTTACTAATAATGTGACAAAACTTGTAGTCGAATTGATTGGAAGCTAATATGATAATGTGGTAATATAACAATTACCAGAAGTCTCATGAAATCCCTCGTGTAACAAAGTTAGACTATTTATTTGTTCAGAGTTGAGAGTTGAGCAATTTTATTGTTTATTATTCTGTAATGAGCAGACATAGAGCAAGAAAAAAACACCATTGATTGATTTGGTGACAAAACAAGCTGGTCGGTTTCTATTTCCTGATATGAAAATGATGCTATCTTGATACAAATTTAATGAGTTCATGGTGGCATCTTATATTAGGGTACAGATTTCAGGCAAGACTTGAAAAAATGATTATTTAAACTTCAGAGGAAAAGCTCATTAGTTCCCTGTCGAATCTATCCACGATTTTTTCTCTGCCCCTGTTTTCCCCGGCCTAGGAAACCCTAGCTAGCGGTCGGCAGCGGCGGTGTGCGTCTCGGGCTAATGAATGTAGAGAAGAAGGACGGGGAATCGCCGGAGGGAGCTCACCTTGGTTGAGCGAAGGTTGAGGCTGCAGGCGGCGGCGAGGTCGAGGGCGGGCCCGCGCGGCAACGGTGAGGTCGAGGGAGGGCTCGGGCGACGGCCGGCGTCGAGGTCGACGGCGGGCAGGGGCGACGGCGGGCCGGGGCGACGGCGGGCCGGGGCGACGGCGGGCCGGGGCGACAGCGGGCAGGGGCGACGGCCGGCGGCGACAGAGTGGGGGAGAGGTGGAGATCGAGGGGGGGGGGATTCGGACTTGGCCAAATTTTGAGCCCGCGCGGCGGTGTTAACTAAAAATAGCAGTAGCGCTGGGTTAGGATCCAGCGCTATAGCTAAATTAGCTATAGCGCTGTGTGGTAATCCAGCGCTACTGCTAACTGTTTTAATTTTTAGTTTTTTTAATTCTAAATTACACAGAGTAGTAGCGCTTTGTTCATAATCCATCGCTACTGATATGTTTTCTTTTCTTTTTATTATTTTCCTTTTCTTTTCTGTTTACTTTTATTTTTCTTTTGTATTACTTTCTCCCTATTGTTTTTGTTTTTTTGTATTGCTTTCTCCCTTTTGTATTTCTTTTGTATTGCTTTCTCCCTTTCTGTTTACGACGGCGTCTCCCTCCCACACTGCGCGAATATCACCGGAACCATGCATGTGGTGGTAACATATATATCAGTTGACCGATAACGGTTACTTAAGTGCGTACACGAAATAGATACATATATATAAATGATGGTTTCTCAGCTGCGTCGACGACGTTTCACATTGAGCTTCTTCCCTTTCTTGTTCGTTGCCGAATAATTGAGCCCCTCCTTGTGACTTTTCCGGAACCATGGAGTACGATCTTTCTTACGTAATGTAGTATTGATTCTTCTTTTCACGTATGCTTCATCGTCATCGTCATCTTCCCTCATCAGGTTGCCGTATTGGTCGTAGTCTTCCTCGTTGGCGACTCCATCCATTCCGACGATGCTCCTTTTGCCTCTCCTCACGACAACACGGCTGGGATTGGTCGGGTCGGTTATGAATAAGCATTGTGTCACGTGCTTAGCATGTACCCATGGCTCAGTTTTGGCGATGACGTTAACGTTCACGGTTGCGCTCTTCGCGTCGGGTATAGACATGGTAGTGAAATACTTGTTTTCTCTTACGACGTCCTTAGCCCATCTGACACGGAACATCGTCGCATCGTGCATTCCAGCATAGTCAAGCTCCCAGATCTCTTCGACCCTTCCGTAGAATCTTTCAGTTGTGCCGTTGGCGTCTGTCACGTGTTCAATCATCACCCCGGAGTTCTGGTAATCACTGTCCATGTCTTTGGCCTCAGTGTAGAACATGTACCCGATGATATCGTATGACTGATAGGTCGCGAGTTTGGGCGCGGGGCCTTGTGCTAAGGCGTGTATGAGCAATCCGTCCGAACTGCCCTCTTCCGGGGGATTTTCAAGAACTTGCTCTTTGAACCAACGCAAGAAAGTAGCGTTGTGCTCTACAGTAACTTCGTCGCCTGTCTTGAGCATCCCCTTATCACGATACTTATTTGCGATGGTTTCTTTGTGCCGTGCCACAGAATCATCTACCACATCTAGGTGTTGTAGCACTACTAAGTTAGCCCTGTCAAAGTCGTTCCGTCGATCCGAGTAGTCCACGTGCAATTCCCTCCGGCCGTTGTTGTGACCTTCTCCTCCGAGCCTCCCATCGTGCTTCTTGACGGGCAAACCAACAACAGGGTCTCCGATGCCTATATAATTCTCGCAAAAGGAGACGCACTCATGCGTCAGATACCCCTGGACGATGCTCCCATCGGGACGGGACATGTTACGAACGAATCCTTTGATGACACCATTCATCCTCTCGAACGGCATCATGTTGTGAAGGAATGTCGGCCCGAGGTCGATGATGTCGTCCACGATGTGGACACACAGATGCACCATGATGTCAAAGAACGCGGGCGGGAAGTACATCTCAAGCTCACATAGTATGACAACGATCTCTTCATGTAGCCTTCGGAGCTGCTTCACACTTATGGACTTTCGAGAGAAAACGTCGAAGAGGTTGCAGAGACCAGTAAGCATGTCACGGACGTGCTTGTCCATTATCCCTCTAATGGCAACCGGGAGTATCTGCGTCATCATCACGTGACAGTCATGAGACTTCATCCCGCTGAACCTTTTCTTCTTGGGGTCTAGAATTCTGCTTATCTTCCCATAGTAACCGAAACTGACTTTGATTCCCATAAGGCACTTGATGAATTGATCGATCTCCTTCGCACTTAAGGTGAAGCAAGAAGGGGGGCAATAATTCTCCTTCTTCTTGTTGACTTTTCTGCCCCTTTCCCCCTCCTCCGTCTCCGTCTCCGTCTCCTCCGTCGACTTTTTACGGTGGAGATCTTTCCTGATCTTCAAATCTTCCAAGTCCTTCCTTGCCTTCGGCCCATCCTTGGTCTTCTCCGGCATGTTCATCAGTGTGCCAAGCAAGCTCTCGAGGACATTCTTCGTGATATGCATTTGATCAAGGCAATGAGGCGTGTCGTGATTGGGCCAGTACTCCAAGTCCCAGAAAACAGACCTCGTTTTCCATACCTTCAGTAGCGGCTCCGGCGCCTTTTTCATCTTTCCCGGCGCAGGGCACTGTTCCCAGTTTTTCAACAGCTCGTTGATTTTGGCGCCGCTCCTCTTACGTGGAGGTCCTCGATGCTCAGCCAACCCATTGAATAGATCTCCACGCTTTCTCCACGGGTCATCCTTCTCGAGCCATCTACGAGGCCCCATGTACACGATTTTCCCGGACCCGCCATCTTTCGTTGAGGTAAGATGCTGAGACGTTGTATCATCCATGCACCTCGTGCATCGGCAGTATCCGTGGCACACCTGGCCGGAGGTGTACCCGAAACCGAGATAGTCGTGCACCGTCTTCATCAGCGCGGCTCTCATATAGAAATACTCTCCTTTGCTGGCGTCCCATGTCCATGCCGGTGTTTTCCATAACGTGTCTAGCTCCTCTTTCAGAAGCCCCATATACAGGTTAATATTATTTCCCGGTTGTTTCGGCCATTCAATCAGCATGCTCATGTGTATGTACTTTGTCTTCATGCACTTCCATGGGAGGAGGGTGTATATCCATACAAAGACGGGCCATGTGTTGTGGTTGGTGTTTTGGTTTCCAAACGGATTCATGCCATCGGTACTCGCACCAAGCACGATGTTCCTTGGATGTTCTGCAGCAAATCCATATACGGTGTTGAATGCTCTCCACTGGCTACCATTTACGAGGTGTCTCAGCTTCGGATCATCTCCATCGTCGGGCTTCTTCCTCTCCGCGTGCTAGCGCATGAGCTTTGCTTCCTTAGGATCTACGAAATACCGCTGCAGACGGGGAGTGATCGGAAAGTACCATACAACTTTCTGAGGAGCTTTCTTTCCTGCCTTGTTGTATCGAGAAGCATTGCACACTGGATAGCTGGTTTTTTCCGCGTGCTCCCCCCGATATCTATGCAATCATTGATGCATGTGTGGTACCTAATATGCGGCATATCAAAAGGGCAAACGATTTTCTTGGCCTCATCGACACTAGTAGGACATAGGTTCCCCGCGGGAAGAACTTTATTATGTAGATACTTCAAATGCTCATCGAGGCTTTTGTCTGTCCATTTGTTTTTGGCCTTCGCCTTTACAAGTTCGAGCGTGAAACTCAAGCGGGTCACCTCGGGGTCGCAACCGTCATACAATGGAGTCTTCGAGTCTACTTCAAGTTGCGCCAGCTTGGCCTCCTCTCTAGAAGCAGCTCTCTGGCTAGTCGTACTCTTACGAAGGAGGTCTCGAACATGAGGGTCCTGCACGACTGCACTTAGTAGCGTCGAAGACTACGGCATGACCGCCGCCTCTTCTCCGCCATGTCCGGGCTCTTCTTCACCATGTCCGGAATCTTCTCTGCCGCCGTCATTTAACTCTTCCCCGCCGCCATGTCCGGCGCCATCGTCTTCGTGTCGATCGGTCATCTCTTTGTCTAGCCCCATGTCGTTATTCCCTGCCATGTGGACATTCTCATCATCATCATCTTCACTTATCCACAGAGTATAGCCATCCATGAAACCATTCATCAGCAGGTGCGCCTTCAACCTGCCATGATCAAAAGGGTCCAAAAGGACCCCTTCTTTGCATCTTGTACACGGACATCTAATCCTAGTCCGATTATTTGCATGCATGTCCATCACCGCGGATTGCATGTATCGCTCCACCTTCCATCCACTCACCTTCATGACCGACTGCATGCATGGTATAACAAGCAAAAGGGTTATAAACAAAATGCATGCATGCATCAAAGTCATATAAAAATTTGGCATGACCTTGCCTAAAAATAGGACATATCGAGTTTGCTCGAAATTCACCGAAACGGAAATAAATCGACATTTCGGCAAAACGTAAGCAACTCGGGGGCATGTCACTCGCACAAATGTCTCCATATCCCAAACACACATATTCCCATTCTTGAAATGAACAACTTTTTACTCACCTATCTCCCGAGAGAGACCGATCGACCGGATGAGTCCTTTCGCTACCTATAGGGATCGAAAGTGTGGATGGCTAAATAGCTAGCTAGATCTAGTTGTTGGGGAGGAGAGATGACTCTAGGTAACTAATGGAGAGGGAGAGAGATGAGCTAGCTAGATCTATATCTAATGGAATGGAGGGAGAGCCAAATAAATGAGGTAGGGGGCATTTATGGAGCTAGCTAGAGATGAGAAGGCCATTTATGGAGGAGAGTTATGGTGGAGGGGGACATTAATGGGGAGAGAAGAGAGGTAGGAGGAAGAGAGAAGAAGGGCAACAATGGTGAGGGGAGAGGGGAAAGGAGGGGGGGAGAGGGCAAAGGGGGGAGGAGGGGGACGGGGTGAAAAGGTGGCACCACCAGCCATGAATAGCAGTAGCGCTGTTTTTCAGAAGGCGCTACTGTTATGTTAGTTAGTAGTAGTGCTTTGCAGAAAGAGTGCTACTATTAGGTGGGGCCCATTAGCAGTAGAGGTTCCACGAAAAAAAGCGCTACTACTAAAATCTTAGTAGTAGCGCTGTATTCTGGACAGCGCTGCTACTACCAACAGTGTCGGTGGGCTCGTCATGTCCCGCTTAGCAGTAGCGCTCTTTTTGTTTCCGGCGCTACTGCTAAGTCTTTACTTGTAGCGCTGCCGAAATCCAGCGCTACTGGTAATTACCAGCAGCGCCTGTTACTTTCCAGCGCTACTGATAGTGTCCTGCCTATAAGGTTTCTCCTAGTAGTGACGGCTTCCATTGATTTTGTCGCAAAGATCTTGTTCGACTTATAGATAGGAGAATTCTTCATGTGACCATATAATGAACAGTAAGTATAATTATACAACCACGCATACATTGATCGTCTTTCAGTTTCAGACATAGTTCGTACGTTCATGGTTTTCTTAAACTGTAGAGGTCACTGGATCTTGGTGGTCATTGTTCCAAAACGCAACACAGTTTACTACATGCATTCTCTTAGAGAATCAAAAGCGCCTCAGGATCTGAGTCATCTTCAGGATTTCATGGATAGGTATTGAATTCTTTGATGTTAATGCGTTGTGTTCATATCTGGTTCCAGAATTGAGTGTGTGAAAATTCATCTTCATTTCCAGTGTATTGTCAAAGAACATAACTTTAGGAGGGAATTGGTTCGACCGCCAAGTTCCTCTGCATCACGTGATCGTTTCTCCGGTAACACAACGAAATCCGTTATTTTTAGAAAATGCTAGTCAGATGTTCAAGTTTCTAAGTAAACCTCTTTCCATTTCTCTCCATAGAAAAAAGAAGAAACAACTTACACCGGTTAGGTTGTTCCTAACAGGGCAAATACATGACTAATACTGTAGAAAAAAATTCAGTGTCCTCAGCAACAACAAGGTACCAGCCTATGTGGATACTACGTTTGTGCACACATGATGAACCTATGTAGACATGCTGAATGTGGTGTCGATACTGACAGGATAAAACCAGTAAGTCTGCTTCTTAATTACTATCTTCTACTCCACACGTATGTCACATTCTGATCTAAAAGTCATGCAGCTGATCTTGGCACCGATGACTTCTGAACCGCTCGCCGCCGATGAATTGTTGTCTGTTAGGAAATTTATCAACACCTTCTTTCTGAAACACTATATCAAGCCCTCTAAAGACGTCGAAGATTTACGGATTCAAATCTCCTAAAAATAAGTACGCATTCATATAGTGTTATCAGCTAAACATATACACATGGATGCATTATTTTCCATGTGATCATGTCTTCGTATTTCGTACACTATGATTATGTACTGGATATGTCGGTTTAACAGCTATGGAATTTAGCTAGCATTTTCTCAATTGCATATTGTCATGAATTATGATGAATCCTCTGCTTGTGGATACTATTCGTTCAATTGCATATTGTGGCGAATTATGATGAATGTTCTTCATGTGGACACTATTTTTCGATTGCATATTGTGGCGAATTTGCTATTTGCAGGGTGAATGAAATGCGATATTTTACAATAATCTGGCAATTTCAGCGCACACGGTTCAAACAACTAAGCGTGTCCGGTCCAGAACGGAAAGCACACGCAACTCATAGCGCAACCGCCTGTGATCCATAGGAAAAGCACACGAGATATAATCTAAAACGTCGGTGATACATAAGAAATCGCAAACGGTTTGCAACACTTGTACGTGTGCGTAGGAGCTACTCAATCGTTTGCGATAGCACCGTATCTCACATGTGAGCCAACAGGAAACCGTGCCCGATGCAAAGACGATCCCACGCGTACAATTTTCGGGAAACGTGTCCGATGATGTTATACATGGTACACGGTTCCCAGATAAATCTTGTGTGCGATGATGAAGATATCACACACGGTGTCTACAATGGCCCGTGTGGATTAGGTAACGTTTCGCAAACGGTCAAAGGTCAAACTCCGATTGTTTTCCATGCGCAATTAGACGCGTTTCACTCGTCTTGGACGTGTGTGATTGATCGCAAATCCCACACGTAGGCCGAAAAGATTATGTGTGCGATCTGTTCCTGCACCGCACACGATTATATTTGCAGATCGTTTGCATTCGTTGGCCACCATCGCCGACGGGTTTGTGGTGTCGTGTGGGATAGACCCCCCTATCGCCCACACATGCAAGGCGACTGTTTGGAACTACGTCACGGAAAGGGGTTAAAAACCGTGTGTATAGCACGTCGCTGCACCAGTGATACCAACTTCTACCCCCAAGGGTCGTCGAACCACGCACCAAAGACCATCAAGGGTAATACCGGCTGGGTCCACATCGAATGGCGGCAGGATTCCTGAGCGAGGGACGATGGCGGCAACTACATCGACCGCACCCCCCACCAAGAGGTGCTTTATATTAATCTTGTAATCTGATCATTGTTATAACCGTCTTAAACACTCATAGTTTCTGACCAAAATACTCAAGAGACGAGTAGAACCACCTTCATCCGAAGACTTCAAAGAAACAAAACGAGAAGTTGTCGGCAGATCTCGAGTCGAGCCAGACAGAGTTGCAAGACATCCAGGCCAAACTTGAGCAGGTGAAAAAGTTCACCAGAGAGGCACATGGTGAGTAAAAAGTATATTTATGTGCAGAAGTTGTTGGGACACCCTTTCTGACGAAAGATTGTTTCATAGCAGCTGAGTCCATAGGCCAGCTGCAGAAGGATTTGGATGCATCCCGAGAATCTCAAATGTATGCTGAGTCTCAGTTTGAGGCTGGCCGCGGTGTATTGACTCGAAGTCATGAGGAGAAGAACCAGCTCAAGGCGGAAAACCAGTGACAAACCAAAGAAATTGAGATTTTAAAAACTCAATTGGCACAACCCCATGAATAGAACAGAGATTAGAGGGTGGCATGTTCTGTAAGTGAAATTCTAACCTAGAATTCCGTAAAGCACTTTTATTGTGTCAAGTGTAAGAAGCATATCTCATTTCATGCTTAGGTCTCCTAACTGGGTGTCCCGGGGAGGAATCCAGCTCATTCAGAGGGAACCTGTTGAAGGAACTGTCCGTCGTGCACGAGCGAGCTCGAAAAGCTATGAAGAGCATGACCAAGGCACTCTGGCCAACCGAGACGCCTCCGGAAGGGATGGCCGAGCTGGCCGATCGATTTAGAGGAGCCCGAAGTCGTTATGAGCTATGGAAGACCTCGTCTTGTCGAGAGGGAGCGCGGGAGGCATGGGCCATGGTGAATACCCGCTTTACCAGACTCAACACAAAGCACTTGGCTCGGGTTGGGCTGGTAGGGCCGGATGGTTGAGAGGTACCTCTTCACTTGGTTTATGACCAAGTGATGCCCGCCGCTCGAATTTCGCAAGAGGATTGTGCCCTAGATGTCATAATAGATCATCTTGACTAACAAACTAGTATTTGATTCTATGTAGCTATGTACTTTACATCAAACCGACTCCGTCCGTGCTGTAATCGTTGTCTTAACCGGCCATCGGCTTCTGCCTCCCCCGTCAATAGCTCGGGAGTGTTCCATACTGTGTATCCTACAATAACAGGAAATCATTTCGGAGAACAATGCAATCCGGTCCACTGGTGCGAACAGACAAAACGCATACATGGAGGTATGTTATATTACTGTTTAACACAAGAAACATCTTTCGAAGAAAATAGTTCCTTTATGGGTTCCTTTCTTCAGGTTGCTACGTAAATCGTAGACATCATAGCCATGTATCCGTAGTATGCGGATAGTTGCTACTTTGGGGGAATAATCCCTTTTTGTGGTGAAGAGCACCAATTATATTTCCTTCCTTTGTGGCCGACCAATTTGTTTCTTAAGAACGCTAGCCTTCGGCTTCACCCGTCTGAGGTACGTATCCGGGTAATCCGGTCGTAACAATCGCACAGGTGCTCCCTTTACCCCCTAGCCGAACAATCGGGAACGTAGAGGGTAAGCATAGGAGCTAGGCAACCCGGCTTGGCTAAATCTTAAGTCCAATTGATGCATATAGTGGCGTAAAACGATGCTGGAAGGATGCATACAAGACAGATAGATGCGAAAAAATATATTGCTTGGCTTCGTTAAGAAGCCCCCAGGCGTTACCGAGTAAAACATTTGAGAATGTATGCCAAGGAAAACTGAACGTAGTTCGGTTTAGCCGAACACAGCCTGGGAAAATCTAACCAATTCTACAAAAGTAAATAAGGAAGGGGGGAAATACAAAGGTTTAGTTAAGGCGACGACACCGGTCTAGCCGTAGAAGCGCCAAAGGCGAGCCGCGTTCCATGGGTTTGGTTCGAGGCGATTGTTCTGTGGGTTACGGAGGCGATAAGCTCCTCCTGTCAGTACTTCATCAATTATGAAAGGGCCCTCCCACATGGGGTTGAGTTTATGCTTCTGCTTCTCTGGGAGGAGTAAGACAAGTTCGCCCACATTATATGCTTTTGCTCGAACCTCCCTGCTTTGGTAACGCCGAGCCTGCTATTGATAAAAAGTAGATCGAGCCCGAGCTACATCGCGCTCTCCTTCCAAGGCATCTAGGTCGTCCTACCAATCTAGCTCGACCTCTTTTTCTTCGTACATGCGCACCCTAGGTGTGTCATGAATGATGTCACAGGGGAGGACCGCTTTGGCCCCGTACACCATAAAAAACGGAGTGTATCCCGTTGATCAATTCGGGGTGGTGCGCAAACCCCATAGTACGGAATCAAGCTCCTCTACCCAATGACAGTCAGATTCTTGAAAAGATATGACCAGAGGAGGTTTGATGCCACTCATAATGAGGCCGTTGGCCCGTTCGACTTGTCCATTGGTCTGCGGGTGATACACCGCGGCATAGTCGAGCTTGATGCCCAAGTTAGCGCACCAGTCCTTTACCTCCTGGGCGGTGAAGTTGGATCCATTGTCCGCTATTATACTGTGTGGGACATCATAACGGTGCACTACACCGGATATGAAGTCGATGACTGGCCCAGACTTAGCTGAACTTACTGGTTTTGCTTCGATCCATTTAGTGAACTTGACGACTATGACCAGCAGATGTTTCTTTTTCTTGGTACCCCCTTTAAGTGGTCCGACCATATCTCAACCCCAGACCACGAAAGGCCATGTAATAGGTATTGTCCGAAGAGCCGTTGGGGGCATGTGGCTTTGATTTGCAAAGAGCTGACTACCGACACAGTGTTGAACAAGTGTGTGGGCGTCCGCTCAAGCGATGGGCCAGAAGAACCCGGCTCGAAAGGCCTTGCTTACCAGGGCCCGCGCTGCTGCATGACGGCCGCCCATGCCTGCGTATATCTCGGCCAGGAGCTGCCTTCCTTCTTCTTTGGATATGCACCGTTGGAGGACCCCAGTAATGCTTTTTTTGTATAATTCTCCCTCATGGGCCTTGTAGGCCGTTGATCGCCGGATTATGCGTCTCGCCTCAGTCTGGTCGTCTGGGAGTTCTTTGCGTAGAAGGTAGGAAAGGAAGGGCTCGTTCCATGGTGCGTACTGCCATGACTTCGTGAGCAAAAGGTGTTTCGTCAATTGCGGTGCCGTCGATGATTTGCTCATCTCAATGGTGCAGCAACGTGCTATACAAACGGTTTTTAACCCCTTTCCGCGACGTACTTTGAAACCGTCGCCTTGCATGTGTGGGCGATAGGGGTGTCCATCCCACACGGCACGGAAAACCCGTCGGCGATGGTGACCAACGAGCGCAAACAATCTCCAAAACGTAATCGTGTGCGGTGCAGGAATATATCACACACGCTATATTTTGGGCGTACGTGTGGGATTTGGGATTAATCAGACACGGCTACCACGAGTTAAACGCGTCCAATTGCTCATGGAAAACAAACGATTGAAGAGCTCTTAAGCACACGTACAAGTGTTGCAAATCGTTTGCGATTTCTTATGTATCACCAACGTTTCTGTTTATAGCTCGCGTGCTTTTCCTGTAGATCACAGGCGGTTGCGCTATGAGTTACGTGTGCTTTTACTGTTGATCAGAGGCGGTTCCGATATGAGTTGCATGTACTTTCCGTCTTGTATCGCAGACGATTAGTTGCTTGAACCGTGTGCGCTGAAAAAGCCAACTTTTTGTAAAATATCGCATTTGAATCACCCTGCAAATAGCAAATTCGCCACAATATGCAATCGACAAATAGTGTCCACATGAAGAACATTCATCATAATTCGGCACAATATGCAATTGAACGAATAGTGTCCATAGGAAGAACATTCATCATAATTCGCGACAATATGCAATTGAGCAAATGCTAGCTAAATTCCACATATGTAAGACATACATATGCAGTACATAATCATAGTGTACGAGATACGAAGACGTGATCACATGGAAAACAATGCATCCATGCGTATATGTTTAGCTGATAACACTATATGAATGCGTACTTATTATTGGGGGATATGAATCTTGAAATCTTCGACGTCTCTAGAGGGCTTGATATAGTGTTTCACAAAGAAGGTGCCGATAAATTTCCTAACAGACAGCAATTCATCTGTAGCGAGCGGTTCAGAGGTCATCGGTCCAAAGATCCTCTGCAGGACTTTTAGATCAGAATGTGACATCCGTGTGGAGTAGCAGATAGAAATTAAGAAATAGACTTACTAGTTCTATTCTGTCAGCATCGAAACCACATTCAACATGTCTGCATAGGTTCATCATGTGTGCGCAAACGTAGTATCCACATAGGTTCGTCCCTAGTTGTTGTTGAGGACACTGTAATTTTAGGTACAACATTAGTCGTGTATTTGCCATTTTAGGAACAACCTAGCCGGTGTAAGTTGATTCTTTTTTTCTTTGGAGAGAAATAGAAAGAGGTTTACTTAGAAACTTGAACTATGACTAGCATTTTCTGAAAATAACGGAATTCAATGTCTTACCGGAGAAACGATCACGTGCTGCAGATGTAGTTGGGGGTTGAACCGTCTCCCTCCTAAACTTATGGTCTTCCACAATACACTGTGAATGCAGATGAATTTTCACATACTCAATTCTTGAACAAGATAGGAACACAACATTTTAACATCAAAGAATTCAATACCTATCCATGAAATCCTGAAGATGACTCAGATCCTGAGGCGCATTTGACGCTCTGAGAGAATCCAGGTAGTAAACTGTGTTGCGTTTTGGAACAATGAACACCAAGATCCAGTGATCTCTACAGTTTAAGAAAACCTTGAACTTATGAACTGTGTCGAAAACTGATACACGATCAATGTATGCATGGTTGTATATTTAACTTACCCTTCATGATACGGCCACATGAAGAATTCTCCTATCTATTACTCCCACAAGATCTTGGCAACATGCGAGATGGAAGCCTCGCGTGTTTCATTCCTATATAACAAAATGCCGTTTGCTAAATCAGGATCTATGAAATACGAATGCGCCCTTATCGATCTCTGCGCCATTAATCCCCTGAGAGGAATGCAATACAGTTTGCGTTTTTTAATTTACAGCCTTGTATGGCGAAGTTGATCACAGTGTTTGTGAAGTACTTACAACATCAAGCATTTGACAAGAATGGTGGCAAGCTTATCGAAGTTGAAGAAGAGATGAAAGTCCTCGAATTCCACACTGATGGTACCTGCATCGTGAAAGAAATGCCTACGGTCGTAGTGCAATTCCACAATGTTATGGTCTTCTCCTTTTGACATTATGTCCATGCAATATTTATGTAACTTGCGACAACTGGAACTACACTCGTCAAAGTATTCACCAACAAGAAATGGCTGGCCATGCTTGTACTTGCGTGCTTCAAATGGGTCTACTTTCTGACTAGAAAGTAGCTTTTCAACTTCTGCTTCAGACATTTGGTCAAAACCAGGATTACATGGGTCTTCATCGGCCATGCCATGGTTCTGCTCGAAGAATCTTTGTAGTAGGATGCTCTGGTACTCATCCCTCCTCTGTTTCTATCATGTGTAATAACAAATTGCCAATTTTACTAGGAAGCTAAATATAAATGCAACAGTCTTTGTAGTATAGGATGCACATCGGCAGTGTTTGAATGATATCAAATTAATAGTGACAGCTACGTACATTATGCTGCCAAACATTCCAATCTGTTAAAAACTATTGTCTTGCACCATGTTTTTTTCACTAAGTCTGAGAATCTGTTTATTTTAGATTACCATGTTTCAGGTGGTTCAGCCACCTGACAACCGAGGTGTGTGCACGCTCAAACAGTGTTGATGCTAGCCATGTTTCTGTGCATAATTAGACCTTGCTTGTGTTGAATCAAAAGAAGCGCTTCATGTGTACTAACTTGCTATAAATTTTCATGCAATGATAACTCATGTAGCACATAATTTTCTTGCTGTCAATATGCCTTCAGGTTAAAACTATGACAGTGTCTTAATCACCTCCAGAATCAAATAGCACACGGGAAGTGTGTGAATCACACCTAAAATAACAAATGATTTCTAACAACGAGAGTAGGCTTACCTTCTTTGAACGTACCAGAAACTTCCTCCCGCTATACCCAGATTTAAAAGCTCGTAACTTCACGAATTGAAATTGATGTTGACCATGAACAGGCAGGTCTTCAGCTACCCCTCTCCATTCCTTGGAAGTGATTGTCCTAGGGAGCTACAAGAGAAAGAAATGGCGCAAATGGGCCTGCCGCTTTAAAATCCCCAATTCCAAAACAAAACCCTAAGCCTAGTTGAGCCAGAGAGAAGAGAGATGAATACCTGGTTGGTGAGAGATTCATCATCGTCGGAGATACCGCATGAGGGGTCACTCGAGGAGACCATGGCGTGTCCGCGGCGGACGGATGCTAGAGGGAGAGATGTGGGTGGCGGCGCGGGGGGGTGGGTTGCAGGGGAAATGTGGCCCTTTGGGGGTAGGGGGAGGCAGATATTTCGGCGGTCGGCGAAAATTTTCGCTCGTTGCAGGGAATCTTGGCACGCAAAGTTTCATTAGACATGGTGTTTTTGCTTTTATCGTGTGCGGTGATACATAACATACAAAATTTCGCCCCTCCCCACGTATTCCCTCATTATAGTGCACAGCCACGTCATTTCATAATGTAACATCAACTTCTAACTTGTGTATACAAATTAGCGGACACACATAGCTCACAGTTACTAAACCGAGCAAGTTCACTAAATAATCAAGCTGCTTGAACTAGACATAGCTCTTACAAAAGATCGTCTCTCTGAACAAAGGCTATTAGTAGTACGCATAATTTTAACAAAGACGCCGACGAGCAGCCGCCCAATGCCTCGCCGTTGTTCGATGAGATGTCGACGACTTGTCCGGGCAACATTCCGCCGGTGCTGGACTCCGCATCCCCCAGGCTAACTTCGACCGCGGCAACGTGCTCATCCTCGGTGTTGTCCTCATCATCGGCGTCGCCCTCATCTTCATAGTACTCATAGTAGTGGTGCTGCCATAGCTCGCGTTGGTACTCCACGGCTGATTCCTCAACGGAAAGGTGCTTCTCGACCTCCTCCTAAGCCACGCGCAACTCCTCCCAGCACTCCACGCTCTCGGACGGCTCCCGCTCGGAGATCTCGTGCGGAAGGGGCTCCATGGCCTCCGCCGCCGCATCGTCGGCATGCATCTCGGCATCCGCAGCAGTCGCATCTTCAGACGTGTTGTGCATGTTGGATTGCGGTGAAGCTTGGAGTATCTTAGCATGGGTGTTCTCGATGATATAGGCCTGGATGGCCTTGACCCGGTTCAGGGCGGCCTCCGCGGCACGACATGCTTCTCGAGCGCTCTTGGCGTTTGCAGCCGCCGTCTTAATAGCTGCAGCTGCCATCTCCATGGCTACAGATGCCCTTTCGGTCGCTGCAGAAGCCCTATCGGCCGCCGCGGAGGCCCTTTCGGCAGATGCCGCCGCGCTTAAGGCGGATGCGGCTGCGCTCTCGGCCGAGGAGGTCGCGTTCTTGGCAGAGGCGGGAGCGCTTGGGGCAGAGGGGGCGGTCGTACGCACAATTACGAAGTGTTCACACGGTGTCATTCTTTGCAGAGAGAGTTTGTTGGGGAATGTGGATCGAGGGTGAACGGAATCCGAGCTAGACGAAGCCGACGAAGCTTCCCTCGTAAGACATAAATAGATCCGTGAATATTTATCGCAAACGGTTCCTGTATGGAACCGTGTGTACGCAGTTCACTTTTTGTATTGAATTGTAAAACTATTTTGGGGTACAGCGGTAACGAATATTGTTTTATTTGTAAGAAAAAGATCCCTACCGTCAAAATCCACTAACGACATCCTAAAATTAGGAAATATTCGGGGTTCAATTGGAATTTTTATACATTAAGTTAGTTTGTACAAATTTTACAGCCATAATTCAAAATTGTAACACGCGAATGATACGTCTCCAACGTTTCTAGTATTTTTGCTTGTTCCATGCTCTTATATTATCATTCTTGGATGTTTTACAATCATTTTATAGCAACTTTATATCATTTTTTGGAACTAACTTATATCCCAAAGTGTCAGTTGCTGTTTTTGCTTCTTTTTTACTTCGCAGAATATCAGTACCAAATGGAGTCCAATCGCGACGAAACTTTTCGGAGATTTTTTTGGGCCAGAAGACATCCAATGCGCCAAAGAAGTGCCAGAGGGGAGGGTTGAGGAGACCACAACCCACCAGGGCGTGCCAGAGGCCCCAGGCGCGCCCTGATGGGTTGTTCCCTCCTCAGGACCCCTCTCCACCGCCTCTGATGCCTATAATTCCCAAATATTCCAGAAACCCTAAGGGAGTCGATGAAAAACACATCCAGCCACCGCAAGTTAAAGAACCGCGAAATCCAATCTAACACAATGACGGAGGGGTTCATCATCCTCATTGGTGCCTCTCCGATGATGCGTGAGTAGTCCACCATAGACCTACGGGTCCGTAGGCAGTAGCTAGATGGCTTCCTCTCTCTCTCTCTTTATTCTCAATACAATGGTCTCTTGGTGATCTATTTGATGTAAACTTTTGCGGTGTGTTTGTTGGGATCCGAAGAATTTTGAGTTCATGATTAGTTTCTATCCATGAATATTATTTGAGTCTTCTTTGATCTCTTATATGCATGATTTCTTATAGCCTCGTATTTCTTCTTCGAATCTTTGGTTTAGTTAGGCTAACTAGATTGATTTTTCTTGCCATTGGAAGAGGTGCTTTGTGATGGGTTCGATCTTGCGGTGTCCTCTCCCATTGACAGAAGGGGCAGCGAGGCACGCATGTATCATTGCTATTAAGGATAACAAGATGGGGTCTATTCCTACATGAATAGATCTTGTCTACATCATGTCACCGTTCTTATTGCATTACTCCGTTTTTCCATGAACGTAATACTCTAGATGCTTGCTGGATAGCGGTCGATGTGTGGAGTAATAGTAGTAGATGCAGAATCGTTTCGGTCTACTAATCTTGGACGTGATGCCTATATAATGATCATCGCCTAGGATATCGTCATGATTATTTGATCTTCTATCAATTGCCCAATAGTAATTTGTTCACCCACCGTGTGCTATACTCATGAGAGAAGCCAGGAGTGAAACCTACGGCCCCCGGGTCTACTTTTCCAACATATTGCTTTCCGATCTATCTTTTTGCCGCTTTTGTTTTCAGATCTATTATTAAAAAAAAACCAAAAATACCTTGCTGCACTTTTTATTTGCCCTTTTTATTTTGTGTTCTTGAGAGATCAATCTATCTAATCTATCATATCCTAATCTATCTTTTTACCATAGAGAGATTGACAACCTCTCTTTCGCGTCGGGTTGCAAGTATTTGTTCTTTGTGTGCAGGTGTTGTTTAGGTAGTGGTGGTGATCCTCCTACTGGTTCGATACCTTGGTTTCATAACTGAGGGAAATACTTACCGTCGCTGTGCTGCATCATCCCTTCCTCTTTGGGGAAATACCGACGCAGTCTCAAGCCACGTCAAAGGAATTTCTGGCGCCGTTGCCAGGGAGGAAGCGGTCTCTTCTACGTGCCAATCTGTGGCGCCGAGGAGACACCATCATCATCTACTAGGTTCCAAATCCCAAATCTGATCTCCTTGCAATTACATTATTTGCCATTTTCCTCTCATTTTCCTCTCCCCCACTTCACCCAATTTGCCATTTTATTCGCCCTATTTTTCGTTTGCCTTTTTCTCGTCAGATCTCTTGTTTGCTTGTCATCATGAGTGATTTTGGTATGGCAGAAACAGATGATGGTAGGACTCCTAATATTGGATGTTCTGGCAATCTGGATGCTAAAACTTTTGTTTTGGGGCAAGGGAACGTTATAGGAAAAGAAACTATCCAAGAATTTTTCAATTGCGTTGGAAATTTGACTCTCAATGATACTCCTATACTGAAAAGAACTAAAACTTATGCAGAAGCTATTTCAGCGCTAGTTCTAAAAATTGAAAATAGGTTTATTCGTACCCATCCTACCTTCCAAAGATTGGTTTATGAGCTACCCGTCATAAAGGATCCCATAGCTAAGAAGTTAGCCATCCTTGTTCTCATGAATGAATTTGATCACATAGTACGGGAAGCTAGGGTGATTTTTGATTTCTTTGGTATGAGCCATGAAAAACCGGTAATGGGAGAAATCCTTTACAATAGTGATTACATGTTGAGACATCTGCTTGGAAATAATCAAATTTTTGATGAGAATCTTAAAAAGGAAGTCCCCGTTTTAGATATGATCCAACAAGTTTTCAATGATGTTAATCAACAATATTCTTGGATTGTGGCCGGGAATCAAAGAGGGTATGTAGATGGACAACTTGATCGTGCTAAGGTTTCTATGGATGATGTGTTTCAAGTTTTATTTGTAAAACCTCTTGATAAAAGTACCTCACGAAAACCAAAGATGACAATACTTGAATCTATGCGTTATGCCTAGCTAGGGGCGTAAAACAATAGCGCTTGTTGGGAGGCAACCCAATGAATAGATTTATTTTCATCTCTTCCTTTCTGTTTTTGAGTGTTGACACAATTATGCCTCTGTTATGATTATTTTTTTATGTTTTATTTAGTGTTTGTGCCAAGTAAAGCCTTTAGGACGATTCATAAGATGAGTAGAAACAATGCTGAATATGAAACAGAAACTTTGCCCCCCAGTGTGCGAATTTTAATTTTTTACTGGGACGTGATATTGAGCTAAAACTTTAACACAATATTTCTATACAAATTATTTACGTTGTCCTAATTTGGCAGAATTTTTAGAGTTACAGAAGTATGGTTAGAGTACAGATTACTACAGATTGTTCTGTTTAAGACAGATTATGTTTTCGTTGCATTGTGTGCTTGTTTTGATGAATCTATGGGTTGTATTGAAGGGTATGAGCCATGGTAAAGTTAAAATACAGTAGGTATAATGCAATAATAAAATTTTAATGGGTTTGCAACAGTATTTAAAGTAGTGATTTGCTTTATTATACTAACGGATCTCACGAAGATTTTGTTGAGTTTTGTGTGATTGAAGTTTTCAAGTTTTGGGTGAGATCACGATGGATGAAGGAATAAGGAGTTAAAAGAGCCTAAGCTTGGGGATTCTACAGCACCCTCAAGATACATCCAAAGAGAAACAAACAACTAAGCTTGGGGATGCCCCGAGTGGCATCCCCTCTTTCTTCTAACGACCATCGGTATTTTACTCGGAGCTATATTTTTATTCGTCACATAACTTGAGTTTTGCTTGGAGCGTCTTGTATCATTTGAGTCTTTGCTTGCTTTTCTTTTAGTTTGTCACTTGTATCCTTGCTGGACACACCTATTTGAGAGAGCCAAAATTATGCTATGATTTGTTAGAATTGCTCTATATGCTTCACTTCAACTTTTTGAGCTATGGAATTGCTCTAGTGCTTCACTTATATCTTTTTGAGCACGGTGTGCTTGGAAATTTTTGAAGAAATCCTCTCATGCTTCACTTAGATCAATTTGAGAGTTAGTAAATTTTGAAGAAATCCTCTCATGCTTCACTTAGATTAATTTGAGAGTTAGTAAATTTTGAAGAAATCCTCTCATGCTTCACTTATACTATTTTGAGAGATGATATCTCCATACTCATCATCTTCACTTAAATTTGTTTGAGCTTGTCAAAAGCAATGGCAATATACGAATCTAGTCCCAAAATGATAGATATCCAAGGAGGATATAATAAAAACTTTCATGAAGATCATTGGACAAATTAAAATTGATTCCTTGTAATAGTTTTGAGACATGATGATAGTAATATGTGAGTCATGTTAGGGAGTAATTATGCTTTAGTAGCAATATTGGTGTTAAGGTTTGTGATTCCTATGCATGCACGAAAGTCAATAGTTATGCAATGAAATTACATCCTACTTATGGTGCATTATTCGGTGTTAGTTATGCTCAATGCTCGCTTATGTGAATTTTCGTTTCTTGGTTGGTTGCTTCTCAATCTATTTGCTAGCCTCCACTTGTACTAAGTAGAAATACTACTTGTGCATCCAAAATCCTTAAACCAGTTTTGCCTTATGAGTCCAGCATACCTACCTATATGCGGTATTTCCATGCCGTTCTAAGCAAATTTTTATGTGCCATCTCTACTTTTCAAAATAAATTTCCTTTTTGTGTGCTCGTACCGCTCATGAAACGGTAGGGGGTGTATAATATTTTTCCATGCTAGATGTGTTATTCTCAAGATGATTGTTTATTCACTTGTCATTGCACAAGAGTACGACGGTAATAGGGATGCCCAGTCCCGAAATGAATTTTCTTTTTACTTTATGTTGTCAAATAATTAATTCCTTGGAAAGTGTTGGTATGGAAGGCAACCGTGGATACAACCAGCCATGGATTGTGAAAGAATGGAGGAAAAAGGAATAAATTGTACTTTATGTTTGGGAACCGCCTATGATATATCTAGCATGGAAAGTATTGTGAACTACTTTGCCGTTTTCGTTGACAGGAAAGGCATGCCATTAAAAATATTTTTCTCTCTCAATTTAAACTTTGAGCTCTGGCACCTCTACAAATCCCTACTTCCCACTGCGAAGGGCCTATCTATTTACTTTATGCAATTTTTAATTTTTAATTTGAGTCTCCATCTTCTCTTATAAAGCACCAACTAGGGGCACTATGATCATACTTGAGCATTAGGTGCAGTTAATATTTGAGTGTGTTTCATGAATGGATCAATGATTGAGCATGATGGGCTAGGGATAACTTTCTTTAGTGTTGATATTTTGAAAGACATGGTTGCTTGTTGGCATGCCTGAGTATTAAAGTCTTTATGTCAAAACTAGACTATTGCTTTGAACCATCTAAAAGTCAAAATGTCCATGCTACAAAAGAAAAGAATATGTGATGAACATGTTAGGCAGCATTCCACATCAAAAATTCTGTTTTTATCATTTACCTACTCGAGGACGAGTAGGAATTAAGCTTGGGGATGCTGATACGTCTCCAACGTATCTATAATTTTTGCTTGTTCCATGCTGTTATATTATCATTCTTGGATGTTTTACAAACATTTTATAGCAACTTTATGTCATTTTTTGGGACTAACCTATTGACATAGTGCCAAAGTGCCAGTTGCTGTTTTTGCTTGTTTTTTACTTCGCAGAATATCAGTACCAAACGGAGTCCAATCGTGACGAAACTTTTTGGAGATTTTTTTTGTCCAGAAGACATCCAATGGGCCAAAGAAGTGCCAGAGGGGAGGGTCGAGGAGACCACAACCCACCATGGCGCGCCCTGATGGGTTGTGCCCTCCTCGGGACCCCTCTCCACCACCTCTGATGCCTATAAATTCCCAAATATTCTAGAAACTCTAAGGGAGTCGACGAAAAACACATCCAGCCGCCGCAAGTTCCAGAACCGCGAGATCCAATCTAACACCAGCACGGAGGGGTTCATCATCCTCATTGGTGCCTCTCCGATGATGCGTGAGTAGTCCACCATAGACCTACGGGTCCGTAGGCAGTAGCTAGATGGATTCCTCTCTCTCTTTTGATTCTCAATACAATGGTCTCTTGGAGATCTATTTGATGTAAACTTTTGTGGTGTGTTTGTTGGGATCCGATGAATTTTGAGTTCATCATCAGTTTCTATCCATTAATATTATTTCAGTCTTCTTTGATCTCTTATATGCACGATTACTTATAGCCTCGTATTTCTTCTTCGAATCTTCGGTTTAGGTAGGCCAACTAGATCGATTTTTCTTTCCATGGGAAGAGGTGGTTTGTGATGGGTTCGATCTTGCGGTGTCCTCTCCCAGTGACAGAAGGGGCAGCGAGGCACGCATGTATCGTTGCTATTAAGGATAACAAGATGGGGTCTATTCCTACATGAATAGATCTTGTCTACATCATGTCACCGTTCTTATTGAATTACTCCGTTTTTCCATGATCTTAATACACTAGATGCATGCTGGATAGCGGTCGATGTGTGCAGTAATAGTAGTAGATGTAGAATCGTTTCGGTCTACTAATCTTGGACGTGATGCCTATATAATGATCATCGCCTTGGATATTTTCATGATTATTTGATCTTCTATCAATTGCCCAACAGTAATTTGTTCACCCACTGTGTGCTATACTCATGAGAGAAGCCACTAGTGAAACCTACTACCCCCGGGTCTACTTTTCAAACATATTGCTTTCTGATCTATCTTTTTGCCGCTTTTGTTTTTAGATCTATTATTCCAAAACTCCAGAAATACCTTGCTGCACTTTTTATTTTCCCTTTTTATTTTGTGTTTTTAGAGATCTATCTATCCAATCTATCATATCCTAATCTATCTATTTACCGTAGAGAGATTAACAACCTCTCTTTCGCGTCGGGTTGCAAGCATTTGTTCTTTGTGTGGAGGTGATCTTTACATAGTGGTGGTGATCCTCCTACTGGTTCTATACCTTGGTTTCATAACTGAGGGAAGTACTTACCATTGCTGTGCTGCATCATCCCTTCCTCTTTGGGGAAATACAGATGCAGTCTCAAGCCACGTCAACGAACATGCAAGATGAAGCAAAAACTGCTGGAAAAATCATATTTATTAACTACTTGCTTCCCTATATATGCCGTTTGCAATAAATTTGAAGGAGTTCCAAACATCTTGGGTAACAGTTTGGACAGACGTGCACGCATTGGGAATTTAGGTTTTAAAATTCAAAAAATGAAAAAAATGCTCTGAACTACATGATAATAATCTGCATGATTTCCCGATATGGGGCCAAGATGTCGTGGTCAAAGTAACGGCTTGTTCGAGATAAGCTTTTACACATGCCTCTCACAAAACGGAGCATCACACGAAGGGTCGTGGTTCCGAGAGGGAACATGAGCCTTGTTTGATGACGAACCGCTAGTCGTTGTCTCATTTGGCCTAGCTTTTATTGAATTCGTTACAATGCACGAATACGTCTGGCATCCTGAAATTTGGACATTTGTGGGGTGCAATGAGCATTTTTATACATGAAGTTAGTTTCTAGATATCTAGTGGCCATAATTCAAAACTAAAACACATGGACATGTGCAAGATGAAGCAAAAACTGCAGGAAAAAAAATCATATTTATATATGTACTAGTGCTTCCATCTATATGCCAAGTGCAATAAATTTGAAGGAGTTCCAGACATCTTGAGTAACGGTTAGGACACAAGCATTGAGAATAATCTAGGTTTTTAAATTCAAAAAATAAATAAAAAATGCTATGAAGTACATGAAAATCAACATGATTTCCCGCCATGGGGCCAAGATATCCTGGTCAAAGTAACGACTTGTTCGAGATAAGCTTTGACACATGCCTCTCACAAACCGGAGCATCACACGCAGGCTCGTATAGTTCTGAGAGGGAACGTGGGGCGTTGTGTGATGACGAACCGGATTGCTGCCTGATTCGGCCTACGTTTTTTTCATCGTTACAATGTACGAATACAACCGTCATCCTAAAATTAGGAAATATTTAGGGTTCAATTGGCATTTTTATACATGAAGTTAGTTTCCAGAAACTTAATGGCCATAATTGAAAACTGAAACACATGAACAAGCAAGATGAAGCAAAAACCGCTGGAAAATCATATTTATGTACTACTTGCTTCTGTATATATGCCACGTGCAATAAATTTGAAGGAGTTCGAAACATCTTGAGCGACGGTTTTGACACAAAAGCATTGGTAATCTAGGTTTTTAAAGTCAAAAATTGAAAAATGCGCCGAAGTACATGAAAATATGCATGATTTTCGGACATGGGGCCAAGATGTCGTGATCAAAGTAACGGCTTGTTTGAGATAAGCTTTGACACATGTCAAGCTGGCAATGCATGGTTAACTGTTACTCGCGTCCCCATGGGTAATTACTTTATTAGGGCACTGCTGCCAGCTTGAATGCCCATCTGGAAGTTGGTGGGTCAAATACCTTATGAGCATGCAGGACGGGGATGAGGATGGGATAGTATTACCCGCCTTACCCATGAATTGAAGTACTTACATGTGGGCTCTCAAATTAGTAGCCCCCACGTAATTTTTGGCCTCGGTCACCCAAATTTATACACATCCCACCCCTCTGGCCCAAAATTTCCAAAGAAATCCCAAAACTAGCCACAACATATTGTTTATTGCGTTGAAATACTAGTTTTTTCTACTGAAATATGCGAAGGTTGTTTTTAAATGCATGTGTGAGTTTCCGCACGGTGATAAAGAACTCGGTGGGGACGTGGATGGGAAACTTTTTATCCCCGCGCACGGGTACGTAGACGAGGACGGGGATGGGAGGGCGGTGATAGGGACGGAGATGGGACTCCAATACTTGCCTAAGAAATTCCTAGCTTTAGACACAAGCCTCTCACAAACCGGATCATCACACGAAGGAGTGTGATTCCGAGATGGAACGTGGGGCCATGTGTGATGACAAACCGCCAATCGTTGTGTCATTCGACCTAGTTTTTTTCATCGATACAATGCACAAATACGACCGACATCCTAATTTTTTTTTAAAAATGGCGTTCTATTGGCATTTTTATACATTAAGTTAGTTTATAGAAATTTAATGGACATAGTTCAAAACTAAGACACATGAACAAGCTAGATGAAGGAAAAACCGCCAGAAAATCATATTTATGTACTACTTGCTTACATATATATGCCACGTGCAATAAATTGGAAGGAGTTCCAAACATCTTGAGTGACGGCTTGGACACATAATCATTGAGAATCTAGGTTCTAAATTCAAAAAAATGAAAAAAAATGCTTTGAATTCTGAAGTACATGAAAATATGCATGATTTCCCGCCATGGGGCCAAGATGTCGTGGTTACTGCTCTCGGACTTGCTTCCATAACACAAGTGGCACCCATGCATTGCATTTGGATAGAAAATGTAAATATTTGGCAAAACAAACGGGTCCCACATGATTGGCGCTCTGTTTGGCGTTACGAGTTTTGGAAGCCAATTTTCGCAGGCTATTAATCACACGCAGTCATGCATTGGGAACCTTGTGTGATGTTAATTCACACACAGCTGTTGACTAGGAAATCGTGTGCATCACTGCTAGCGTCGATCAAGATTCCAGCCGCCTATAAATGCTTCCCCTCGAGACGTCATCCTGCCTGCATTCTCTCGTCTCTCTATCCCATCCCTCACACAAAACTCTGCAATGGCACGGCCGCTCTGTGCACAAGCAGAGGAGGAGGCGCCATCCCGCGAGGACATGGCGAAATGCAACGACAAGGAGGACCCCTTCGCACCCCTAGATGAGGTCGCGCCAGACGCCCCAACTGAAGATTGGTTTTTTGGGCAGTACAATCTGGCTTTGTGGAAGGCGCTGCCGCCGGCTGAGAGAGCCAGGCAGGTGGCGTTCAAGAAGGAGCGGGCTGAGGAGCGCGCCAGGAACCTCGCGGCCTGGAATGCCCTTAGTGTCGCAAGGGAAAAGAAGGAGCTGGAGATTTGGCGGCGGGCGAGTCGACGAGCGGTGGAGGTGTATGAAGACGGCCGGTACCATGCAATGAAAGCCAGAGGCGCTAGGTGCCTCATCGCTGCATGGGAGTGGGCCGATAAGCTCGAGCGTGCCACCGCCAAAGAGCTCCAGTGGGCGCCCAGTGAACTGTCCTGCATGGTCGCGCGCCTCCGCCAGCAAGAGGCTGATCGACACGTCGAGCACTGCGTGGAGGAGGAGGAGGAAAACTCCCTCCCCGTTGGTAAGCCACCGCGCACCAGGGAGCTGCTGGCGAGAGGCTGCCATTTTACTGCTCCCCACTCAAGGAGGGGTTATTATTAGTTCAGTTTTTATTCATTGTACGTATTAGTTAAGTACTATTATCATGTATATGTGATGATATATACTGTATATGTATCATGTCTTCAATGAGCTATTCAACAATTAATATATATTATTAGTTTCACATTTCCATCTGTTTTCATATTGATTTTCTGGCTCTAACTGTTAGCGTTTTACACATATTGAAACATAACAATAGAACATAAATCATTCACACATCAAAACATATCAATATTGTGATTGTTGTCCAGACATTGGGATCGACATCTAAACGATTCGACAAAATAAAACGTGTCCATGACTACAACCCTAACCTACGGAAGCTCTTGGTTGTGCCTGAACACGGTCAGGCGTTCATCCATGCGGTTTACACGCTCGCGGTACAGCTGGAGCGCGATCTCGAGCTCCAAGCTGCCTATTTCGTTGGAGATTACCATCTCGAGGATGCGACGGCCATTTTCTTCTACTGCTCCCTGCTAGACACCTGGGCCAAGGAGGCGCGAGCCTACCGACGAGCCCGTTAGCATCGAGGGGGCCACAGACAAGGCCAACGGCGCGACCCATTCGAACGGCGCGGCTGACATCCGGTGCAAGGACGGTGCGGCCGGGCTTTGGTGCAAGTATGGCGCAGACGGCCGCTGCCCATTCCTGGCGAGAAATAGGGCTACTCATGTGCCTTGGAAACAATTGAAACGTCATCTCGGGTGGGCTAGCAGGCAAGCGGGGATGGAACCGCTCTTGCTCTGCCGCACGCCGCGCTTGTCGCTCTGCGGCCCTCCATCGGTCTTGCTCTGCGACGCATATGTTTTGCTCTACGGAGCACCACCGATGATCTTCTTGTGCGGTGCTCTCGGCGGTGAGGCGGCTATGCTGCTCGGCGGCGCTGCTGCGCCCTGCGCCAAGGGTCTGCTCAACCCTTGCGATGACGCCCAGCACAACGTTGTCCGGCGCGCCGCCGGACACGCCATCGGCCTCGACAGGCCGTTGCGCCTGCACCGGATCATTTTCGTCGTCGAGGAGGTTGATGGCAAAGGTGACGCTTTGTCGGGTTGGCATGCTTCATAGATGGGCTAGGCTGCACTAGGTGTGCATCTGTGTGTGATGCGCGCAGGCTCTTATGCTCATTCGCTTCTGGCGGGAAACCGATGGGGAAGCTTGTGCAGGAACATGCGCGGTTCCGCGTGAGAACGTGGCCAAAAGAAACGCAGGTGCGGTGCCGAAGCATGCACTGGAATCCTTGGGCAAAAACGCGGTGACAAGACATGAGAGAGGAAGAAGAGGTGATGCGTAGTCAGACTGGTAATAATAATAAAACGTCTACGATATTAATACAGGCAAACGACACTTCTGTACGTATCGCCGGTAATGTTTTCATCACTTGCTGACAATTGTTTGGCAGCAACCGTCTACCCACAACACACACAACTTATTCGGATGAATCGTTTCGGTTATTATTGGTCTTCCCACACAATTCTGATGAATGAACAGATTGCTGCGTATCACACACACCTTATTACGCTAACCCGTTTGTGTTCTACTGGATCAGCGCAAACAGTTTATCCGAGTGAACTGTGTGCCATACTTCGCACACGTACGTAGTTTTGTTAACTGTTTCTGTTATCTTAGCTAATCCCAAACAGTTCATAAGAATAAACTTTCTGCCGTGGATCGCACACGCAACTATTTTCAGAATCGTATTTGATGGATCCACCATCGCACACAGTTCATGCCATTGGCGATGGAGCTTGAACAATACCGTTTGCGATTGGTGGATCACACACAGTTTCGTTGAAGGGTCTCTGATTGATGTGTCGTCTTTGGACCATCCTGCAGTAGTGTCTGGTTTGACTATAGGGGGATGACCTGTTCTGCTCCATTGGTTATAGCGTCATTGATGTCGTCCTGCCGTACCACGGATGGCTTGAAGAGCCTCTCTAGGAAGGTGTTCTTAGGGACGGGGTCACGTTTGGCGCCCATGCGGGCGAGGACGTCAGCAGCTTGATTGCTGCCTCTAGAGATGTGGAGGAATTCTAGCCCCTCGAACCGTGCGGATATCTTGAGGACGGCGTTTCGGTATGCTGCCATTTTTGGGTTCTTAGCATCGAATTCGCCATTGATTTGTGCGATGGCGAGATTAGAGTCTCCCCGTACTTCGAGCTATTGTACACCCATTGATGTTCCCATCCGAAGTCCGTTCAACAGTGCCTTGTATTCGGCCGCATTGTTTGAGTCAGCGTACATGATCTGTAATACGTATCGGATGTTGTCTCCGGTGGGGATGTGAGGATAACTCCAGCCCCCAGTCCGGCAAGTGTCTTGGACTCGTCGAAGTACATCGTCCAATGGTAATATGTGATGTATTCTCTGGGGAGCTCGGCCTCCATCCACTCGGCAAGAAAATCGGCCAACACTTGAGATTTAATAGCTCGGCGTGGCTTGTAAGCGATTTCGAACGGAAGGAGTTCGATGGCCCATTTAGCTATGCGGCCGGTGGCATCCCTGTTGTTGATTATATCATTCAGGGGTGCTTCGGATGCTACCGTGACCAAATACTCTTGAAAATAGTGTCTGAGCTTGCGTGATGCCATAAATACTGTATAGGCTATCTTCTAGTAATGTGGGTACCTGGACTTGCACAGAGTGAGCACTTTCGATACATAGTAGACTAGCTTCTATACCTGGAATTTGTGGCCCTTGGCCTCCCGTTCTACGACGAGAACCGCACTAACGAACTGATTGGTGGCCGAGATGTATAGTAACATCGGTTCACCCGCACCAGGGGCTGCTAGTATGGGGTTACTGGCCAGCAGTGTTTTGATTTCCTCCAGTGCGACTGCTGCTTCATCGGTCCACTCGAAGTTTTTGGTCTGTTTCAGCAGCCTGTAGAGCGGTAGAGCCTTTTCACCAAGGCAGGAGATAAAGCGGCTCAAAGCTGCCACACATCCCGCTAGTCTTTGAACGTGCTTTAGCTCCGCTGGGATTGCTAGTTGGGATAGGGCTCGTATCTTAGCGGGATTAGAATCTTTGGGAGACAATGAATCTGAGTAGTTTACCAGCAGGGACTCTGAAGACACATTTGTCCGGGTTGAGCCATATATCGTACTCCCGCAGACTAGAGAAGGTTTGTCTGAGGTCCTCTACCAACTGGCTGATGTGTTTGGTCTTGATGACCACGTCGTCCATGTATGCCTTGACTGTTTTGCCGATTTTTTTCCAGACATGTCTGAATCATGAACTGGTACGTGGCGCCTGTGTTTTTTAACCCGAAGGGCATTGTGTTAAAGCATAATGGCCCATAGGGGGTGATGAAGGCGGTTGCGGCTTGATCGGACTCCTTCATTTTGATCTGATGGTATCCGGAATAGGCGTCGAGGAAGCACAGTGAGTCGTGTCCAGCAGTGGCGTCAATGATCTAGTCAATGCGGGGCAAGGGGAAAGGATCCGTGGGGCAGGCTTTATTGAGGTCCTTGAAATCGATGCACAGCCACCAGGATTTGTCTTTATTTGGTACCATTACCAGATTTGCCAACCACTCGGGGTGTTTGATTTCTTTAATGAATCCGGCTTCGAGTAGTTTGGCAAGTTCTTCGCCCATAGCTTGACGCTTAGGTTCGGAAAATCGACGTAAAGCCTGTTTGACAGGCTTGAAGCCTGCGATTATGTTCAGTCTGTGTTCCGTCAACCTTCGTGGGATTCCTGGCATATCTGAGGGGTGCTAGGCGAATATGTCCCAATTTTCGCGCAAGAATGTGCGTAGTGCTTCATCAACCGTGGGGTCCAGCTGAGCTCTGAAGGACGTTGTTTTATTGGGCTCCGTTAGATGTACCTGAAATTTGATGGTTTCATCTGCAGGTTTGAAGGATGTGGATTTTGGCCTTTTGTGAGGATTACATCGTCCTTATCCACTATAGAACGGAGTGTGGTCAGTTCCTCTGCAGCAAGGGTCTCAGCTAGTGCCTCGAGGGCTAGTGATGGTGCTTTATTTTCAGCTCGAAGGGCTCTGTCCGCGTCACTTATAATTGTGATCACATCGTTGGGTCCCGGCATTTTGAGCTTCATATAACCATAATGTGGTATAGCCTAAAATCTTGTGAAGGCATCATGCCCTAATAGAGCATGATAGCCACTGTGAAAGGGCACAATATGGAAAAGAAGTTCTTCGGATCTGTAGTTCTTGGGGGTGCCGAATACTACATCGAGGGTAACTCGTCTTGTACAACGTGCCTCTTTCCCGGGGATGATCCCTCGAAAAGTTGTGTCGCTTTGTTTGATTTGAGATCTATCAAACTTCCTCTTGTCCAAGGTATCCTCATAAATGAGGTTTAGACTGCTGCCACTGTCCATTAGCACCTTGTGCAACCTGAAGCCATCTACAATGGGGTTGATGACCAGGGCGGCAGGTGTTCGGTCTGTGCGGGTTATCGGTTGGTCATCCTCGCCGAAAGTGATCGGTGTGTCTGTCCATGAATTTGTTGCTGCCACCTGGTATATTTGATCGAGTTCTCGAAGAGCTATCTTCCTTTGGTTTTTGGAGGATAACGTCTCGTAGATCGTTAGAACCTTGGCGTTGTTTTCAGGTGGCATTGCTGAACGTCTGCCTGGGCGTGAGGCCTCGAGGATGGCCTCTCCGCTCTTTGCGACTTGCCTCACGACCCAGCAAGCTCGAAGGCTATGGGTCGGGCTCGTGTTTAGCAAGATGGAGTGTATGAGGCATGGCTTGTCCAAGAGTCCATCAAGGACAGTTCTGGCTTTTCTAGGGTGTTTATTCTTTTTCTCGGCGGGCTCGTGTTTGGCCGACTGTCGTGGGGGTACGAGCCTCTTCCGAACTCCTCTAGGTTGTTCGGCATGGACTGGCTCGATGCACATTTGTTGCGCTTTCTAGGTACTTTCCATGGCGCAATACTTGCGCACCAGGTCCGACAGCTCGGAGAAGTTTTGAACGTGGCGACGGGCGAGGGTGTTGAGAATTGCTTCGTCATTGCAGTTATGCCGGAAGGTTGCACTACTATGGAATGGTCCAAACACGACACATCAATCAGAGACCCTTCGACAAAACTGTGTGCAATGCATGAATCGCAAACGATATAGTGCAAGCTCCGTCGCTAATGGCACAAACTGTGTGCGAAGGTGGATCGATAAAATATGATTCAGAAAGTAGTTGAGTGTGCAATCTATGGCAGACAGTTTGTTCTTATGAACCGTTTGTGATTAGATAAGATAACAGAAACGATTACCAAAACTACATACGTGTGCGAAGTACGGCATACAGTTCACTCGGATAAACTGTGTGAACTGATACAACAGAACACAAATGACTCGGCATAACACGATGTGTGCGATATACAGCAAACAGATGAGTAATGAGAATCGTGTGCGAACACCAGAAATAACATAGACGATACATACTGACAAGCTATGTGTGTTGTGGGCGGACGGTTGCTGCCAAGTAATTGTCAGCAATGGAAGAGATCATTACAGAGGCTATGTTGGGAAGTGTCATTTGCCTGTTTTAATATCGCAGACGTTTTATTATTTTCACGCGTGTGCCTCCGCATCAGTCCATCCTCCTCTCGCACGTCTTATCAACGCGTTGCCGCCCGAGTATTCCAGTGCACGCTTCGGCACCGCTTTTGGGTTTTGGCCACGCGCCCGCTCGATGATCCCGTTCCCGCTCAGAACCGCGCAAGTTCCCGCGCGCAAACCCGTTCTACGGCTCTAGCTTCCCGCCATGCTCAGGGAAATCCCCAATGCTTGCCGGCCTACTATATAAACCCTCACGGCCGGCGATTCCACATTGCCTTCATCCCCCCCTCCCCGTAGCTTGTCTAGTTTGCTTCTCCCCCAATCGCCAATGGCACCGGCCGTTCGTCGTCGCCCAGCCACTCCGCCAGAGGATAGCTCCAGCTGGGAGGCTTCACCGCGTCAACGCGGCAGTCCTCTGAAACGTGTAGTGCACGTGGCCTCCCTGGTGGGTGTGCGCACGCCACCAACTACATGCTCCACCACCGCTGCCCGAAGGCAGCTGCTGCCGGTGGCCGCCGTGGCCGCCACCACGCATTCCACCGCCGGGGCTGCCACCCCACCGTCGTCCGTCTTTGCCACGACCCCGCCGTCAGGCTGTGGAGTCATAACCCATGCCGCCACCAAGGCCCGAATGCGGGAGGTGGAGTCTGCCAAAGGCCCGCCGCCGCGCTTCTACGTTGCAACCCTTGCGCACTACATCTACTTCCTAGAGAAGGAGGTGGAGCGCCAGGTCACGCACGCGAAGAAGCTCACCGACGCCATGGCCGGAGGAGAAGACGCAGCGGCGGCGCGGAATGCTGAGATCTACGCAGAGTCCCGTCGCTTCGAGGAGGGCCGTCTTGAGCTTCGGAGGGCAGCACTGGCAGGCAACGGACACGTCTCCGCCAACTCGTCGGCAGGCTCCTCCTCCACTTGCTCTTACTGAGCGCGCTCGATTCTGCTGGAAGTAGTACAAAGCCCCTCCGTAGTACTAGTATTTAGGGGCTATTTTGTTCAGTACATCTAACTATAAATATGGTTGAACTGTACCACGTACTTTAATTAGCTAGTATATAGTTGAACTAGCTAATTCAGCACGTGGTTAGCAACAATTGGGGAAAAGTTTGTTCGGTTCAGCTGTCGAGTTGAACTGTATTGTACAAAGACCAGTGCTTAATGTTTGAATGAAATCCATGTTTAAAGTGAATTTGAGTTGCAAAATTACACCCTAATTGTGACTTTCTTTCTGCAATACTTGCCAAATGCCAGTGCTACAATGTTAACAAATGCCAGTGTTACTAGATCAACAGATGCCAATGTTTCCGATTTGACACATGGCAATTTACCCAGTATGATAGATGCAAATCTTCCCGGATTGTCTGTACTAGACACACGGATCATATTCGAGAAACGTTTGCGATGACGCATTGGACCAATCCTTCGCGCCAATATTTTGACTTGGCTTATGGGCGAAGGAAAGATAGTTGTCGATCTTCAAACGGGTATTCAACCTGAACCGTTTGTGATGTGTGTTCATTCAGATAAAACTATGATGGTTTTTTGTTTGTTGCGTGAATTCAGAGATAAATACTTAGTTCATCAAACCATAGATTTCATTCAGTCAAGCTTTCACTTTACATTCATACAATCGAGATACAATATAAAGAAAGCTAGTTGCGGCGGCGGAGTTCTCGTTCTCCGGGGCGCAGTTGTATAGTTCTTCAACCGAGACCAGAATGTTATGGACTTCACAATCAATGAGCCGGTCGTCGCGCGATCGACGGGCGCGGGGCCGGGGGCGGCGACTAGCGGCGCTGCGAGAAAGCTGTCGATGGCGGCGGCCCAATACGCTGAGGGGGCCGTGATGGGTGCAGGCGCACGCACGGGCACGGGTGCGGTGGGTGTAGGCGCATGCAAGGGGTCGGGCGCCGTCGGTGCGGGCACGCGCATTGGGACCGGCGTGGCTTGTGCAAGGGCGCGCACGAGCACGGGGGCAGGAGGAGGCGCTGGCGCTTGCACGTACACGAGCTCACGCGGGTCGGCGGGGACCTCCCTAACGCCCGTGGTTTCCAGCGTTGCGATGATGCTGGGTGACCAGCCCGATGATGCTGGGTGACCAGCCCGTCAATGCCACGGGGATGGTTGCTGGCGCGGGCGCGGTGATGGTTGATGGCGAGTGCGTCGGGGCAGCATCCGCTGCGGCATGCAGCTCTTCCAGGGCCATGTCCATGGAGTCCCATTCGTCTTCATGTTCTATCTCTTCTGGCTTGGTGTCAACTTCACCAAACCGGAAGACTAGTGGCATATGATCCTTCTGCAGCGTGGCGTAGGTCGTCGTGGAGGTCTGAAGATGGAGGGGAATGTGAGGCGAAGATATATGGAGGATTGTGAGTGAGTGGGCAGTAAAGACGCCTATTAAACAGCGGCTCGAGCGCCATTGATGGACAGGTTGGAAGCGAGGAGGGCGGATACGAAGGTCAAAGGGCTCGATTCCCGGTGAGTCTTCGGCGTACTGCCCGCACGCCTCTCGGTGAGCCTGCGCGGCGGATACCAGCTCGCACGCCTCCTGTCAACTCAAGCAGCTGCTCGCATGACACCTCCTAAGCCCTAGCCAATAAAAGAGTGTGATGCTTGGCAGCACGTAAAGGGAGTAGAATGCCAACGGTTTGAAAATAATGCAACCGTTTGCGTGGAAACGTGACAGTTCTTTGTTCCAAAAATCTCTTGTTTGCTATTAATGACACCAAAAATACCACAACTTATTTGTGCTATATAATGACGCCATGCCAAATTTCTTGAATTTTGGGTGAGTTCTAGATTTACTATAATTTAACTAATATTCTCAATGTTGGCTCTAAAAGAAAATATATATTAAAAACGAGTCTCAGATAGGAAAACAAAATGCTATGACGCCTTTATGTGCCATGTTCATGAAACCATGCCAAGTTTGATGAATCTCCTGACGAGTTTTTGATATACATGATTTAAAACCCGATAATTTCTCAATATTTCTGTGGCCGAGCCAAGACCCCGATATGTTTGAAATTCATTCACATGTCTTGCATGGGACCTAAAGATGCATGCACACTAATATGGTTTTCACCCCATTTTGATGCACCGGACCTTCTGATTGTAGTTCGGATTTGAATTATGCACGTTAAATAATGCATATAAAAGTAAAATAATGTATAAAAAGGCCAAACGAACCATGAATAATTTCATATTTTGGCACGACACTCTCATTTTGGTATATGTTGCCTATAGAAATAGTTCAAGACGAGAAGAGGCAGCAGATGTCGATTCGCCCACATAAGGTGACACATTCCATACCGAAACAACAAAGCTTCACCTGATAATTAATCTTTGGTTTGTGCGGGACTTATGCCAAAACTTGTCCCAAATTGGACATTATTTTACCAGGGCACATATGAGCCATGCATGTTATGACACCATGCCAAGTTTCATGAATTTTTTAACTAGTTTTTGATTTACACATGATTTAAAACCCGTGTTTCTCAATGTTTGTATGGCCGATCCAAGACCGCGAGATGTTTGATATTCATTCCCATATATTGCTTGGGATCCTAAAGATGCATGTACACTTATACAGTTTTCAACCCATTTTGATGCACCGTACCTTGTGAATGTAGTTCAAATTTGAATTATGCACGTTAAATAATGCATATAAAAGTCAATTAATGTATAAAAATACCAAACGAACCATGTATACTTTAATGTTTTGGAAAGACACTCATTTTGGTATATGTTGCCTCTAGAAATATATAGTTCAAGACGAGGAGAGGCAGCGGATGTCGATTCGCCCACATAAGGTGACGCGTTCCTTATCAAAACCACAAAAGCTAGATTCCCATGAGTAGCTGAGGTTTGTAAGGGCTTGTTCCAAAACTTGTCCCAAACCGGACAATTTATCATCAGGACACATATGAGCCATGCCATGACACCATGCCAAGTTTCCTAAATTTCTGACAAGTTTTTGATTTATACATGAATGTAAAACCAAGTTTCTCAATGTATGTGGCCGAGCCAAGACCCCAAGATGTTTAAAATCCATTCCCATATCAGGCATGGGGCCCAAAGTATCCATGGACACTTATATGATTTTTCAACCCATTTTGATGCACCGGACCTTGTGGTTTTAGTTCAAATTTTAATTATCCACATTGTATGCCTAGAGAACTCAATTAACGTATGAAAATGAGAAAAGAACCCTGAATAATTCCATATTTTAGCAAGACACTCTTACTGGTGCGACTTGCCTCTAACAAAAGTTCATGGCGAGAAGATGAGCGGATGTCGTTTTGCCTACGTAAGGTGACGTTTTCCTTATCGGGACCTCAAAGATTGAACTGAGAAGCTCTACTTTGTAAGGGACTTGTGGCTAAAATTGTCCCATGTTGTACAATTTTTTTACAATGGCACATATGTGCCATGTCATGACAACATGCCAAGTTTTTACAATTTCTGACGCGTTTTGGATTTACAGTACTTTAAAAACCAAGTTTCTCGATGTTTGTGGCCGAGCCAAGATGCCGAGATGTTTGAAGTTCATTCCCATTTATTGCCCGTGACCTAAAGATGAAGCCATGGACACTAATATTATTTTTCATCCCATTTTGATGCACGGACATTGGGACGATAGTTCAAATTTTAAGTATACACACTAAATGTCTAGAAAACTCAATTAATTTATAAAAATGGCAAACAGACCCTGAATAATTCCATATTTTAGCACGACACAGCTATTGGTCAGTGTTCACTGCACATAAATCTTATTGCAATCCAAACACCATCCTTTGTCGAATTAACCTCATTTTTTGTTTTAAAAACATTTTGAAAATTAAGTCTTTCACAAACAGTTGACATTCATGAATCATGTGTGATGCCGTACAAAATATCTTGGGCCAATCCTCATAATGCATGGCTTAGGCCGGAAGCTTCATCGGCTGCAGTACACCGCCGACCAGTTTACCGCACTGACTCCTCAGACCATTTTACTTTTCAATCGTCGCCGGTGAAAGATGGGGACGTGGATCCCCGTCGTGAGGGCAACTTCGGCAACCGACTCCGGCCCGAGCACGGCCGCATCAACCATGAGCTTGCTCTCAACATGCTTGAACGCGGCCGCTACCTCCGACAGAGAGGCTGGAGCAACCGAAAGGGCAGCTGCTGCAGCTGAGAGGGCGGCAGCAACAACCGCGACGGGGATAGCAAATGACGAGAATGGCACATCAGCTGTCAGTTCCTCGGTGATCGCCGTAGCCCTGATGGCGGATGCCCAGTCCCGTCTCGATGCCGCCCACAGCCATCTCGTGTCGGTCGCTGCCCAAATCACATCTGCCTTCTCCGACACTGGTCGACAACCCACCTCCGTTGAGTCTGTAATCACTGAGTGTGCTCGAGCAGGCGTCCGTTTGTCGGCGGCCTCCCTAGCCAAGATTGTGGCCGTCCATGCCCGGAGCAAGGCCGCCCACGCCCGGCTCATGGCAGCCTTATCCAAAGAGATGGTGGACGAAGACTGCGAGATGCTGGAGTATGTGGCGATGGATCTCCTTTCCCCGGAGTTCGTCGAGCGGGAGCTGGTCATCGAGGAGGCGGCGGAGATCGACGAATGCCAGGCGGAATATTAGTCTCTGTCTAGAGCGATGGTGTTTTGTTAAAGTAATGTTTAAGTAAATTAACTAATGTTTATTAGTTGATCGATTAAGTAAGTGCGGGCAGTGCTGTAGGCTCTTTTGTGTAGTATTACTCAAATTTGCAAGTGTTGTTAAACTAAGCAATGACCAATGTAACAAGGGAAATTCGGACCAAAATTTGCTGTCGTATCCCCATTTTCTCTTCCAAATGAACATGAAATGCAAGTACCGTGTGCAATGTACAATCCGATATCTTACGCCGGAAGCTTGGAGACCAAAATTTCCACGTTCAGTCTCATCACACACGGGATAAACTATAGCATACGTTTGTGTTGTTGAATATCGCAAACAGTTATGGTAAAGGTACGGTGTCTGATGTGACTGTGTGCGCTACTTTTTCGCCGCACCGAACGAAATTTTGGGCTGCCGCGCAAGTATCTACCTCCCCCGCTACTCGTACCAACCAAAAGCCACATTTCCCATTCCCCCTGCTCCCCCCTTCATTTCCTAAGTTCAAACCTTCACTGCTTGCTTGCAGCGCCGCCTCCTCGCCGGCGACGCTCCTTCCTGCTGCTCGGCCTCATCCATCTGGTCATAGTTAGGTAATCCAAACCTCCCCATACCCCTCCCCCCTCCACCCCCTCCTCCTCCATTCCACATGGCCCGACCGCCGGCGCGACACATTCCACCAAAATCACCGGCCCACCCCCCACATAATCGCCGTCGAAAGACATGGTGCACGTAGTATAGCCAGGATCTCTAGGAGCACCTGGCAGCGGAGAAGCAAATCGCAACCGCACGCGCGGATGAGTCCCCGATGGCCACGATCTAGATGTCGAGGCCACCATCGACACCTCACGCGCGGACGCCGCCACGTGGTTGGCTGCTTTGAACAACAGCTCGTTGTGTTTTCTCCAGGGCTCCGTTGTTGCCTTCGACGACGACTCCGTGTTGTTTTCTCAGTGTGCCTGTGCTTTCCTCAACTCCATAGCAGGCAGGTTGGTGCCCAGACAGGCTGAGGCAACTCACCACTACGAGGAGGGCACCCACGATGTGGAGGCCTCGCCCTCGTCCAAGCCCATCGTTATCGATATCTCCAACGACGAGGAATATCTTGTTTTTTAAGCTTAATTACTAATGACCTATGTTCAGCTAGCTACGCCTGTTACGCATGTTTGTTTTACCTGCTGCATGTGCTGCTCCTGCCTTTCCTTAAGAAACTCTAGTGAAATATGCAATGTAATGCTACTATGCAATCTGACCTTCTACTACTATGTTGTATTGTGCAATGTGATGCTCAGTTAACTGTTTGGTTCAGTTGTTTTGGTGATCGTCTGCAATGTCATGTTGAATTATTGTTGGTACAATTTTGTTTTGTTATGCACGTGAAACCTACAATTGCTATATTTCATAGTTCTTAGCATGCTTGTCTTTTCCATGTGGCTTGAATTGATATGTTGTATATGCAATGCATTTATCTTTCATTAACAGATTTTACTGATCAATATCTATTCTTAAACACGTTACAGGGGGAACAATGGGAGACACCGAGGTTTACCATCGAGGTTTGCACTTTCATGATCCTTTGGCTAATAGCACATTATTGTGCAATTGGAGGAACCATACTAATATTTAGGTTTCTAACAATAATTTTGTCTTGCACATGTAGGTCCTGCCGTAAGAGGTTTATACCCACTGTTCGATCCATTTTGCATGTGGGGAAATGATGTGTTCATGAATATCAGTCAAATCAAGAAACTCAGAAAGATTGCTAAGATAAAGAAACTTGCGACGAAAAACAACAAGCTGTTTGTCTGCACAATGAAGAAGACATCAGTGAACTATAGGATGGAACTATCTCTTTTACCTTGTCTTTTTTCCCTTTGTGACATTTCAATTTTTAGAAACAAAATTTACGCATATCTTTGTTTCCAATCCTTTCCAAAGCAGTTCATCGATGAGTACGTCTCAAACCACCTGTACGGTCAAGAGGCGAGGAAGGTATTCATACAGAACCCACGGTATAATCTTGAAGTCTTCCTCAAGAGGATGAAGGATGGGTGGGCAACCATCCACAGGCACTGGCATAAAGTTGTAAGAACCTTCGACATCAGTGAAGGCTCAATATTTGCCTTCCACTTCAACAGTTTTCTAGAAGAGATTCATCTGTCTATTTACCGTATATGATGTTATTTTCCAAAGGTTTTAGATGTTGCATGTGAAACTCGGTCCTGTCGTGTAATTGGGTAGGTAGGTAGTATATGCCTATATGATGTTGTACTCTGATGTATTTCAATAATGAAATCCTTGTTGCCATAATACGAAATAAAATATATTTTGTGCTTGATCTGAAGTATCAATTTTTTTACTAGCTGGATTATAAATAATAGAGCAATTAGCTTGATTATTGGGGTTTCATAATGCAGGCGGTTTGTCATAGAACACCGTCAGCGATGACCTCAACAAACCCACACGCTTGCTGGAAAATTGGCATGTTGGATCAGTGAACAATCACACACGATTTCCGGGCGCAAACTGTGTGTTATAGAATACCCATTCGCAAACCTTTTCACATAAAACGTGTGTGTGATGGACAACCCTATACCAAACAGTTTCTTCTAGGCACCGTGCGTGATGGCCACCCCTAACACAGACGATGTTAAGCAGAATATTGTGTGTGATGTACAATACGAACGGAATTGTATGTTTGGGATTCACAGTGTGGGATGGTATGCACATCTCACACGATTTCTCCTAAATACCTATTTGTGATAGTCCTTCCAATCGCAGACGACATAATTTTGCCTGGGAGCAGGCATCGCCAATGGGTTTTTCGTGCCGTGTGCGATAGACCCCCCCCCCCTATCGCCCACACATGCAAGGCGACGGTTTGAAACTACGTCACGGAAAGGGGTTAAAAACCGTTTGTATAGCAGGTGCCTGCACTAGTGTTGCTATCATCTCCTGGCCGCTACAGCCCTTCATCATGTCTTTGTTAAGTAGGAACCTCGCCCAAAAATGATGGCCCAATTCCCCTGCCTGTTGTTTGACCTCCCGTAAGCCCAATGTGTCGGGCTCTCTTGCTCTTGGAGAATGCTTGATTTGGGTGGTGGGTGGGAAAAAAATTCGTACTCCAATAAGATGCGAGTCCGAAATCCTGACGGACGCGTCTCGTGCCATTGTGGCGTCTGGCGCGGGGGTTTGGAGTGCATAGTGTCGACGGGGCCTTGCTGCAGAGACTCCAAGTCGTGTGCTAGATCGGCCACTGATCCCGAATCGTTACCGGGGTGAAGTCCGGATTCCAGACTGTGAGAGGGATCTAGGTGGTCGGAGACCGGGATGTAAACCGTTCTTAACTCCCGTGGTTGAGGGGGCGTAATTTCGGCCGGGCACTCAACGGTAGCGACCAAGCGTGTCACCAGTGGGACATGAATTTCCCTGTCGTCGGGCCTAAGCCCGATCTGGTCATAGACCGATGGTTGGCCGTCGGTAATGCCCATGGCTTGAATCTAGCCGAGTAACTCATTCAACGATGAGATTTCGGCGGAGTCCATGTTATATGAGTGCCTAGGGTCGATTCGCAGTGCTGTTGCCCTCGGGTCGTTCGAGGACGGCCCCGAGTTGTGTGCGGCCGAAGCTAATCCAGGTATATAAACTAGGTTAGGCTTTTGGGATGAAGCAGGGACAGAGGCCGCCCCAGTGGCGGGATCCACCGCTCTCGAAGTTAAGGCGTCGGGGCTCGTGGGCTCTTCAAGGGGAGCTGAGAGCTTTGTTAAAACAAGATCTCCCTGGGAGTCGGCGATGAACTCTAGGTTCCCGAACCTGACCTCCTGATCGGGGGTGAAACTTCCGACCCGGCAGAGGCGACCGGCTGGATCGACATGCAGCACGATGCTTCCGAACATGAAGATCTGAAAAAGGGACGAAGACGTCCCCGTTGCAGACTTCATCGCTGAGGATTAAGCAAGCCATCGATCTCTTGGCGATTCACAATGGAACTATCAATGAAAGCACCAATGTCGGTGTCAAAACCGGCGGATCTCGGGTAGGGGGTCCCGAGCTGTGGATCTGGGATCGATGGTTAACAGTGGACAAAGGAGACGATGTTTAGCCTGGTTCGGGCCCTCTTGAGGAGGTAAAACCCTACGTCCTGCTAATGATTACAGAGTTGATCTACCTTAAGATCAGATGAGCTAAAACCCTAGATGAGTTGACTTGGGGCCCTACAAACTAAACCCTCTTGTTTATATAGATACCAGGGGCCCCTAGGGTTACATGTAGTCGGTTGTTACCGAGGGTTCAAACACGCCTATTCTACCATCTGTGACTTGAAGGACACACCACGGCACCTGATGTTTCCTTCCTGATCACGGAGTATCCTTGTAGTTCGATCTTCCCACAGTGGCCACCAAGCAACCCATGAGTTCGGCTCACACGGGATAGGTCAGGAGCCCGAGGACCCCTTAGTCCCGGACTCCCTCAACTTATCTTAGAGTGTGTTCTTTCTTTGCACGAGATTGTTCATGACCTCAGAGTGCGTGGCTCTAGGGCTATTATTGTCAAACAAGATTTTGAGAAGGCCTATGATTCGGTAAGTTGGGAGTTCTTACGACAAGTGTTACATGCCAAGGGGTTTGAATCTTGTTTCGTGAACAAACTGATGTAGCTGGTGTCTGGGGGACACACGGCTCTGGCTGTTAATTGTTCGGTTAGTAAATATGTTTTCAATGGTAGAAGCCTATGACAAGGTGATCCGGTCTCTCCTATTCTTTTCAACTTGGTGGCAAATGCTTTGTCCTGTCTGCTTGATCGGGTGGCCTCGGCTGGGCATATCACTCCTGTCGTTTCTCACCTCCTTCCTCACGGTGTCACTCATCTTCAGTATGCTAATGATACGATCATCTTAGTGGAACTCAATGATGCCTGCCTTACTAATCTGAAATTCATCCTTCTTTGCTTTGAAGCCTTGTCGGGGCTAAAAATCAACTTTTCTAAAAGTGAGGTCATTGCTACTGGGATCGAGGAAGAGGACACACTTCGGGTTTCCCAGCTCCTTAATTGTTCCCTTGGGTCCTTCCCTTTCAAGTATCTTGGGCTCCCTATCTCCCCTTTTCATCTTAGTGCTAAGGAATTCAAGCCTCTGGTTTCCAAGGTGGGCAATAGAGTTATGCCCTGGCGCGGTAGATACAACACCTCAGCAGGGAAAGTTTGTCTTATAAATGTTTGTCTTTCTTCGCTCCCTATGTTCACCATGGGCTTTTATAGACTGTCGAAAGGCACTCATGAGGGCTTTGATAAGCACAGAGGTGCCTTTTATTGGAATTATGCGGATAACAAACGTAAGTATAGGCTTGTCAAGTGGGCTATCATTTGTCAACCAAAAAGCCTTGGGGGGCTTGGGATCCCGAATACCTCCATCATGAGCACATGTCTCATTACTAAATGTTGGTGGAAGATTATGACTGCAAACCCCGGTACCCTTTGGGTCGATCATCTCCTTAAAGCTAAGTACTACCCCAATGGCAGTCCCATGTTTGCTTCGGCGAACCATGGATCTCAATTTTGGAAAGATCTTGTTAGGGTTAGAGATGTTTTTCGGGAGCATGCTAAATTTTTGGTCAAGAATGGAGCCTCCACTCATTTTTGGTTGGATTGTTGGACTGGTGATTCCACACTTGCTTTTGCTTTTCCTACTTTATTTTCTTACTGCTCCTCCCCTGACATCTCAATCTCTCGGAACAATTGGGACTTGGGTTTCCGTATGTCCCTTTCTCCTGCAGAGCTGGAGGACTGGCAGCAGCTTGCTGCTGTGTTCCCAATCCTCTCGGAGGAGGAGGACTCGGTTACTTGGCCTCATGCTGCGTCCAGAAAGTTTTCCGTTAAGTCTTTGTATTCCAGAATTATTGCGGGTAACCCCACTTCTAAGTTCAAACCCATTTGGGCTGACAGGATCCCTCCCTAGATCAAGATCTTTCTATGGCAGGCCACTAGGGGTCGGCTGCCCTCTGCAGACCAGATTCAAAAAAGGAACGGCCCTGGCTCGGCTGCTTGTAAGCTTTGCTCAGTGCAGGAGGACACTAACCATATCTTTTTTGGCTGTCCTCTAGCCAAGCTGATGTGGGGTTGTGTCCGATCATGGCTGCAAACCTCTTGGGCTCCCTCTTCATTCTCGGATGTCCGTTTGTTAACCTATAATCTTCAGGGACGTTCTAAGAGGATCTTTTGGGTTGGGCTGGGTGCTCTTTGCTGGTCGCTATGGACTACCATAAATAAATTCACCATTGAGGGTGTGTTTCCTAACAAACCTGCTGATGTCCTGTTTAAAATGACTATTCTATTGCAGCAGTGGAAATTATTGACTAAGCCTGTGGACCGGAACGGGTTGGAGGTGCTGATCAACAAAGTTCGGGCGTCTGTCAATCTTCTATCCTCCGCTCCAGCCGATGCGACCCCGTAGTATGATGTTTCTCTCCTTAGTAGTAGGTGGTTGATACGTCTCCGTCGTATCTATAATTTTTGATTGTTTCATGCCAATATTATACAACTTTCACATATTTTTGGCAACATTTTATATGATTTATTGGACTAACCTATTGATCCAGTGCCCAGTGCCTGTTCCTGTTTGTTGCATGTTTTTTGTTTCGTAGAATTACCATATCAAACGAAGTCCAAATGCGATAAAAATTTACGGAGATTTTTTTTGGAATATTTGTGAATTTTGAGAAGTGGAATCAAGGCAAACAGAGGCCCACATCCCCCACGATACATCAGGGCATGGCCAGGGGGCCCAACCGCGGCCTAGTGGGTGCTACCCACCTCGTATGTCGGTTGGAGCGCTTCTTCGGGCGCAAGGAAGCTAATTTTTGGATAAAAATCCCCTCACAATTGCAGCCCAATCGGAGTTACGGATCTCCGGGAATATAAGAAACAGTTTTCAGCCAGAAAACAGGAACGTGAAATAGAAGAGCACAGAGAGGGAGATACAATCTAGGAGGGGCTCCTGCCCCTTCGCCGCCAAGGAGGCCATGGACCAGAGGGGGAACTCTCCTCCCATCTAGGGGGAGGCCATGGAAGAAGAAGAAGGAGGGGGGCTCTCTCCCCCTCTCTCCCGGTGGCACCGGAACGCCACCGGGGCAAGCATCGTGACGGCGATCTACTCCAACAACTTCGCAGCCATCAACACCAACTCTCTCCCTCTCTATGCAGCGGTGTAACTCCCCTTCTACCCACTGTAATCTCTATTTAAACATGGTGTTCAACTCCGTATATTAGTTCCCAATGATATGTGGTTATCCTATGATGTTTGAGTAGATCCGCTTTGTCCTATGGGCTAATTGATGATCGTGGTTGGTATAATTGTATATCTTATTATGGTGCTGTCCTACGGTGCCCTTCGTCTCGCGCAAACGTGAGGGATCCTCGCTGTAGGGTGTTGCAATGTGTTCATGATTTGCCTATGGTGGGTTGCTTGAGTGACAGAAGCATAAACCCGAGTAGGTGGGTTGTTGCATATGGGAGTAAAGAGGACTTGATACTTAATGCTATGGTTGGGTTTTACCATAATGATCTTTAGTAGTTGCGGATGCTTGCTAGAGTTCCAATCATAAGTGCATATGATCCAAGTAGAGAAAGTATGTTAGCTCATGCCTCTCCCTCATGTAAAATTGCAAGAATGATTACCGGTCTAGTTATCAATTGCCTAGGGACAAATAACCTTCTTGTTTGACAAACGCTTTCTACTAAACAACTAACTTTTATTATCTTGCTTTCTACTCGTAGTTTTATATCCCGCAAAGTACTTCTAGTGATATTCGTGCAAATTATCCTATCACCTACAAAGTAGTTTCATACTTGTTCTAGGTAAAGCAAACGTTAAAGTGCGCGTAGAGTTGTATCGGTGGTCGATAGAACTTGAAGGAATATTTGTTTTACCTTTAGCTCCTCATTGGGCTCGACACTCTTACTTATCGAAAAGGGCTACAAACGATCCCCTACACTTGTGGGTTATCAAGACCTTTTTCTGGCACCGTTGCCGGGGACCAATAGCGTGGGGTGAATATTCTCGTGTGTACTTGTTTTCTTTATCACTAAGTAATTTTTATTTTCTGTTATTAGTTGTTTTATATCTTTAGTTATGGATATGGAACACGAAACACCAAAAAAATTAGTGGTACTTGCTACCCATGGAGATGGGTAACCTCCTAAAACCCTCGATGCTAGTTATGTGAAACACGTTAATTACTCCTTCGATAATCCCAAGAAATCCTCAAGGAACTTTATAATGGGATACACATTGGATGAACGTGAGTACTTTAGGGATTATCGCTTATCTCAAAAAGGGAAACACTTATGGGATCAAATTAGAATACTGGAATAGTTTGCTTGGGATGCATGCTCGAGATGTGACTTTACTTGTTGCTCTAATATAGAAGCTCGACACCTTTCCTTTCAATGCAAATTTAATGTTAATGAAACCTTAGCTTCTTATGCTAAAGGTATTTATGATTACTATGATGTGGAACGAATAGAAGAATTTGTTGCTTTTGAAGGTGCTTATGAAATTGCTTCTTTGCTTGAAAAGTATGATGATGATGTTCCTTAAGAATCTGAAATTTTATCCATACTTAAATATTGCTACGAGAATTATGATTGCAATGCTGATATTATTGAATTTATTGAAAGAATGACCGCTGCCTTGGAAGAGACTAATATTTTGCAGGAATCTATGGAAGAGGAAGTTTCTGAAATTGTGAGCTCATTAGATGAAAAAGATGAGGAGGAGAGCGAAGAACAAAAGGAGGAAGAGCGGATTAGCTACTCGTGCCCACCTTCTAATGAGAGTAACTCTTCAACTCATACATTGTTTAATTTCCCTTTGCACATACCGAAGGATGAATGTTATGATGATTGCTATGATCCCTTGGATTCTTTTGAAATATCCCTTTTTGATGAACTTGTTGCTTGCTATGGTTGTGGCCATGATGCCAATATGAATTATGCTTATGAAGATGAACTTGCTATAGTTCCTTTTGTTAAGCATGAAATTGTTGCTATTGCACCCACACATGATAGTCCTATTATCTTGTTGAATTCTCCCAACTACACTATATCGGAGAAGTTTGCACTTATTAAGGATTATATTGATGGGTTGCATCTTGCTACTACACATGATGATTTTGATGAATATAATATGCATGTTCTTGCTGCTCCTACTTGCAATTATTATGAGAGAGGAACCAAATCTTCACCTCTCTATGTTTCCAATACTATGAAATTGCAAGAAACTGTTTATACTATGCATTGGCCTTTACTTAATGTGCATGATTTGTTCTTGTATGACATGGCGATGCATAGGAAGAGAGTTAGAATTCGTTGTCACATGATATATATCACTTTGTGCTCACTACTAAATTACAAATCATTGTTGATTAAAATTGGCTTTGATATACCTTGGGATCCGAGTGGATCCATTACTTGAGCACTTTATGCCTAGCTTAATGGCTTTAACAAAAGCGCTGCCAGGGAGACAACCCGGAAGTTCTAGAGAGTCATTTATTTCTGTTGTGTGCTTTTATAAAGTTTAAAACCAAAAAATATAGAGGGCAACCTAAAACTTCACAAAAGGAAAGGTGAAAGTGAGAAGAGATGATGAGCATCGTTGAAGTGGGGGACGACCTTGAACTTTTGTTCATGCGCATGGAAACTTTGTGAATATTGAATCACAGAAACTTTTCCAACAAAAATAATTATCCCATTGTAAAAATCCATTGTATTATAAAAATAATGTGCCAAGATTTGCCTTTAGGATGATTAGATTGCTTGTTGGTATGTGCGGTGTAAAAACAGAAACTTTGGCTGTAGTGCGTGAATTTTCATTTTTTACTGGAATGTCAAAAGTTTCTTAATTTTTTACAAAATATTGCTATACAAAGTTTTTTAATTTGTCGTAGTTTTTCAGAATTTTTGGAGTTACAGAAGTATGGTCAAAGTTCAGATTACTACAGACAGTCCTGTTTAAGACAAATTCTCTTTTTGATGCATTGTTTTGCTTGTTTTGATGAAACTATCGATTTTATCGGTGGTGTAAGCCATAGAAAAGCTATAATATAGCAGGGTAATGCAAATATAAAATATGAATTGGTTTGCAACAGTACTTAGAGTAGTATTTTGCTTTATTATACTAACGGATCTTACCAGTCTTCTGTTAAGTTTTGTGTGGATGAAGTGTTCGAAGATCGAGGTGGTCTCGATATGAGGAGAAGAAGGATAGGCAAGAATTCAAGCTTGGGGATGACCAAGGCACCCCAAGTAAATATCCAAGGAGATTCAAGCGTCTAAGCTTGGGGATGCCCCGGAAGGCATCCCATCTTTCTTCAACAAGTATCGGTATGTTTTTGGATTCGTTTCATTCATGTGATATGTGCAAATCTTGGAGTGTCTTTTGCGTTTAGTTTTCATTTTTCTTTTATGCACCATGCTGGTATGAGATAGTCCATGGTTGATTTATAGAATGCTCATTGCACTTCACTTATATCTTTTGAGTATGGCTTTATAGAATGCTTCATGTGCTCACTTATATCATTTGAAGTTTGGATTGCCTGTTTCTCTTCACATAGAAAACCGTTATTTGTAGAATGCTCTTTTGCTTCACTTATATTTATTAGAGCATGGTCTTTTGTAGAAAGAATTAAACTCTCTTGCTTCACTTATATCTATTTAGAGAGTCAACAGGAATTGGTCATTTGCATGGTTAGTCATAAAATCCTACATAAAACTTAGGGATCACTCAATATGACATGTTTGATTCCTTGCAATAGTTTTGTGATATAGAGATAATAATATGTGGGAGGTACTAGTTGATGATCATGTTTAGTAATATATTGGTGTTAAGGTTTGTGATTCCCAAAGCATGCACGTATAGTCTCCCGTTATGCTAGGAAGTTGGAGCACAACTTATCCTTGATTGTCTATCTTTGTGTGAAGGTCGGGGGCGCGTGATGGTTAACTCCTACCAACCTCCCCCCTAGGAGCATGCGTAGTAATGCTTAGCTTCGAGAGAGCTAATAAAACTTTTGCCATAAGTATGTGAGTTCTTTATGACTAATGTGAGTCCATGGATTATACGCACTCTTACCTTTCCGCAATTTGCTAGCCTCTATGGTACCGTGCATTGCCCTTTCTCACCTCGAGAATCGGTGCAAACTTCGCCGGTGCATCCAAACCCCGTGATATGATACGCTCTATCACACATAAGCCTTATTATATCTTCCTCAAATCAGCCACCATACGTACCTATTATGACATTTCCATAGCCATTCCGAGGTATATTGCCATGCAACTTCCACTACCTCCTTTTTGATGACTTGAGCATTCATTGTCATATTGCATTACATGATCGTAAGATAGCTAGCATGATGTTTTCATGGCTTGTCCGTTTTTTGATATCTTTGCTATGCTAGATCATTGCATTCATATAGAGTCATACTTAGTTTTAATATTGAGTTGTAAGTAAATAGAAGTGTGATGATCATCATTATTCATCATTAGAGCATGCCCCAGTGATGAAAGCATAATGGAAACTATGATTCCCCCCCAATTCGGGATGAGGCTCCGGACAAAGAAAAAAAGAAAAAGAAAAAAATAGAAACAAAATAAAAAGAAAAAAATGAAAGAAAAAAAATGAAAGAAAAAAATGAAAGAAGAAGGAATAGGGGCATGCTAATTCCACACTTGTGCTTCAAAGTAGCACCATGTTTTTCATATAGAGAGCCTCCTGTGTTGTCACTTTCATATACTAGTGGGAATTTTCATATAGTTAGATGCATACCCACTTAGTTATCATATTGAGCTTTCATACACTTATAGCTCTTAGTGCATCCGTTGCATGGCAATCCCTACTCCTCGCATTGATATCTATTGATGGCCATCTCCATAGCCTGTTGATACGCTGAGTTGATGCGAGACTTTCTTCTCCACTTTTACCCCTTTGAAACCTACCACCATATTCTATTCCACCCATAGTGCTATATCCATGGCTTGCGCTCATGTATTGCGTGAGAGTTGAAAATGCTGAAGCGCGTTAAAAAGTAAGAACCAATTGCTTGGCTCACACCGGGGTTGTGCATGATTTATACTTTGTGTTAAGAAGACAGAGCATGACAAGCTATATGATTTTGTAGGGATAACGTTCTTTAGCCTTGATATTTTGAAAGACATGATTGTTTGTTGGGATGCCTGAGTATTAAAGTCTTTATGTGAAAACTAGACTATTGCTTTGAATCACTTGTGTCTTAATATTCATGCCATGATTAGATATATGATCAAGATTATGCTAGGTAGCATTCCACGTCAAAAATTATCTTTTTTATCATTTACCTACTCGAGGACGAGCAGGAATTAAGCTTGGGGATGCTGATACGTCTCTGTCGTATCTAGAATTTTTGATTCTTTCATGCTAATATTATACAACTTTCACATATTTTTGGCAACATTTTATATGATTTATTGGACTAACCTATTGATCCAGTGCCCAATGCCAGTTCCTATTTGTTGCATGTTTTTTGTTTCCTAGAATTACCATATCAAACGAAGTCCAAACGCGATAAAAATTTACGGAGATTTTTTTTGGAATATTTGTGAATTTTGAGAAGTGGAATCAACGCAAACGGAGGCCCACAGCCCCCACGATACATCACGGCGCGGTCAGGGGGCCAACCACGGCCTGGTGGGTGCTGCCCACCTCGTACGTCGGTTGGAGCACTCCTTCGGGCGCAAGGAAGCTAATTTTTGGATAAAAGTCCCCTCAAAATTTCATCCCGATCGGAGTTACGGATCTCCGGGAATATAAGAAATGGTTTTCGGCCAGAAAACAGGAACGTGAAACAGAAGAGAACAGAGAGGGAGATCCAATCTAGGAGGGGCTCCTGCCCCTCCGCCGCCATTGAGGCCATGGACCAGAGGGGGAACTCTCCTCCCATCTATGGGGAGGCCAAGGAAGAAGAAGAAGGAGGGGGCTCTCTCTCCCTCTCTCCCGGTGCTGCCGGAACGCCGCCGGGGCAAGCATCGTGACGGCGATCTACTCCAACAACTTCGCCGCCGTCAACACCAACTCTCTCCCCCTCTATGCAGCGGTGTAACTGTCGGGGAATGTTGCATGGGAAAAAAATTCCTACGCACATGCAAGATCTATCCATGGTGATGAGCATCTATGAGAGGGAGAGTGGATCTACGTACCCATGTAGATCGCTAAGCGGGAAGCGTTAAGAAACATGGTTGATGTAGTCGAACGTCTTCGCGATCCAAATTGCTAGTCGTCCCGCGATCAAATCACGATCCGTCCCGATCTAGCGCCGAACGGACGGCACATCCGCGTTCAGCACACGTACAGCTCGATGATGATCTCAGCCTTTTGATCCAGCAAGAGGGGGCAGAGAGGTAGATGAGATCTCCAGCAGCACGACGGCGTGGTGGTGGTGATGGTGGAGTTATCCCGGCAGGGCTTCGCCTAAGCACTACCAGAATCTATTTGGTGGAGGAACTAGAGAATAGAGAACTAGCACGTGGCCGTGTGTCTTTGGGGGCTCTATTCCTCTAGTATATATAGGAGGGAGGGGGGAAGAGGCAGCCTCCCTAGGGTTTCCCTACTAGGAAGTGGATTCATATTAGGAAGGAGTCCTATTCCTTCCTATCTCCACCTTTTTTCCTCTTGGGCATATGGGCCCTTATGGGGTAGGTTCCCCAGCCCATTAGGGGCTGGTGCGCCACCTCTTCGGCCCATGTGCCCCCCGGGGTGGGTGGGCCCCACCCGGTGGACCCTCGGAACCCATTCGTCACTCCCGTTATACTACCGGAAATACCCGAAACTTTTCCGGGACCCAAATACCAATTTCCTATATATAAATCTTTACCTCCGGACCATTCCGAAGCTCCTCGTGATGTCCGGGATCTCATCCGGGACTCCGAACAACCTTTGGTCACCAACACATATATCTCAATACTACCGAAATGTCACCGAACATTAAGTGTGCAAACCCTGCGGGTTCGAGAACTATGTAGACATGACCGAGACACCTCTACGGTCAATAACCAATAGCGGGACCTGGATGCCCATATTGGTTCATACATATTCTACGAAGATCTTTATCGGTTGAACCTCTATGTCAAGGATTCAGTTAATCCCGTATGCTGTTCCCTTTGTTCTTCGGTATGTTACTTGCCCGAGATTCGATCGTCGGTATCTCTATACCTAGTTCAATCACGTTACTGGCAAGTCTCTTTACTCGTTCCGTAATACAAGATCCCGTGTCTAACTCTTTAGTCACTTTGCTTCCAAGGCTCATTGTGATGTTGTATTACCGAGTGGGCCCTGAGATACCTCTCCGTTACACGGAGTAACGAATCCCAGTCTTGATCCATGCCAACTCAAGAGACACCCTCGGAGATACCTGTAGAGCATCTTTATAGTCATCCAGTTACGTTGCAATGTTTGATACACACAAGGTACTCCTTCGGTGTCAGTGAGTTGCATGATCTCATGGTCATAGCAACAGATACTTGACATGAAGAAAACTATAGCAATAAACTGACATGATCATATGCTACGTTCATAGTTTGGGTCTTGTCCATCACATCATTCTCCTAATGATGTGATCCCGTTATCAAATGACATCTCATGTCTATGGCTAGGAAACCTTGACCATCTTTGATCAGCAAGCTAGTCTACTAGAGGCATACTAGGGACACATTGTTGTCTATGTATCCACACATGTATTAGTGTTTCCAATCAATACAATTATAGCATGGATAATAAGCGATTATCATGAACAAGGAAATATAATAATAACCACTTTATTATTGCCTCTAGGGCATATTTCCAACAGTCTCCCACTTGCACTAGAGTCAATAATCTAGCTCACATCGCTATGTGATTTACATTGTTATGAATCTAACACCCAATGAGTTATGGGGTTCAATCATGTTTTGCATGTGAGAGAGGTTCTAGTCAACGGTCTGCAACATTCAGATCCGTGTGTTCTTTGCAAATCTATATGTCATACTGCAGATGCTACTACGCTGCACTTGGAGCTATTCCAAATGGCTGCCCCACTATTCGTATCCGGATTGCTACTCAGAGTCATCCGGATTGGTGTCAAAGCTTGCATCGACGTAACCCTTTACGACGAACTCTTTATCACCTCCATAATCAAGAAACATTTCCTTAGTCCTCTAGTTACTAAGGATAATTTTGACCGCTGTCCAGTGATCCACTCCTGGACCACTATTGTACCCCTTGACAGACTCATGGCAAGGCACACACCAGGTGCGGTACACAGCATGGCATACTATACAGAGCCTATGGATAAGGCATAGGGCACGACCTTCGTACTTTCTCTTTCTTCTGCCGTGGGCGAGCTTTTGAGTCTCACTCAACTCCACACCTTTACAAATCAGGCAAGAACTCTTTCTTTGACTGATCCATTTTGAACTCTTTCAAAATCTTGTCAGGGTATGTACTCATTGAAAGTCTTATCAAACGTCTTGATCTATCTCTATAGATCCCGATGCCCAATTTTTAAGTAGCTTCATTCTAGGTTTTCCTTTGAAAAACTCCTTTCAAATAACCCTTTCTGCTTTCCAGAAATTCTACATCATTTCCGATCAACAATATGTCATCCACATATACTTATCAGAAATTCTATAGTGCTCCCACTCACTTTCTTGTAAATACAAGTTTCTCATAAACTTTGTATAAACCCAAAAACTTTGATCACCTCATCAAAGCGTATATTCCAACTCCGAGATGCTCGCTCCAGCCCATAGAAGGATTGCTGGAGCTTGCACACCTTTTAGCATCCTTAGGACTGACAACAAACCTTCTGGTTGTATCACATACAACCTTTCCTCAAGGAAACCGTTAAGGAAACGATATTTTGACATCCATCTGCCAGATTTCATAATCGAAAAATGCAGCAACTTCTAACATAATTCCAACAGACTTTTAGCATCGCTACGGGTGAGAAAGTCTCATCGTAGTCAACTCCTTGAACTTGTCGGAAACTTCTTTGCGACAAGTCGAGCTTTATAAATGGTGACATTTACCATCAGTGTCTGTCTTCTTCTTAAAGGTCCATTTGTACTCAACGGCCTGTCGTTTAACGGGCAAGTCTACCAAAGTCCATACTTGGTTTTCATACATGGATCCTTTCTCGGATTTCATGGCTCCTAGCCATTTGTTGGAATCCGGGCCCACCATCGCTTCTTCATAGCTCGTAGGTTCACTGTTGTCTAACAACATGACCTCCAAGACAGGATTGACGTACCACTCAAGGGCGGTACGAGTTCTTGTCAACCTACGAGGTTCGGTAGTAACTTGATCCGAAGCTTCATGATCATCATCATTTGCTTCCTCTTCACTTGGTGTAGGCGTCGTAGAAACATCTTTCTGCGTCGTGCTACTATCCAACTGACGTGACGGTTCAACAACCTTATCAAGTTCTACTTTCCTCCCACTCAATTCTTTCGAGAGAAACTTTTTCTCGAGAAAGGACCCGTTTTAACAAACAAACACTTTGCCCTTGGATCTAAGATAGAAGGTATACCCAACTGTTTCCTTAGGGTATCTTATGAAGATGCACTTTTCCGCTTTGGGTTCGAGCTTATCAGACATAAGCGTCGCATTCCCAAACTTTGAGAAATGACAGCTTAGGTTTCTGCCAAACCAAAATTCATACGGTGTCATCTCAACGGACTTAGATGGTGCCCTAATTTAAAGTGAATGTAGTTGTCTCTAATGCATAACCCCAAAACGATAGTGGCAAAACGATAAGAGACATCATAGTACGCACCATATCCAATAGAGCACGACTACGCCGTTCGGACACACCATCACACTATGGTGTTTCAGATGGCGTGAGTTGTGAAACAATTTCCACATTGTCTTAAGTTGCATACCAAACTCGTAACTCAGATATTTACCTCCACGATCATATCGTAGACATTTTATCTTCTTGTCACGATGATCTCAAACTTCGCTCTGAATTTGTTTGAACTTTTCAAACGTTTCAGACTAGTGTTTCATTAAGTAAATATCCCCATATCTACTCAAGTCATCAGTGAAGGTAAGAAAATAGCGATATCCACCGCACGCTTCAACACTCATTGGATCGCTACATCAACATGTATCATTTCCAATAAGTCACTTGCCCGCTCCATCATATCGGAAAACAAGGTCTTAGTCATCTTGCCCAAGAGGCATGGTCCGCATGTCTCAACCGATTCGAAATCGAGTGAGTTAAATGATCCATCAGCATGGAGTTTCTTCATGCGCTTTATACCAATATGACTTTGGTGGTAGTACCACAAGTATGTGGTACTATCATTATTAACTTTGCATCTTTTGGCATCAATATTATGAACATGTGTAACACTACGATCGAGATTCAATGAACCATTCACATTGGGTGCATGACCATTGAAGGTATTATTCATGTAAACAGAATAACCATTATTCTCTAACTTAAATGAATAATCGTATTGCAATAAACACGATCTAATCACGTTTATGCTCAACGCAAACACCAAATAACATTTATTTAGGTTCATCACTAATTCCGAAGGTAGAGAGAGCGTGCGATGGTGATCACATCAACCTTGGAAACACTTCCAACACACATCGTCACCTCGCCCTTAGCTAGTCTCCGTTTATTCCGTAGCTTTTATTTCTAGTTACCAACATTTAGCAACTGAACCGGTATCTAATACCCATGTGCTACTAGGAGTACTAGCAAGGTACACATGTATACAACGTATATCAAATATACTTCTGTTGACGTTGCCAGCCTTCTTATCTACCAAGTATCTAGGGCAGTTCCGCTTCAGTGACCGTTCTCCTCATAATAGAAGCACTCAGTCTCGGGTTTGGGTTCAACCTTGGGTTTCTTTACAGGAACAGCAACTAGCTTGCCATCCATGAAATTTCCCTCCTTGCCCTTGCCCTTCTGGAAACTAGTGGTTTTACTAACCATCAACACTTGATGCTCCTTCTTGATTTCTACTTTTGCGGTGTCAAACATCGTGAATAGCTCGGGGATCGTTATTTCCATCCCTGGCATTTCATAGTTCATCACGAAGCTCTAGTAGCTTTGTGGCAGTGACTTGGAGAACTATATCAACCACTATCTTATCTAGAAGATCAACTCCCACTTGATTCAAGCGATTATAGCACCCAGACAATCTGAGCACATGTTCACCGATTGAGCTATTCTCCTTCATCTTGCAGGCAAAGAATCTTGTTGGAGGTCTCATACCTCTCAACATGGGCACGAGCCTGAGATCCCAATTTCAGCTCTTAGAACATCTCATATGTTCCGTGACGTTCAAAACGTTTTGGAGCCTCAATTCTAAGCCGTAATGCATGATGCACTGAACTATCAAGTAGTCATCAGAACGTGCCTGTCAGATGTTCACAACATCTACAGACGACGCATGAGGGGGTGGCGCACCGAGTGGTGCATTAAGGACATAAGCCTTCTGTGCAGCAATGAGGACAATCCTTAGATCACGGACCCAGTCCGCATTATTGCTACCATCATCTTTCAATTCTATTTTCTCTAGGAACGTATAAAAACAAGGGAGCTACAGCGCGAGCTATTGATCTAGAACATAATTTGGAAAGTCACTTTGACTATGTTCATGATAATGAGTTCAATTAATCATATTACTTAAGAACTCCCACTCAAATCAACATCCCTCATGTTTTCTAAGTGTGACATGATCCAAATCCACCAACCCAAGTCCGATCATCACGTGAGATGATGTGGTTTCAATGGTGAACATCTTCATGTTGATCATATCTACTATATGACTCATGTTTGACCTTTCGGTCTCTTGTGTTCCGAGGCCATGTCTGTACATGCTAGGCTCGTCAAGTTTAACCCGAGTGTTCCGCACGTGCAACACTGGCTTGCACCCGTTGTATGTGAACGTAGAGTCTATCACACCCGATCATCACGTGGTGTCTCGAAACGACGAACTTTCGCAATGATGCACACTCGGGGAGAACACAATTTTATCTTGAAATTTTAGTGAGGGATCACCTTATAATGCTCCCGTCGTCCTAAGCAAAATAAGATGCATAAAAGGATTAACATCACATGCAAATCATATGTGACATGATATGGCCATGAACTTGTGCTTTTGATCTCCATCTCCAAAGCACCGGCATGATCTCCATCGTCACCGGCATGACACCATGATCTCCATCATCTTGATCTCCATCAACGTGTCACCATGAGGTTGTCGCGCCGACTATTGCTTCTACAACTATTGCTAAATCATAGCGATAAAGTAAAGCAACACGGTGAAAATAAATTAAAGACAACCCTATGGCTCCTGCCGGTTGTCGTACTCATCGACATGAAAGTCGTGATATTCTATACAAAACATGATCATCTCATATATCACATATATCTCATCATGTAATTGGCCATATCACATCACAACATACCCTGCAAAAACAAGTTAGACGTCCTCTAATTGTTGATGCATGTTTTACGTGGCACCTATGGGTATCTAGCAAGAATGATTCTTACCTACGCAAAACCACAATAGTGATACAAAAGTTGCTATTTCACCTTCTCAAGGACCGCCTTTGTCGAATCCAATCCAACTAAAGTGGGACAGACAGACACCCGCCAGCCATCTTTATGCAACAAAGTCACATGTCAGTGGATGGAACCGGTCTCTCGTAAGCGTACGAGTAAGGTTGGTCTGGGACGCTTCATCCCACAATACCGCTGAATCAAGAAAAGACCAAGGGAGGAAGAAATCTGAATATCAACACCCACAAACTCCTTTGTGTACTATTCGTGATCTCATCTAGGCATAGACCTAGCTCATGATGCCACTGTCGGGGAACGTTGCATGGGAAACAAAAAATTTCCTACCCACACGCAAGATCTATCCATGGTGATGAGCATCTACGAGAGGGAGAGTGGATCTACGTACCCTTGTAGATCGCTAAGCGGGAAGCGTTAAGAAACGCGGTTGATGTAGTCGAATGTCTTCGCGATCCAAATCGCTAGTCGTCCCGCGATCAAATCACGATCCGTCCCGATCTAGCGCCGAACAGACAGCACCTCCGCGTTCAGCACACGTACAGCTCGATGACGATCTCCGCCTTCTTGATCCAGCAAGAGGGGGCAGAGAGGTAGATGAGATCTCCAGCAGCATGACGGCGTGGTGGTGGTGATGGTGGAGTTATCCCGGCAGGGCTTCGCCTAAGCACTACCGGAATCTATTTGGTGGAGGAACTAGAGAATAGAGAACTAGCACGTGGCCGTGTGTCTTTGGGGGCTCTATTCCTCTAGTATATATAGGAGGGAGGGGGGAGGAGGCAGCCTCCCTAGGGTTTCCCTACTAGGAAGTGGATTCATATTAGGAAGGAGTCCTATTCCTTCCTATCTCCACCTTTTTTCCTCTTGGGCATATGGGCCCTTAGGGGTCGGTTCCCCAGCCCATTAGGGGCTGGTGCGCCACCTCTTCGGCCGATGTGCCCCCCGGGGTGGGTGGGCCCCACCCGGTGGACCCTTGGAACCCATTCGTCACTCCCGGTACACTACCGGAAATACCCGAAACTTTTCCGGAACCCAAATATCAATTTCCTATATATAAATCTTTACCTCCGGACCATTCCGGAGCTCCTCGTGACGTCCGGGATCTCATCCGGGACTCCTAACAACCTTCGGTCTCCAACACATATATCTCAATACTACCGAAACGTCACCGAACGTTAAGTGTGTGCAGACCCTGCGGGTTCGAGAACTATGTAGACATGACCGAGACACCTCTACGGTCAATAACCAATAGCGGGACCTGGATGCCCATATTGGTTCATACATATTCTACGAAGATCTTTATCGGTTGAACCTCTATGTCCAGGATTCAGTTAATCCCGTATGCTGTTCCCTTTGTTCTTCGGTATGTTACTTGCCCGAGATTCGATCGTCGGTATCTCTATACCTAGTTCAATCACGTTACTGGCAAGTCTCTTTACTCGTTCCGTAATACAAGATCCTGTGGCTAACTCTTTAGTCACTTTGCTTGCAAGGCTCATTGTGATGTTGTATTACCAAGTGGGCCCTGAGATACCTCTTCGTTACACGGAGTAACAAATCCTAGTCTTGATCCATGCCAACTCAACAGACACCCTCAGAGATACCTGTAGAGCATCTTTATAGTCACCCAGTTACGTTGCGACGTTTGATACACACAAGGTACTCCTCCGGTGTCAGTGAGTTGCATGATCTCATGGTCATAGGAACAGATACTTGACATGAAGAAAACTATAGCAATAAACTGACACGATCATATGCTACGTTCATAGTTTAGGTCTTGTCCATCAAATATTTCTCCTAATGATGTGATCCCGTTATCGAATGAAATCTCATGTCTATGGCTAGGAAACCTTGACCATATTTGATCAACAAGCTAGTCTACTACAGGCATACTAGGGACACATTGTTGTCTATGTATCCACACATGTATTAGTGTTTCCAATCAATACAATTATAGCATGGATAATAAACGATTATCATGAACAAGGAAATATAATAATAACCACTTTAATATTGCCTCTAGGGCATATTTCCAACAGTAAGTTCCCTTCTCTACGCTGTAATCTCTACTTAAACATGGTGTTCAACTCCGTATATTATTTCCCAATGATATGTGGCTATCCTATGATGTTTGAGTAGATCCGCTTTGTCCTATGGGCTAATTGATGATCGTGGTTCGTGTGCTTGTATATTTTATTATGGTGCTGTCCTACGGTACCCTCCGTCTCGCGCAAACGTGATGGATCCTCGCTGTAGGGTGTTGCAATGTGTTCATGATTTGCCTATGGTGGGTTGCTTGAATGACAAAAGCATAAACCCGAGTAGGTGGGTTGTTGCATATGGGAGTAAAGAGGACTTGATACTTAATGCTATGGTTGGGTTTTACCTTAATGATCTTTAGTAGTTGCAGATGCTTGCTAGAGTTCCAATCATAAGTGCATATGATCCAAGTAGAGAAAGTATGTTAGCTCATGCCTCTCCCTCATGTAAAATTGCAAGCATGATTACCGGTCTAGTTATCAATTGCCTAGGGACAAATAACCTTCTTGTTTGACAAACACTTTCTACTAAACAACTAACTTTTATTATCTTGCTTTCTACTCATAGTTTTATTTCCCGCAAAGTACTTCTAGTGTTATTCGTGCAAACTATCCTATCACCTACAAAGTAGTTTCATACTTGTTCTAGGTAAAGCAAACGTTAAAGTGTGCGTAGAGTTGTATCGGTGGTCGATAGAACTTGAGGGAATATTTGTTTTACCTTTAGCTCCTCGTTGGGTTCGACACTCTTACTTATCGAAGAAGGCTACAAACGATCACCTACACTTGTGGGTTATCAGTGGTTGAACTGCGTGCCATTATATGTTTCATTTGGGCCTGCGTGCCGCTGAACTCTGGTCGTGTTCCATATGCTGGTTGGCCTTGTGTGCATTTGGGTAAACTGTATGGTCATTGCTTGGTTGTTACTTTGCCGTATGGCTTTATTTATAAAGTTGGGCGTATGCCTTTTCTCTAAAAAAATAAAAGCCAGGGGCTAGCCTTTGTGACGGGTTGGCTCGCAAGGAGTTTTGGTTCGTTTGCTGGACGGTTGTTCTTTTTGTTTCACTCGATGACAAATCCTCTGGGCGTAGATGAGTGGTGAAGTTAGCTTGCTTTCACTGATTCGTGATCTTTTCTACTTATAAGTATTGAAGTTGATGGTGAGTTCACACGTGGGATCACATACTTATAAGTATTGAAGTTGATGGTGAGTTCACACGTGGGACTAGATAGACAAATACACTTTTACTCACATGTGGGACTAGCAACCTTTAATAAACGATGTTATACTTCCTCCATTTCACAATATAGTGCGTCCTCATTTTCCATGATCTAAATTTGATCATAAATTTAACTAACGAGACCGATTGCAGCGGGAGCAAAAATTATACCACTGAATTCGTATCGAAAATACGAATTCAGTGGTATAATTTTTGCTTCCTCCGCAATCGGTCTTGTTGGATAAATATATGGTCAAATTTAGATCTCGAGAAGCGCGGGCGCACTACATTCTGGAATGGAGGGAGTATTTACTTAGTGTGAGGCATATCCCAAATAAACAAATACATCTACCCTAATGTGAGAATAACACTCTTATAAAAACATAAACTGTAAATGCAAGATGGGACTCCAACTCAAAATCATGGTCTCGATTTTAGTCTCTGCCAATCAATTGTTTCAGCTCTATATCATAGCAGAAGAGAGCAAACAAATTGCAATTTCATGATCTTGTGCATTCAACTTACTCCTACAAATTCTCCTATGTTTCAAAATACAAAATGTTATCTCATTATAAATCTTGCAAAGTACCTACTATGGTCGCTTAATATTTTTCAAGGACTATAACATGATCTTTCGTTACATTTTTTCACTCTTTCCGATCATGAACCATGCAAAAACCCCAATACACCATCATCCTTTTTATGCTAGTAAAAAGAATTGGAGTGTGTGTGTCTTGGTTTCATGTAGATGGCACTTTCACGTAGGGAGGGGGGCTGATGAAGGGCCTACTAAGCATATAGACTCGGTTGTACTTGATCGTGAGGTTAGTTAGATATTGCATTTTCTGTTGGCTTTGCACGTGGCTAGGCTCCATGATCATGCTTCAGCTATGTTTTTGGGGTCTCCTTCGTGTATTCTGTTTCTAGGGGAATCATATATACGTGCAACGTATTTGGCCGAAGCTACCGATCAAGCTCCATTTATAGATTTTATAGCTAAGCCCTCCTTTTCAAAATTCATCACTGATTTGCCTGATATTTGCATCGGAAAGGGGAGTCTGCACTGCAGTTACCGTGCATATAATTGTTGAAATTGGATTTCTTACAAAACCTAGGATCTTCCTATTCGTAGATTTCTTACAAAACCCCAAGGCGAATTTATAAGCCAGCAGTGGGAAAACAGATGCCAAGTATTGAGATGCAACATTATGAATGGTGCGATCCTAAGTCTTACTATTTACTCAAAATTGACTCCAATAGTTGACTGAACTCCTGAAGTGAGTGGACGGCTGCTGGAGAAGCTCTAGGTGTGCCCAAACACTTCCCAAATTCCTTGATGGCCTAGGAGCTCATAGGAACAAATGGGTACAACATCCACGAAGAATCTCGTGTGAAAGGGCAACATTCGGGCTTGTCTTGGCCTGTTACGACCAGCAGTATGGCCTTTTTTCAATATCAAAGGCCGTCAAACGATGGACTCTTCGATAAAATGGTGGGTCATTTCTTCATACAAGCTTGGAATTTATTGTTCTTGGGCTTGTTGGAATCACATGAATGGTGCCGAAGCACCTGTGGTATTCGACATTGATTTGTACAACTTTATAAAATGACTTTTTGCACTCTCCGAAATGCCTAGGCCGTGTGCCTAGATGTCCTCTGTTTGAATGTTTTTTATCGTGTTAAGTGCATGGGAGTTCCACATCACCTAAAAAACAACGAAAGAGAAGAAAAAATAAGACAACCTATTAAAAATAAATATTATGCAATGCTCACGGTGAAAAGTGCAAATACTGGAAATCATGCTTATGCACATGTAATTGGCTCAATGAGACATGATATATGGAGACAATAGGCAACAAATGAACTCTAAACATGCATAAAAATTTGACCGTCAACCTTGCTCATCCTCGAGTAAGAACGTTGATTACCTAAGCTCATTGTTACTAACTCTTATGCTTAGAGTGAAAACCAAAGTCCAAAAGTGTATCCATATCTTTCGTGCAAGCTTGCAAAAGTTAGCTCGAATGGGAGTAGTACAGGTAATCCTGTTAGTTCCATTGTCATGAAGGTTGAAAGAGGATATATTTTTGTGAAGACCAAAATCCCATTGCCAAAGATTTAGAGAGAATGTCAATAAATCAATATTATCTTGGGAAAAAGCAATGCCTGTCATAGATAAAAGAAATTATGCATTAGGTCCTTCTTCAAAAACACCAACCCAAGGCATACAAGTACACACTACTGCAGGAATGGCTAGCAGTGGCGGGTGATATGTCTCCGTCGTATCTATAATTTTTGATTGTTTCATGCCAATATTATACAACTTTCCCATATTTTTGGCAACATTTTATATGATTTATTGGACTAACATATTGATCCAGTGCCCAGTGCCAGTTCCTGTTTGTTGCATGTTTTTTGTTTCGCAGAATATCCATATCAAACGAAGTCCAAACGCGATAAAAATTTACGGAGATTCTTTTTGGAATATTTGTGAATTTTGAGAAGTGGAATCAACGCAAACAGAGGCTCACAGCCCCCAAGAGACACCAGGGCGCGTCCAGAAGGCCCAGACGTGGGGTGGTGGGTTGTGCCCACCTCGTACGTCGGTTGGCGCTCTCCTTCGGTCGCAAGGAAGCTAATTTTTGGATAAAAATTGCCTCAAAATTTGAGCCCAATCGGACTTACGGATCTCCGGGAATATAATAAACGGTTTTCGGCCAGAAAACAGGAACGTGAAACAAAAGAGAATACAAAGAGAGATCCAATCTTGGAGGGGCTCCTGCCCCTCCTCCGCCATGGAGGCCATGGACCAGAGGGGGAATTCTCCTCCCATCTAGGGGGGAGGCCAAGGAACAAGAAGAAGGAGGGGGCTCTCTCCCCCTCTCTCCCGGTGGCGCCGAAACGCCGCCGGGGCAATCATCGTGATGGCGATCTACACCAACAACTTCACCAATGTCAACACCAACTCTCCCCCCCCCCTCTATGCAACGGTGTAACACCTCTCTTCCCCGCTGCAATCTCTGCTTAAACATGGTGCTCAACTCCATATATTATTTCCCAATGATATTTGGCTATCCTATGATGTTTGAGTAGATCTCTTTTGTCCTATGGGTTAATTGTAGTATGATGTTATGGATGTGAGATGTATGTTCATATGGTGCTGTCCTATGGTGCCCTCCGTGTCGCGCAAACATGAGGGATCCCCGCTGTAGGGTGTTGCAATATGTTCATGATTTGCCTATGGTAGGTTGCTTGAGTGACAGAATCATAAACCCGAGTAGGTGGGTTGTTGCATATGGGAGTAAAGAGGACTTGATACTTATTGCTATGGTTGGGTTTTACCTTAATGAACTTTGGTAGTTGCAGATGCTTGCTAGAGTTCCAATCATAAGTGCATATGATCCAAGTACGGAAAGTTTGTTAGCATATGCCTCTCCCTCATTGCATATAACAAGTATCTACCGTATCATATTCAATTGCCTAGGGACAATCTTTCTCTTGCGTTACACAAAAAGCTTTCTACTAAGTTATTTACTCTTTTTGTTCTTTTACGAAAACATCACCTAACTTTTATTTCCACGTTCTTTATTTTCTTGCAAAGTACTTCTAGTTTCATTCCCACAAAGTAGTTTCATACTTGTTCTAGGTAAAGCAAGCATTAGCGTGCGTAGAGTTGTATCGGTGGTCGATAGAACTTGAGGGAATATTTGTTCTACCTTTAGCTCCTCGTTGGGTTTGACACTCTTACTTATCGAAAAAGGCTACAAACGATCCCCTACCACTACTAGGAGAAACCTTATAGGCAGGACACTATCAGTAGGGCTGGAAAGTAACAGGCGCTGCTGATAATTACCAGTAGCGCTGGATTTTGGCAGCGCTACAAGTAAAGACTTAGCAGTAGTGCTGGAAGCAAAAAGAGCGCTACTGCTAAGGGGGACCCGACGAGCCCACCGACACAGTTGGTAGTAGCAGCGCTGTCTAGAATACAGCGCTACTACTAAGATTTTAGTAGTAGCGCTTTTTTTCGTGGAACCGCTACTGATAATGGGCCCAACTTAATAGTAGCGCTCTTTCGTCAAAGCGCTACTACTAAGTAACATAGCAGTAGCGCTTGTTGAAAAACAGCGCTACTGCTATGCGTGGCTGGTGTCACCTTTTCACCCCCCTCCCCCTCCTCCCCCCCCCTTTGCCCTCTCTCCCCCTCCTTTCCCCTCTCCCCTCACCATTGTTGCCCTTCTTCTCTCTTCCTCCTACCTCTCTTCTCTCCCCATTAATGCACCCCTCCACCATAACTCTCCTCCATAAATGGCCTTCTCATCTCTAGCTAGCTCCATAAATGCCCCCTACCTCATTTATTTGGCTCTCCCTCCATTCCATTAGATATAGATCTAGCTAGCTCATCTCTCTCCCTCTCCATTAGTTACCTAGAGTCATCTCTCCTCCCCAACAACTAGATCTAGCTAGCTATTTAGCCATCCGCACTTTCGATCCATATAGGTAGTGAAAGGCCTCATCCGGTCGATCGGTCTCTCTCGGGAGATAGGTGAGTAAAAAGTTGTTCATTTCAAGAATGGGAATATGTGTGTGAATGGGAATATGTGTGTTTGTGATATGGAGAGATTTGTGCGAGTGACATGCCCCCGAGTTGCTTATGTTTTGCCGAAATGTCGATTTTTTCTGTTTCGGTGAATTTCGAGCAAACTCGATATGTCCTATTTTTAGGCAAGGTCATGCCAAATTTTTATATGACTTTGATGCATGCATGCATTTTGTTTATAACCCTTTTGCTTGTTATCCCGTGCATGCAGTTGGTCATGAAGGTGAGTGGATGGAAGGTGGAGCGATACATGCAATCCGCGGTGATGGACATGCATGCAAATAATCGGACTAGGATTAGATGTCCGTGTACAAGATGCAAAGAAGGAGTCCTTTTGGACCCTTTTGAACGTGGCAGGTTGAAGGCGCACCTGCTGATGAATGGTTTCATGGATGGCTATACTCGGTGGATAAGTGAAGATGATGATGATGAGGACGTCCACATGGCAGGGAATAACGACATGGGGCTAGAAGAATAGATGACCGATCGACACGAAGACGATGGCGTCGGACATGGCGGCGGGGAAGAGTTAAATGACGGCGGCGGAGAAGATTCCGGACACAGCGAAGAAGAGTCCGGACATGGCGGAGAAGCAGAGGCGGCGGTCACGCCGCAGTCTTCGACGCTACTAAGTGCAGTCGTGTAGGACCCTCATGTTCGAGACCTCCTTCGCAAGAGTACGACTAGCGAGAGAGCTGCTTCTAGAGAGGAGGCCAAGCTGGCGCAACTTGAAGTAGACTCGAAGACTCCATTGTATGACGGTTGCGATCCCGAGGTGACCCGCTTGAGTTTCACGCTCGAACTTCTAAAGACGAAGGCCAAAAACAAATGGACAGACAAAAGCCTCGATGAGCATTTGAAGTATCTACATAATAAAGTTCTTCCCGCGGGGAACCTGTGTCCTACTAGTGTCGATGAGGCCAAGAAAATCGTTTGCCCTTTTGATTTGCCGCACATTAGGTACCACGCATGCATCAATGATTGCATCATTTATCGGGGGGAGCACGCGGAAAAAACCAGCTGTCCAGTGTGCAATGCTTCTCGATACGAGAAGGCAGGAAAGAAAGCTCCTCAGAAAGTTGTATGGTACTTTCCGATCACTCCCCGTCTGCAGCGGTATTTCGTAGATCCTAAGGAAGAAAAGCACATGCGCTGGCACGCGGAGAGGAAGAAGCCTGACGATGGAGATGATCCGAAGCTGAGACACCTCGTAGATGGTAGCCAGTGGAGAGCATTCAACACCGTATATGGATTTGCTGCAGAAGATCCAAGGAACATCGTGCTTGGTGCGAGTACCGATGGCATGAATCCGTTTGGAAACCAAAACACCAACCACAGCACATGGCCCGTCTTTGTATGGATGTACAACCTCCCCCCATGGAAGTGCATGAAGACAAAGTACATAAACATGAGCATGCTGATTCAAGGGCCGAAACAACCGGGAAATAATATTAACCTGTATATGGGGCTTCTGAAAGAGGAGCTAGACACGTTATGGAAAACACCGGCATGGACATGGGACGCCAGCAAAGGAGAGTATTTCTATATGAGAGCCGCGCTGATGACGACGGTGCACGACTATCTCGGTTACAGATACACCTCAGGCCAGGTGTGCCACGGATACTGCGGATGCACGAGGTGCATGGATGATACAACGTCTCAGCAGCTTACGTCAACGAAAGATGGCGGGTCCGGGAAAATCGTGTACATGGGGCATCGTAGATGGCTCGAGAAAGATGACCCGTGGAGAAAGCGTGGAGATCTATTCAATGGGTTGGCTGAGTATCGAGGACCTCCACGTAAGAGGAGCGGCGCCGAAATCAACGAGCTGTTGAAAAACTGGGAACAGTGCCCCACGCCGGGAACGATGAAAAAGGCGCCGGAGCCGCTACTGAATGTATGGAAAACGAGGTCTCTTTTCTGGGACTTGGAGTACTGGCCCAATCACGACACGCCTCATTGCCTTGATCAAATGCATATCACGAAGAATGTCCTCGAGAGCTTGCTTGGCACACTGATGAACATGTCGGAGAAGACCAAGGACGGGCCGAAGGCAAGGAAAGACTTGGAAGATTTGAAGATCAGGAAAGATCTCCACCGTAAAAAGTCAACGGAGGAGACAGAGACGGAGACGGAGGAGGGGCAAAGGGGCAGAAAAGTCAGAAAGAAGTAGGAGAATTATTGCCCCCCTTCTTGCTTCACCTTAAGTGCGAAGGAGATCGATCAATTCATCAAGTGCCTTATGGAAATCAAAGTCAGTTCCGGTTACTGTGGGAAGATAAGCAGATTTCTAGACCCCAAGAAGAAAAGGTTCAGCGGGATGAAGTCTCATGACTGTCACGTGATGATGACGCAGATACTCCTGGTTGCCATTAGAGGGATAATGGACAAGCACGTCCGGGACACGCTTACTGGTCTCTGCAACTTCTTCGACGTTATCTCTCGAAAGTCCATAAGTGTGAAGCAGCTCCGAAGGCTACAGGAAGAGATCGTTGTCATACTATGTGAGCTTGAGATGTACTTCCCGCCCGCATTCTTTGATGTCATGGTGCATCTGTGTGTCCACATCGTGGACGACATCATCGACCTCGGGCCGACATTCCTTCACAGCATGATGCCGTTCGAGAGGATGAATGGGGTCATCAAAGGATTCGTTCGTAACAAGTCCCATCCCGATGGGAGCATCGTCCAGGGGTATCTGACGCATGAGTGCATCTCCTTTTGCAAGAATTATATAGGCGTCAGAGACCCTGTTGTTGGTTTTCCCGTCAACAAGCACGATGGGAGGCTCGAAGGAGAAGGTCACAACAACGGCCGGAGGGAATTGCACGTGGACTACTCGGATCGACGGAATGACATGGCTAACTTAGTAGTGCTACAACACCTAGATGTGGTAGATGATTATGTGGCACGGCATAAAGAAACCATCGCAAATAAGTACCGTGCTAAGGGGATGCTCAAGACGGACGACGAAGTTACTGTAGAGCACAACACCACTTTCTTGCGCTGGTTCAAAGAGCAAGTTCTTGAAAACCCCCAGAAGAGGGCAGTTCGGACGGATTGCTCATACACGCCTTAGCACATGGCCCCGCGCCCAAACTCGCGACCTATGAGTCATACGATATCAACGGGTACACGTTCTACATGGAGGCCAAAGACATGGACAGTGATTACCAGAACTCCGGGGTGACGATTGAATGTGTGACCGACGCCAACGGCACAACTGAAAGATTCTACGGAAGGGTCGAAGAGATCTGGGAGCTTGACTATACTAGATTGCACGATGCGACGATGTTCCGTGTTAGATGGGCTAATGACGTCGTAAGAGAAAACAAGTATTTCACTACCATATCTATACCCGACGCGAAGAGCGCAACCGTGAACATTAACGTCATCGCCAAAACTAAGCCATGGGTACACGCTAAGCATGTGACACAATGCTTCTTCATAACCGACCCGACCAATCCCAGCCGTGTTGTCGTGAGGAGAGGCAAAAGGAGCATCGTCGGAATGGATGGAGTCGCCAACGAGGAAGACTACGACCAATACGGCAACCCGATGAGGGAAGATGACGATGACGATGAAGCATACGTGAAAAGAAGAATCAATACTACATTACGTAAGAAAGATCATACTCCATGGTTCTGGAAAAGTCACAAGGAGGGGCTCAATTATTCGGCAACGAACAAGAAAGGGAAGAAGCTCAATGTGAAACGTCGTCGACGCAGCTGAGAAACCATCATTTATATATATGTATCTATTTTGTGTACGCACTTAAGTAACCGTTATCGGTCAACTGATATATATGTTAGCAGTAGCGCTGGATTACCACACAGCGCTATAGCTAATTTAGCTATAGCGCTGGTCCTAACCCAGCGCTACTACTATTTCGAGTTAACCACCGCGCGTGCTCAAATTTTGCCAACTCCCATTCCCCCCCCCCCACTCTCCCACCTCTCCCCCTCCTCTCTGTCGCGCGCCGCCGTCGCCCCTGCCCACCGCCGTTGCCCCTGCCCGCCGCTCCGACCTCCTCCTCGTCCGCGCGGACGCCCGAGCCCTCCCTCGACCTCACCATCGCCGTGCGGGCCCGCCCTCGACCTCGCCGCCCTTGCTGCCCTCAACGCCCCCGGAGCCACCAGAGCTGCGCGCCCTCGACATCACCAGAGCCGCGCGCCCTCGCCGCCCCTGCCTCCCTCGAAGCCACCGGAGCCGCGCGCCCCTCGCCGCCCCGCCGCCCTCGACGCCACCGTCGGGGTGCAGATCGATGCGCCAGGGACGGGGAGGCCAACGCCGCCCTCGTCGACTTTAACAGTTCGGTAATTTAGCGCTTCCCTCCCTGCTGATACACACCACTACTACACTACTGCTTGATCTAGACGAACTACCCGCCTAGATGACGATCGGTAGTTCCATGATATAGCTGTGAGATTGAAGAAGCTTCAAGTTTGGTATGATTTGCTTTGATTGCCGATGCACTTCACTGATGCAAACTGATGATAGGGCGTTCACTAGGAGGAAGATAGCATCGAAGTTTAGTGAGTTTAATACCTGTGTCTGTATGATTCTGTCAAGGGCAATCCAAGGATTTGAACTGTGATTGTTCTGAGACCACAAATAACTCCAGTTCTTTCTTTTACCAAAGAATCTGCAGAATTCAGTGGCTGTTTGCATGTAACTGCCAATATCACCCAGGGTTTGTTGTTGCCGAGTAGATAGTTACAATCCATAATCCTACTTGCACTATGGTTTAGAATAAGCTTGCTGTGGACAGAAGAAAAAAAATTATTTTAGAGCAAAATCTTAGTTTAGAGAAAAAATTCAATATAGAAATAACTCAAAGTATAAATAAAAAACTTTAAATAAAAAACAGTAGCAAATTTTGTAGCTTTAAATAAAAAACTAGCTAGGCTTTGTAGGTATAAAAAATAGTAGCAAAAATTTATAAAAAACAGTAGCAAAATGTTTGAATGTTGGTTGCTTTGTATATGTGCTCCTGTTGGTTGAATGTTGGTTGCAAATTGATGTTATATATGTGCTCCTGTTGGTTGCAAAATGTTTGTTGCAAATTGATATTGGTTGCAAATTGATGTTGGTTGCAAAATGTTTGCAATGTTGGTTGAATGTCGAAGAATATCCGAGTGGCCTATGTTTTGCCGGAATGTTGATTCATTTCCGTTCTGGCAAATTTCAAGCGCTCCATATGTCCACTTTTTAGCAAAGGTCATGCCGAAAATTTCCGTGATTTTCGGCATGACTTGTGCTAGAAACTAGGACATATGGAGTGCCGGGGATTTGCCGGAAGGGGAATGAATCAACATTCCGACCAAATATAGGCCCCTTTTTTCTCTTCATTATATCTTTTATTTACAATTGTTGAATAGGAAACATGTCTAGCCACGCCTCAGCCAGGGGTTCTGCTCGCCTCGAAGAAGACCCCATCGAGGCAGCAAATCACTATTTCGATTACCTGGACGAACACCAGATGGGGGTGCATGGTGGCGGCAGTGGCACCAACCCCGACGCCGACGCCGACACCGGCACCAGCACTGGCACCGGCACCGACACCACCCCCGAGACCAGCAACGATGCTGTCATAGCCGGTAAAGCACCGAAGCAGAAGAGGTCACGAAGACCAAACGAGCTCGGCATCGGACAAATTGCGGTCATGGAGATGCACCCCAAAAATTTAGAGCCAACAGCGCCGGATGAAGCGCACTCGTGCTGGGGCAATCAACTAGGATGCATCCTCAGGGAAACCGCCAACATCAACGACGAGAAGTTGAAGAAGATACCACAGATGGAGCACATGCTCCTAAAGAAGTTGCACAATAGGTTCCTATTCCCCGGCCGCACAGAAAGCAAAGAACCGTGGGACGACGACGCCATGACAAAGATAAACAACAAGGCGATGGTGACGTTCACCAACGACTTGTCCGCCTGGAAAGTTCGGGTGAAAAAAGCGATTGATAAGAATGAACCGTGGTCCAAGATTCATGCTGACAATCCGACACTTACGGAAGAGGACTTTGAAAAATTCAAGGAGACTTGCGCTAAAGATGAAACCAAGAAAAAGTCAGAGAAAATGAAGGCGCTCCGGGCCAGGAACACGCCTCCCCACCGCCTCGGAAGCCATGGTTACGAGGGGAAGAGGCACGTATGGGCCAAGGAGGATGCCGAACGTGAAAGTCACGGAATCCCAGACCCCTTGGCGGAGTTCACCGACCCGCTGGAGCGTGACTGGATCAGGGCAAGATACAAGTGGGACCGTGTCAAGAAGACCTTTTACACGGACCCGAACACGATGGAGTTCATGAGACTTCTGGTAATTGTTATATTACCACATTATCATATTAGCTTCCAATCAATTCGACTACAAGTTTTGTCACATTATTAGTAAACCATCCACGTTCCTTTTGCAGAAAGAGCAGCACCAAAAGGCAGCCGAAAGCGATGAGTCGTCACAGTAGTCGGCGAGGCCCAAGTGGGAGACCCATTTCAACCGGGCCCTGAACATGCTGAAAAAGGTCCCGGAGGACACACCGCCGTCCTATGGACGTGTGCACGGCGTCGGAGATGGCGCCTCGTGGAAGATGTGCTACCGCGAGGAGCTAGAGGAAATAAGGAAGGGAAAGTTGCTTACTCAACAGATCATCGACCAGAAGGTCGCGCTTGCGATCAATAAGTCCAAAGCTGAGACCAAAGCAGAGTTGGAACAGATAGTCGATGCAAGGGTTAGTGCAGTGGTAGCTGGCGTCACGGCTGACTTCACATCTTCCATTTCCAACTTGCTTCCGGCATTTTTTGAATGGACGAAGAAAAATCCAGATAAAGGGCCAGCGGACTTTCCCCTTCCCAGCTACGTCGGGAGCAATTCGGTGAACATCGCACCACCAGCACCTGCTCACGCCACCGCACATGCTCCCGCTCCTGTTCATAGCAGCCCGTCCTCCGTCTCTGGCCTACTCGGCGGGCCTTCGTCTATGGCTGAGCTCGACGCCCTCACGGTAATTACGCGTCATACCCTTTTCACCAGCATGTCTATATAGTCTTCCGTTTCAATTGCCTTTCGGATATTTGACGTCGCAGACATGTCTTCGTAGGCCAACGATACCCCGTGCACCCTACTGTACGACATCAAGGGCCAGAAGGTGGTCGTGGGAAAGGCAACGATCGTGAAGCCGAATGACCGCATGTTCCACAACCGAGAGATTCCCAATGGCGTCTTCAAGGTTAACGTGGCCAGTGTCTTAGCGGGCTTCGAGGATTTGCCTCCTCCGGTACCAGTCGATGACGAGGAGACCCCTCAACGGATTGGCGCATGCAAGAGCTGGTTCTTGCCTTGGCCGAAGACTCTTCTTCGTGTCGAGGCGCCCAGTATCACACCAACGACAGCTTCTCAAGAAGGTATGAACACCACCCCACCTACCAAATTACCTGCACCTGTCGTGGCGGGTGATAGCGGACGACGCGAGGGAGAGCCTCCATTAGTGCCAGATGACGTCGCCCCCGTTGTCGAAGAAGCAAATGCTGATGATGACATGGAGGAGGAGGATGATGACCCAGACAAGTATTTCAATACCGCCTATGATGATGGAGGATTGATGGCTCAGGACGACGAAGACTCTGGCTATGAGCGTGGAGATGATGACTTGATGCTGCCTGATTTGCCGGAGCCGGAACGTCCTAAGGCGGAATGCAAAAAGTTTCTCTTCAAGCGATCCTTGCAGGGGACGCCTCCAGATGCCGCCTCTAACCAGCAACAACCCGAGGGCCGTCCACTGATTAGCCCGACGACACTGGTGGTGACAGTTAGGGAAGGTATGGTGGGCTCACTACCGCCACCCGCCAAGAAGCAAAGGAGGAGACCGGACAGGAAAGGCCCTAAAGGCGCCAGAGCTGCTTCAAGTAGCCAGCCGCCTCTGAAGCCTCGGGAGGTAGACAGAATACCTGTCAGAGGTGCGGAGCGTTTCCATGTCGCCGGCCACCCGATCCTACCTCAGAAAGCGCTAGAGGACATATTAAACAATGATCTAAGGAGAATTCATGATGATGTGCTGGCCAGAGAGAAAAGCCTTCTCATCTCGGAAAAACCAGGATACCCGCTTTACGCGGCTCAGGTGCCGGGTGGGAAGTTGTACGTCGAGGGATGGCCTGCGGATAAGTTCATCCTGCAATTTGACTACATCTACGACATGTTCCACATGACCAAGCTGGATTTCTAGTTCATCCTCATGTATGCGATGTATCTCCACTACATCATCAGGATCGAGAACATAAAATATATCTGCGTCGCGGACCCATACCATATGCACGAGAGCTTCTTGGATGTCTGCAAAGAGCACCGTGACTATGCGAGCAAGTACATCGGCGGCTTCATGATCGCTAATAAGGACAAGGAAGCGATTCTCCTGCCTTATCATCCCACGTAAGTCATCCGCGCATATCCTTTCGTAAGTGTTAATCATTCCTTTGCAATCATGGAGGCTAATTTGAGGTGTACTTAATTTGCGCAGCGGGGGGGGCGTCCTCATCGTTCTGTACCCAGAATACTCCCATGCTATATACTTGGACTCATCGAAGAACATCAAGAAAAAGGATTACAAGCACATAAAGAGTGTGCTCGATAGTGCCATGTTAACCTTCAGCCTGTCTGGTGGATATATCAAGGTGAAAAAGCACAGGAAGAACGGGCTGTTTTTAGCCATAAGACCGACTTCTGCTGCATCCAGCAACCGCACAACAGTAAGGCTGATGGATTCTACCTCATGCATCACCTGCTCAAGTTCAGAAGGGATAATCAACGCCTTCGCATGTCAGCTACTACCAACGATACCGAGATTGTCAACTGGGCCACAAGCATAGGAAAGACACCGGATCATCGAATCCGAGCTGAGTTTTATCACGAACAGTGTTAACTTGCCCAAGTGATCATGAAGTAGGTCATCGAACCAACAGGGATGTTCTACCATGGGCCAATCACGCGGGATGATGTCCGAGCACTGCTAATCGCTCAGCGTCTGGACCTGAAGCCTTTCAAGAAGCTCGGGTGTTCCTCCCTGACTATGAAGATTGGACCGAGGACTGATTGTCGTTGACAATATATGTGTCACTAGCGTCCAGACGAAACTATGTTATGTAATTAAACCGTGGTCCTGAACTAGCGTAGATCGCTCTAGTTAATTAGTTTGGGTATGAGGAACTTCGTCATTTATGTTTACTATAGGTTGCTTGTATTTTGCTAATTATGCCTCTTTGTTTTCTTAAGTACATTATGATGCATATTATCGTTCAGTTCATCAACTGACGATGCAGGTACATAGATCAGAGATGGCGAAGGACTGCTACGCCGTGTTCGTTGGGAGGGTTCCAGGAGTCTACGACCACTGGCCAGACGCTCAGGCCCAGGTGGACAAGTACCACGGTGCTAGCCACAGAGGGTTCGACAGCAGAGCCGAAGCGGAAAGTAGTTACTTAAGGTGGACGCTCCGGCAAGAGCGGGTGCGGAACCGTCGGTTCCTCAAGTACTACATAGTCGCGGTCTTGCTCATGCTGATCGCTCTTCTCTTCTACATCATGGTTTAGATAGAGATGATGAAACTTGTGTGTGTGTGTCATGACCATGCAGTTGCACTTATTCGAGAACTGACATGACTTTTGTATCGCTATTTTTGAGATGTGATGATATTTGTGTTGAATGATGATGATGCTGGTATGACGAGACTACTGTATGTGTATGATATGATGAGAATAGTGTATGTTTATTGTGATCTTATGAAACTACTGTATAGAGCCTGTATAAATACATCACAAATACGTAGAGGGGGTATGAATCTGTGAAAGCGGGAATACTAGCAGCAGCGCTGGAAGGCATCTAGCAGCAGCGCTGGATTAGCAGCAGCGCTTGCCTTTCTGCAGCGCTACAAATAGTTAGCAGTAGTGCTGGTCAGTGCAGCGCTACTGCTAACCAGACTTAGCAGTAGTGCTGCACCAACCAGCGCTACTGCTACAACTTAGCTGTAGCGCGTTAGCAGTAGCGCTGGACCCAGCGCTACTACTATAGGTTTTTCAAGCGCTACTAGTAGGGTTTCTCCTAGTAGTGTACACTTGTGGGTTATCAAGACCTTTTTCTAGCGCCGTTGCCGGGGAGCAATAGCGTGGGGTGAATATTCTCATGTGTGCTTGTTTGCTTTATCACTAAGTAATTTTTATTTTCTGTTACTAGTTGTTTTATATCTTTAGTTATGATTATGGAACACGAAACACCAAAAAAATTAGTGGTACTTGCTACTCATGGAGATGGGGAACCTCCTAAAACCCTCGATGCTAGTTATGTGAAACACGTTAATTACTCCTTTGATAATCCTGAGAAATCCTCATCGAACTTTATAATGGGAGACACGTTGGATCAACGTGAGTACTTTAGGGATTATCGCTTGTCTCAAAAGGGAAACACTTATGGGATTAAATTAGAATATTGCAATGGTTTGCTTGGTATGCATGCTCGAGATGTGACTTTACTTGTTGCTCTAAGATAGAAGCTCGACGCCTTCCCTTTCAATGTAAATTCAACGATAATGAAACCTTGGCTTCATATGCTAAAGGTATTTATGATTACTATGATGTGGAACGAATAGAAGAATTTGTTGCGTTTAAAGGTGCTTATGAAATTGCTTCTTTGCTTGAAAAATATGATGATGATGTTCCTTACGAATCTAAAAATTTATCCATACTTAAATATTGCTATGAGAATTATGATTACAATGCTGATATTATTGAGTTTATTGAAAGAATGACCGCTGCCTTGGAAGAGACTAATATTTTGCAGGAATCTATGGAAGAAGAAATTGCTGAAACTCTGAGCTCATTAGATGAAAAAGATGAGGAGGAGAGCGAAGAACAAAAGGAGGAAGAGAGGATTGATCACCCGTGCCCACCTTCTAATGAGAGTAACTCTTCAACTCATACATTGTTTAATTGCCCTTCGTGCTTACCGAAGGATGAATGCTATGATGATTGCTATGATCCCTTGGATTCATTTGAAATATCCCTTTTTGATGAACTTGATTCTTGCTATGCTTGTGGCCATGATGCCAATACGAATTATGCTTATGAAGATGAACCTGATATAGTTCCTTATGTTAAGCATGAAATTGTTGCTATTGCACCCACACATGATAGTCCTATTATCTTTTTGAATTCTCCTAACTACACTATATCGGAGAAGTTCACACTTATTAAGGATTATATTGATGGGTTGCGTTTTGCTACTACACATGATGATTTTAATGAATATAATATGCATGTGCTTGCTGCTCCTACTTGCAATTATTATGAGAGATGAACCAAATCTTCACCTCTCTATGTTTCCAATACTATGAAATTGCAAGAAACTGTTTATACTATGCATTGGCCTTTACTTAATGTGCATGAATTGTTCTTGTATGACATGCCGATGCATAGGACGAGTTAGACTTCGTTGTCACATGATATATATATCACTTTGTGCTCACTACTAAATTACTAATCATGGTTAATTAAAATTGGCTTTGATATACCTTGGGATCCGGGTGGATCCATTACTTGAGCACTTTATGCCTAGCTTAATGGCTTTAAAGAAAGCGCTGCCAGGGAGACAACCCGGAAGTCTTAGAGAGTCATTTATTTCTGTTTGATTCTTTTATAAAGTTTAAAAACAAAAAAATATAGATGGGAACCTAAAACTTCACAAAAGGAAAGGTGAAAGCGAGAGAGATGATGAGCATCGTTGAAGTGGGGGGGATATCCATGAACTTTGTTCATGCCCATGGAAACTTTGTGAGTCTTGAATCACGGAAACTTTTCCAAAAAAAATAATTATCCACTTGTACAAATCCATTGTATTATAAAAATAATGTGCCAAGATTTGCCTTTAGGATGATTAGACTGCTTGTTGGTATGTGCGGTGTAAAAACACAAACTTTGGCTGTAGTGCGTGAATTTTCATTTTTTACTGGAACGTCAAAAGTTTCTAAAAATTTTACACAGTATTTCTATACAAAATTTTTATTGCTTCCTAATGTTTCAGAATTTTTGGAGTTACATAAGTATGGCCAAAGTTCAGATTACTACAGACTATCCTGTTGAAGACATATTCTGTTTTTTGATGCATTGTTTTGCTTGTTTTGATGAAACTATCGATTTTATCGGTGGTATAAGCCATGTAGAAGTTATAATACAGCAGGGATAATGCAAATATAAAATATGAATGGGTTTTCAATAGTACTTAAAGTAGAAATTTGCTTTATTGTACTAACGGATCTCACCAGTCTTCTGTTAAGTTTTGTGTGGATGAAGTGTTCGAATATCGAGGTGGTCTCGATATGAGGAGAAGGAGGAGAGACAAGAGTTCAAGCTTGGGGATGCCCAAGGCACCCCAAGTAAATAGCCAAGGATACTCAAGCTTCTAAGCTTGGGGATGCCCCGGAAGGCATCCCATCTTTCTTCAACAAGTATCAGTATGTTTTTGTTTTTGTTTTGTTCATGTGATATGTGTAAATCTTGGAGCGTCTTTTGTGTTTAGCTTTCACTTTTCTTTTATGCACCATGCTGGTATGAGATAGTTCATGGTTGATTTATAGAATTCTCATTGCACTTCACTTATATCTTTTGAGTATGGCTTTATAGAATGCTTCATGTGCTTCACTTATGTCATTTGAAGTTTGGATTGCCTGTTTCTCTTCACATAGAAAACCGTTATTTGTAGTATGCTCTTTTGCTTCACTTATATTTATTAGAGCATGGTCTTTTGTAGAAAGAATCAAACTCTCTTGCTTCACTTATATCTATTTAGAGAGTCAACAGGAATTGGTCATTCACATGGTTAGTCATAAAATCCTACATAAAACATAGGGATCACTAAATATGATATGTTTGATTCCTTGCAATAGTTTTGAGATATAGAGATGATAATATGTGGGAGGTACTAGTGGATAATTGTGTTTAGTAAGATATTGGTGTTAAGGTTTGTGATTCCCGAAGCATGCATGTATAGTCTTCCGTTATGCTAGGAAGTTGGAGCACAATTTATTCTTGATTGTCTATCTTTGTGTGAAGGTCGGGGGCGCGCGATGGTTAACTCCTACCAACCTCCCCACTAGGAGCATGCGTAGTAATACTTTGCTTCGAGAGAGCTAATAAACTTTTGCAATAAGTATGTGAGTTCTTTATGACTAATGTGAGTCCATGGATTATACGCACTCTTACCTTTCCGCAATTTGCTAGCCTCTACGGTACCGTGCATTGCCCTTTCTCACCTCGAGAGTCGGTGCAAACTTCGCCAGTGCATCCAAACCCCGTGATATGATATTCTCTATCACACATAAGCCTTATTATATCTTCCTCAAAACAGCCACCATACCTACCTATTATGGCATTTCCATAGCCATTCCGAGATATATTGCCATGCAACTTCCACCACCTCCGTTTTGATGACTTGAGCATTCATTGTCATATTGCATTACATGATCATAAGATAGATAGCATGATGTTTCAATGGCTCGTCTGTTTTTTGATATATTTGCTACGCTAGATCATTGCATTCATATAGAGTCATGCTTTGTTCTACTTCGTTGTAGTATTAGTTGTAAGTAAATAGAAGTGTGATGATCATCATTATTCATTATTAGAGCATGCCCCAGTGATGAAAGGATGATGGAAACTATGATTCCCCCACAAGTCAGGATGAGGCTCCGGACAAAGAAAAAAAAAGAAAAAGGAAAAAACAGAAAAAAAAGAAAAAAAGGAAAAAAGAAAAGAAAAAAAATGAAAAAAAATGAAAGAAGTAGAAGGGGCATGCTAATTCCACACTTGTGCTTCAAAGTAGCACCATGTTTTTCATATAGAGAGTCTCCTATGTTGTCACTTTCATATACTAGTGGGAATTTTTCATTATAGAGTTAGATGCATACCCACTTAGTTTTCATATTGAGATTTCATACACTTATAGCTCTTAGTGCATTCGTTCCATGGCAATCCCTACTCCTCGCATTGATATCTATTGATGGGCATATCCATAGCCCGTTGATACGCTGAGTTGATGCGTGACTTTCTTCTCCACTTTTACCCCTTTGAAACCTACCACCATATTCTATTCCACCCATAGTGCTATATCCATGGCTTGCGCTCATGTATTGCGTGAGAGTTGAAAATGCTGAAGCGCGTTAAAGAGTATGAACCAATTGCTTGGCTGACACCAGGGTAGTACATGATTTGTACTTTGTGTTAAGAAGACAGAGCATGACAAGGCTATATGATTTTGTAGGGATAGCATTCTTTAGCCTTGATATTTGAAAGACATGATTATTTGTTGGGATGCCTAAGTATTAATGTCTTCATGTCAAAACTAGACTATTGCTTTCAATCACTTGTGTCTTAATATTCATGCCATGTTTAGATATATGATCAAGATTATGCTAGGTAGCATTCCACATCAAAAATTATCTTTTTTATCATCTACCTACTCAAGGACGAGCAGGAATTAAGCTTGGGGATGCTGATACGTCTCCAATGTATCTATAATTTTTGATTATTTCATGCCAATATTATACAACTTTCACATATTTTTGGCAACATTTTATATGATTTATTGGACTAACATATTGATCCAGTGCCCAGTGCCAGTTCCTGTTTGTCGCATGTTTTTTGTTTCGCAGAATATCCATATCAAACGAAGTCCAAACGCGATAAAAAATTACGGAGATTTTTTTTGGAATATTTGTGAATTTTGAGAAGTGGAATCAACACAAACGGAGGCCCACAGCCCCCAAGAGACACCAGGGCGCGCCCTGAAGGCCCAGGCGCGGGGTGGTGGGTTGTGCCCACCTCGTACGTTGGTTGGAGCTCTCCTTCGGACGCAAGGAAGCTAATTTTTGGATAAAAATCCCCTCAAAATTTCAGCCCAATCAGAGTTACGGATCTCCGGGAATATAAGAAACGGTTTTCGGACAGAAAACAGGAACGTAAAACGGAAGAGAACAGAGAGGGAGATCCAATCCAGGAGGGGCTCCTGCCCCTCTGCCGCCTTGGAGGCCATGGACCAGAGGGGGAACTCTCCTCCCATCTAGGGGGTAGGCCAAGGAAGAAGAAGAAGGAGGGCGCTCTCTCCCCCTCTCTCCCGGTGGCGCCGGAACGCCGCCGGGGCATTCATCGTGACGGCGATCTACACCAACAACTTTGCCGCCGTCAACACCAACTCTCTCCCCCTCTATGCAGCGGTGTAACACCTCTCTTCCCCGCTGTAATCTCTACTTAAACATGGTGCTCAACTCCATATATTATTTCCCAATGATATTTGGCTATCCTATGATGTTTGAGTAGATATCTTTTGTCCTATGGGTTAATTGTGATATGATGTTATGGATGTGAGTTGTATGTTGATATGGTGCTGTCCTATGGTGCCCTCCGTGTCGCGCAAATGTGAGGGATCCCTGCTGTAGGGTGTTGCAATATGTTCATGATTTGCCTATGGTGGGTTGCTTGAGTGACAGAAACATAAACCCGAGTAGGTGGGTTGTTGCGTATGGGAGTAAAGAGGACTAGATACTTAATGCTATGGTTGGGTTTTACCTTAATGAACTTTGGTATTTGCGGATGCTTGCTAGAGTTACCATCATAAGTGCATATGATCCAAGTACGGAAAGTGTGTTAGCGTATGCCTCTCCCTCATTGCATATAACAAGTATCTACCGTATCATATTCAATTGTCTAGGGCAATCTTTGTCTTGCGTTACACAAAAATCTTTCTACTAAGTTATTTACTCTTTTTGTTCTTTTATTAAAACAACACCTAACTTTTATTTCCACATTCTTTATTTTCTTGCAAAGTACTTATAGTTTCATTCCCGCAAAGTAGTTTCATACTTGTTCTAGGTAAAGCAAGCATTAGCGTGCGTAGAGTTGTATCGGTGGTCGATAGAACTTGAGGGAATATTTGTTCTACCTTTAGATCCTCATTGGGTTCGACACTCTTACTTATCAAAAAAAGGCTACAAACGATCCCCTACACTTGTGGGTTATCAGCGGGTTGAAAAAGGCCAGTAGTGGCGGGCGAGACTCCCAGGAGGGCCCACCATCGACCTCCCGCCACTGCTATAACCACATCAGCGGCAGGCGGGCGCTCGCCACTGGTAGGGCATCTACAATGGCGAGCGAGGGCGTTTGCTCGCTAGTAGTAGTATCTCCGTAGTGGTGGATTTGTTCCTATGCCTGCCACTACTTGTTCTTGTTGCAGTGGCGTGCTTACTAGCTAGGTCTCCCGCCACTGAAAGCTTTGGCATGAGAATTCAAAAATTTGCAGCCACAACAACAATTGTGTCGCCATGGCTGCGTTTTGCATAAAACTAGTTTGAGAAATTCAATATTAGGAGCAAATAAAGCACGCATTGTAAGCTTAGGCATGAAAATTCATTAGGTAATTATTACTCTTCATAACAACTACTAACACATCAAATTCATTCCAGTTAACAAACCAACATCAAAGTATCACACCAACATCAAAGTATCACATGCATATTAACTAAGAGTTCATTGGCTTGGAGATATTTGACTTGGACCTTATTTCTAAATAAGGTCTATAACAACCATCATCTGGAAGTTGTTGTTTCTGTTGTTACTTATCGTGATGACCACTGTTGTGTCAACCGTTAGTTGTTTCTTTCCTTTCAGGAATTGCAGCCAGCCGACCTCATAGAACGATATGCGGCCGTCTGTGTCCTTCTTGTATTGAACGCTACTCCAGTCGTGCCAACAGCAGGGATGTCCTCTCCGGAAATCATCTTTGTATGTAATTTCTATGATCCCCGTGATTAAAACAAAAATTGAGAACACAATGTTAGACATCTTGCCATATAGTTGCATGGACAAAAAAAAGAGAAATGAACACAAAACATACCATGATGTGTTTCACGATGTTGGTCTTAGTAAAACGGTGCATAAATGGCCTCCCCAGGTAGTGGACACTTGATGGTATGATCGCGATGAGATTGGTCTTCTCGTCCTTAGTAACTTCTTTCATTCTTTGAGAGAAAATTGCAGAATTGTATGGATCATCATCGTAATCATCTCCGCTACCCTCATCTTCTTCCTCATCCTCATCATCTAGGCTCTCAACATCATCGTCATCATCCTCGTCGTCCTGGCAATGCTCATGCTGAGCATCATCTTCGTCAAGCTCATCATGTTCATCGGGGAAATACTTAATCCTTAACTTCCTGACCGCTTTCTTCAAGTAAAAGCCTATGTAATCTGCCTCGTTGAGCTCATTATTCTTAATCTACTTCTTCCAATCCATTGCCTCCTATGATGGTTTTGTTTTTTGTTTACAAATGTCAATTTTGTACGTTTGTCCTTGTCCATCTGAAAAGTTGGAACTATCACCGATTATATTATTGAATTGGAGCCTTATGTTGCATGGGATAGCCTAGGTAATAATTACAAATAATGCAGTTAATAATTAATGGTATTCAAATACAAAAATTCACCAAATGGATAGATTTAGATGATAAAGTTAAACATTGTTACCACAGATTTTTCGAATCCCTCCGTCAGTAAGATCCCGAATTCTACTGCATGGGATAAATTATTCGTACAAGGACTTTTGCAGACATTGCACACCTTACACACCATGTTCCCTCCTTCAGGAAGTTAAACACTGTTATCACTAGTTCTAAGTCATGAAAGTAATATTGAGAAATGGCGGAAAGTCATAAGTACTACATTAAATGTTCAAATATATATATATATATATATAAGGTTCAAACATATATAGTATGCCATAGAAAGTTTCACAAGAACTACATTAAAGGAACTCAGTTGTTTAAACCGAAATAACGAGAAGGTTTTGGTTCACTTACGATCGCTATGCCTAGATAGCCCTCCGCTTCTTCACCTAAAAACGTATCACAGATATAGCGGTGGCATGGTTATAGTGCAAGTGTTAGGGAAGCAAAGATAATTAACACAAAATTTCTGATCTACTAGATAAAAACAACTTCGCAACAGTTCATTTCATTTAATCTAGACAACACTTGCTTGCCGGGAATGCACGACAGAGTTTCTTTTAGACTGAGCCATGAAAACATAAGTTAGGGAGTAGAAAGCATATAGTAAAATATGATGCTCTAATGCTCATAAGCACACCCACAATTGCCTCCTCCTCTAGGCTCTTAAACACTTTGTTTCAATCATTTGTTTGCTAGAGCTTTGGTTGTCACGTGAAGGAGATTGTGCCAAATAAGTGATCATGCATAGGTTTTCGTTGTGGCTTAATGTTTCGGAACTATGGACCTTTAGCAATAATGTCTCTTTCGAGCTCTTTTGATCAGTCCCCTTTATTTACCTCATACCTACCCACTTCAAGAGAAAGCTGAATAATATTCGTTTGTAGTGTTGCCACTACGAACGGTAAAAAACTGATAGCTATAATCCGAGTTGTCGCTCTTGGTGGATCGTTCATTGGCTAGCGGAGTCCTTAGCATAACAACATGAAGGTTGGCGAAGCCACATTTACACACGTAAACGCATATATAGTAGCAAAGGCCACGTCACCAGCCGGAGACTGTAACACCATGTTGAGAAATACAACACATATTTTTGGCATAATCTCACCCACCTTTCAACTAAGTTCCTCTAGACATTTTAATCCACATGTGTTATCAAGTCTATTAAAATTAACAACATGGGGTTGAGCATATCAAACATCACTTCCACTACAATTTTTCAACTCTCAAGTATTGAAACATTTTCTCTTGTGCAAAGTTATACCTGGGTAATAACATTTCATTCAAAAACTATCCCACGACAAGTCTTAGTTGTCTAAACTAAAGAAAACAAAGGCTATGAAATTATTTCAGCTACTAGAGAAAAACCTTTGTATCAACTAATAAGACTTACTCCCATCTAAACATATCACGCATACAACTACTACATCTACTATAAGTATCCACGTGCAGAAGACGGGGGTCGTAGGACATACCTTCACGGTTACGAATTTACAATCTTCTCTTCCTTACTCTTGCATTCCTCGTTGTCCTGGCATAGATCAAGTCCTCTGAAAACAAAATGCAAACGAACTCTAAGGGGCTAAAATGAAGAACAAGAGCAAAGCTTATTCAATATTTAGGTTTTTGGGTTTTTGAAAACTAACTTGCAACCGAAAAATTGCAAAGGCAAAAGGAAATTAAAAGCAAAAGCAAATAAAAGCAAAGGGGTTGAACAAACCAACACAAGTGTTTTGAAGCTCCTCGAGCTTGAGAACAACCTCATTACAATTTATTCAAATACCGCCACATCTTGATGTATAAGTGGTGATATCCTCCCCCAAACTTAGGCTCATGCAAGCCCAAACCGGCAAGATCATTATGGTGGTTGGTCAAGAGCCCACTCTTGCCTCCAGTTGGAGAAGTCCAAGTTCATGTTTGCGGTTGTGCCTCTCAAGGACGATGTGAGGTTGCTCATATCATGGACAGAGCCGTGAAGGTTGTTGAGGTCCGCGCAGGTGTTGTTGTCTTGTGGGGGTTGCTCCTCCTCTTCGTCGGTGGCGAGTTCTACTTCATCTACTTGTTCAGGCTTTGTCCCTTCTTGGTCAAAAGCTACATCTCCTTCTTGTGCAACATAATGCAATTGTCCATTCTCGATGGAGAAACGTTTAGGCATAGGTTAGGGTAACAAATAACCCACTACAAGAATTTTGATACAATGACATCCATTACGAAGTACTACAATTCCAACGCTAGTAAGAATACGAATGGTAACAAGGGTGTTACTGAAAATGGGGCGGAGGTGATTGTAGTTGAGGCCAAGGGAGTTGGCCAACATGGTGATCACCCCTCCACACACGATATCTCCTTGTGCATGTTTTGCTTGATGCGCTAGGTGTAGCAAAAGTATTGCCCCTAGGTTGGGCGAATAACCGACATCTAGGTTTGCTGCTTTCCCGAGAACTAGCATGTTCTCATCATTCACCTTAGAAACTTCTCCTCTTGCCTGCAAAGAGTTAGTGATAACATAGTAGAAATAACGTATAGCAAGACTTTCAATGCAATTGGTTGTCTGCTTAGAGCCATGGTGACTCATTTGGTAAAAGGATTATCTTGGGTACGTGTCAGTGAAGTCCTAAACATATCTAATATCATCATCATTGTTGGGGAAGCCAAAGTAGTTACACCACTCAACAAAAGTGATGTTAAAGTCTTGGTCAAGGAGACAAAAAGTGATCCTCCACTCCTCATATGCATTTGGCATTAAACCAACATTGTGCGAGAGAGTACTAAAAAACTCAAGCGTTAATCATTGATAAGTCTCACATCCCTGATAAACAAAATGATGCAGCCTGGCGTTATGACAAAGCAAATTAAAATCATGAGTGATACCTAGCTTGGCGAGAGTATTCACACAAGACCATTTGGTTGTTTTGATCTTCCTTGTGGTGAGTTTCTCGAACTTCCTCCTTGCTCCATGGTCAGTGAAGACGATCCCCTGAGTGAAAACTTGTTGTGGGTGCAGCGGATGAACTCGAACAACCACAGACGTGTGAAGAACTCCGTGTAAACATCTACAAGACAATTCTTCAGTACAATACAATGAAACATCAATGATCCTATGACACTCACAACATCATACTCCTCTAGAAATGTTAACAAACCCATGCCAAACTCAAGTCTGGATCAAAAATGTGCATATCCTAGACATGAAAATGCTAAGCATGTAGAACGTGGATTCGCAAAAAATAATTTGGGGATTGGAGGATAAACATATCATAGATCAATCATGCAGAAGGATTCGAACTGAAAACAAACGAGTAGAGAGATTGGGCGAAGTTTTGCTAGGGTTTGGAGAGGTTTCGAGGAAGAAGAAGAAGAAACGAGAAAGATGGGGGCGATTTACCTCCTTCCTCGGGCTTACTGGAGCACATGTTGCGCAAAACGACCCCTCATACGGGCACAAGCGCCTGCATGGAATGCATCTTTAACACGGTTTAACTCACATTTGCCCTCCTGCAAATGAAACGACCGCTGAAACGGGTGCCGACGTCCGTTTAAAACGCTGTCGTTCGTTTTGTCTATTTTGTGCTCTGATATGTCGATTTTACATCATAAATTCCTATTGATATATTGTTTTTGGCATCATTCCACTTTATCATACAATTCTAATGCCCTCTCTCTCTTAATTTGCAAGGTTTACACAAAGAGAGAAATTACCGAAAACTGGAATTCTCGACCTGAAGGCCATGGAAAAGGCTGGAAAATTTCTGGACTTCAAATGACCTGCAACTTCACGAAGAATTTTTATGGAATATATAAGAATTATTGGATCCAAGAGTCACCAGAGCGGGGCCGTCGGTTACCCCCAGGGCAACATGGCGCGCCCACCCCCTGGGCCCGCCCTCTTGCCTTGGGAGGCCCACAGGCAGGCTCCAATGTCCCTCTTCTGCTATATTAAGGGTTTTGACCTAGAAAAAAAATAAAGGGGATACTTTCGGGATGAAGCGCTGCCGTCTCGAGATGGAAACCTGGGCAGGATTCCTTTTGCTCTTTGGCAGAGCGATTCTGCCTGGGAAACTTCCCTCCGGGAGGGGGAGATCATGTTGGGGAACGTTGCATGGGAAACAAATTTTTTCCTACGAACACCCAAGATCAATCTATGGAGAGGCATAGCTACGAGAGGGGGAGTGTATCTACATACCCGTGTAGATCGCTAAGCGGAAGCATATATAACGTGGTTGACGTAGTCGTACTCTTCACGATACAGTCGCGATCCGATCCGATCTAGCGCCGAACGGACGGCACCTCCGAGTTCAGCACACGTGCGGCTCGATGACGTGTCCTCCTTGATCCAGCAAGCAAGGGAGGATAAGTAGATGGGATCTCAGCCAGCACGATGTCGGGGTGGAGATGGTGGTGGAGCTATCTCGGCAGGGCTTCGCCAAGCGCTACCGTAGATGCGATCTGAGGAGAAAACGGAGTAATGGGAGAGGGAGGGCTGCCACCTGGGCGTGGGAATTAGTGTGTACAGCCCTCCCCTCCCATCCACTATATATAGGAGGCAAATGGGAGAGGGGAGGCGCAGCCTTGACCCCTCCTCCAAGGGAGGGACCGGCGGCCAAGGGAGAGTCCTCCCTTTACAATGAAGGGAGGAGTCCTCCTCGTCCAAGGCACCTCCGGGGTGCCTGGTCCCTTTGGGACTCTTGCCCTCAAGCCTAATTCGCCTCTAGGGGATGATGCACCTGGCCCATGATGGCTAGGACGCACCCCCTATGACCCATGTGGGCCCACGGGGCATGTGGACACCCCGGTGGACCCCCGGAACCCTTTTCGGCACCCCGGTACACTACCGGTAGTGCGCGAAACTTTTTCGGCGACCAAAATAGGACTTCCCATATATAAATGTTTACCTTCGGACCATTCAGGAACTCCTCGTGACGTCCAAGATCTCATCCGGGACTCCGAACAACATTCGGTCACCAACGTACATATCCCAATACTACTCTAGCGTCACCGAACGTTAAGCGTGCGGACCCTGCAGGTTCGAGAATCATGTAGACATGACCGAGACACCTCACTGGTCAATAACCAATAGCGGGACCTAGATGCCCATAGTGGTTCCTACATATTCCAAAAATATCTTCATCGGTCGAACCACGATGTCAAGGATTTATTCAATCCCGCATGCAGTTCCCTTTGTCCAGCGGTATGTTACTTGCCCGAGATTCAATCGTCGGTATCTCTATACCTAGTTCAATCTCGTTACCGGCAAGTCTCTTTACTCGTTCCATAATACAAGATCCCATGAATAACTCCTTAGTCACATTGCTTGCAAACTTCTTATGATGTTGTATTACCGAGAGGTGATGTCTACTACGCAACTTTATTCTTCTAGACTTTGTTGGGCCTCCAAGCGCAGAGTTTTGTAGGACAGTAGCATTTTTTCCTCAAGTGGATGACCTAAGGTTTATCAATCCGTGGGAGGTGTAGGATGAAGATGGTCTCTCTCAAACAACCCTGCAATCAAATACAAGAAATCTCTTGTGTCCCCAACACACCCAATACAATGGCAAATTGTATAGGTGCACTAGTTCGGCAAAGAGATGGTGATACAAGTGCAATATGGATGGTAGATATAGGTTTTTGTAATCTTAAAATATAAAAACAGCAAGGTAACAACTAGTAAACAGCGAGCAATACGTTATATAAAATGCATGGAAATAATGCCTAGGGTTCATACTTTCACTAGTGCAATCTCCGAACAATGCTAACATAGTTGAATCATATGATCATCCCTCAACGTGCAACAGAGAATCACTCCAAAGTTCCTATCTAGTGGATAACAATAAGATCAAATTTGTGTACGTAGTAGAACCACCTCAAAGTTATTATTTCCGATCAATCTTTTGACCTATTCCTATATGTGTCACAAACAACCCTAGAGTTTGTACTAAAATAACACCAATGATACATATCAATCCACCCTAATATCACCTAGATACTCCAATGTCACCTCAAGTATCGGTGGGTAAATTATGCGACATGCATAAAACAATTTCAGATCTGTCATATTCAATCCAACACAAAGAACTTCAAGGAGCACCCCAAGATTTCTATTGGAGAACGTGGTATGAAACGTGCAATCAACCCCTATGCTTAGCTCCCCAAGGTCACCGGAATCCGCAAGTTGATGCCTCAACATATATCAAGTGAATCAATAGAATACCCTAATGTCACTACGGGTATCCCACGCAAGAAGTACATCAAGTGTTCTCAAACAAAAATATTCAATCCAACATAATGATATCTCAAAGGGGAAGATTCAATTCATCACTACATGATAGCAAGGGACAAACATCATATGATCCAACTATATTAACAAAGCCCATGATACATCAAGATCGTGACATCTCAAGAACACGAGGGAGAGTGGTTGAACACATAGCTACTGGTACATACCCTCGGCCCCGAGGGTGAACTACTCCCTCCTCGTTATGGCCTTCGCCGGGATGATGAAGATGGCCATCGGTGATGGTTTCCCTTCTCCGACAGGGTACTGGAACGTCTCCAGATTGGTTTTTCATTGATATAGAGAGTTGCGGCGGCAGAACGGAGAGTCTCTCTTTATTTCTGGGGTTTCTGGGATTTATAGGATTTTTCAGCATTGCAATCACGCGCACTGGAGCCTCGTGGGCCCCACCACATATCAGGGCGCGGCCTAGGGGGTGCCTTGATGGCTTGTGCCCCACATGTGGCTCCCCTCCAGTGGTTCTTTGCTCCAATATGGCTTATTTCCCCCAGAAAAAATCACCAAAAAGTTTCGGGCGATTCTGAGAACTTTCATTTTCTACAAAAAAAAAACAACACCACGGTAATTCTGCTGAAAACAGCGTCAGTCCTGGTTAGTTCTAAATAAATCATGTAAAGTGCATCAAAACCATATAAAAGTATTTTAAACATAGGTGAATATGGCATGAATACTTCATAAATTATCGATATGTTGGAGACGTATCAACATCCCCAAGCTTAATTCATACTCGTCCTCGAGTAGGTAAATGATAAAAGAAATAATTTATGAAGTGTGAATGCTGGCATAGTATATAAGTTTGATCAATGATAATTCCAATCATTTTTTCGAGCATCATAACCAACAACTTTTTCTCATAGAACTTCTCATAATCAAGTAGCAAGTTATTCACATGTTAAAGTATAGACCATAAACTCTCTTGAAAACTAGCAAACTATGTTTTCAGTCATCAAACAATTACAATTCATCTTATTTTCAGGAAGGGTCTATGTAAGAGATTTGGTTTAGCAAATTCCACATACTCAACTATCATTTAGTCTTTCATGATTGTTGACACTCAAGGCATATTTTTAGAATAAATAGTTTCAGTCAAACACATAGGAAGATAGGGGCTTAATGTTTCGCCTCCCAACTTATTTATCTCGGGGATAATGTCAACAAATAATTAATCATGATCACCTATATTCAACTAGATATATGTGTTTGGATCTTTCCCCACCGCATGATGCTTGCTAACTAAGGAATTAATAGATTGGAATAGGGATGAACATTATTGACTCTTGCATAAAAGTAAAAGATAGGCCCTTCGCAGAGGGAAGCAAAGGTTGTCATGCGCTTTTTTATTTTCTGATGTGCAATCTCTTAATGAAAAGGAACGTCACTTTATAATGCCCCTTGTGATAGCAAACTTTATTATGCAGTCCGTCGCTTTTATTTCTTTGTCATCACAAGATCGTACAAAGCTTATTTTCCCTTACAATAAAAGATACATGTTTAGGAGCAATTTTTATTGCTTTGTGCACCGATGACAACTTACTTGAAGGATCTTATTCAATCCATAGGTAGGTATGGTGGACTCTCATTGAAGAAACTTGGCTCAAGGATTTGGATGCACAAGTAGTATTTCTACTTAGTACGAAGTTTTGGCTAGCAAAAGGTTCTAAACAAGCATCACGTGTTAGAGGATCATTGACAATATAACTGCTACGTGAATATAAACAAACATAACCATTATGTTGTCTTCCTTGTCCAACGTCAACTAGTTGATCAAGTTTGAAAAAAATTAATGGGGGTTCACAATCATAGAAGATATCCAAGATAGTGTATTTATATGTGAAACCTCTCTTCCTTCAATATTCTTTCATGAATTGTTTAAATGACCAATGCTATGTTTGCTAACTTCCAATAAATTTTACCGCTTATACTCCTAGTATTTGAAGTCACTACTCCCCATGGGACAATAATATGAAGAATATATAATTTCACATTTATGACATTCAATTCATTCAACGTTTACTCTTAGGATATAAGTGAAGCACAAAAGTAAATTTCGAACTACTCTCAATAGATATAAGTGAAGATCAATGAGTAGTCAAACAATTAAGTAGCTATGTGAGGACTCTCTCTCAATAAAGATTTTCAGATCTAAGTATTTTATTCAAACAACAAACTAAATAAAAATTCATTCCAAGAATAGCACATATCATGTGGACAAATAAAAATTTAGGCTCAACATAGGCTAACTGATATTTGTTTGATGAAGAGAGGTGGGATGCGTAGCATCCCCAAGCTTAGATTCTTGAGACTTATTGAAATATGTACTTGGGGTGCCTTGGGCCTCCCCAAGCTTGAGCATTTGTATATCGTTCAATCCTCTCATATCCCGGTTTCACCTAGGTCTCAAAAACTTCATCCACACAAAACTTGAAAAGAACTCGTGAGAAAGGTTAGTGCACATAAGAATAAATCAACACATTATGTTCTACCAAGACAAGTTGAACAATGATTTTCAAACATTATCTACTATATACTAACATTTCCACAATTCATATCTACCAATATAAGTCATGAAAACTATAAAAGAAGTAGATAACAAAACTATGACAGCAATCTGTCTAAACATGATAGCCTGTAGCAATTTATTTACAAAGTGCACTTCTGTATCTCTAAAAATTATGAAAAATTAGGAACTGATAAAGAATTTATATGAAATACTATCTAAAATTTCAGAAAATTTCTACGTTCCAGTAAAATATGAAAATTCAAACACTACAGTAAAAGTTTCTGTTTTTACACAGCACACATCAAACATGCAATTCAAGCATCCTAAAGGCAATTCTTGGAACTTTTTATTGAAAAACAAGATTATAAATAACATTTAACAGAGAACAAAAAAAATAAAATGACGCTCCAAGCAAAACTCATATTATGTGATGAATAAAAATATAGCTCCAAGTAAGATATACCGATAGTGTTGAAGACGAAAGAGGGGATGCCTTCCGGGGCATCCCCAAGCTTAGGCGCTTGAGTCTTCCTTGGATATTACCTTGGGGGTTCCTTGGGCATCCCCAAGCTTAGGTTCTTTTCACTCCTTATTCCCCTCATATCGGTGTCTCACCCAAAACTTGAAAACTTCAATCACATAAAACATAACGGAACTTCGTGAGATGGGTTAGTATAGTAAGTATAGATCATTCACTTAGGTACTGTCAAGACAAGATTCATCATTTTTCTCATATAATACCTACTGTATTCTACCATTCCCATAAATTATATCACTGAATATAAGCTATGGGAACACTAAAACAAGCAAACTATGCATGAAAAACATAATCTGTCAAAAACAGAACAGTCTGTGAAGATCTGTAGTATAACCATACTTTGCTGTCTCTAAAAATTCAGAAAAATTAGGAAAACTTAAATAATTTGCATGTAAATACCGTGTAAAAATTTCAGAATTTTTTGACCCTCCAGTAAAATCAGAGATTTTTTTTACTTGAGGCAAAAGTTTCTGTTTTTGCACAGAATCAAATCAACAAGTATCCATACTATCCCAAAGGCTTTACTTGGCACATTATTGAAATAAAAGGCACAAAACATAATTACTACAGTAGCTTAATCATGTGAACAGACAAAAAACAAAAAGTAAAAGTGTTGGGTTGTCTCCCAACAAGCGCTTTTCTTTAATGCCTTTTAGCTAGGCATGATGATTTCAATGATGCTCACATAGGAATAGTAATTGAAACATGCAAGAGAGCATCATGAATCTCATTACAAGCACATTTAAGTCTAACCCACTTCCTATGCATAGGTATTTTGTGAGGAAACAATTTATGGGAACAAAAATCAGCTAGCATAGGAAGGCAAAACAAGCATAACTTCAAAACTTTGAACACATAGAGAGGAAACTTGATATTATTGCAATTCCTACAAGCATATGTTCCTCCCTCATAATAATTTTCAGTAGCATCATGAAGTAATTTCACAATATAACTATCACATAAAGCATTCTTTTCATGATCTACAAGCATAGAAAATTTATTACTCTCCACATAAGCAATTTTCTTCTCATTCATTGTACTGTAAGTAAACTCAGCAAAATAACTATCATGAGATACATGATTGACATAACCAAATTGAAAATTAAAATCATGATGACAAGTTTCATAGTTATAATTATTCTTTACAGCATACATGTCATCATCATAATCATCATAGATAGGAGGCATGCCATCATCATAATAAATTTGCTCATCAAAACTTGGGGGACTAAAAATATCATCTTCATCAAACATAACATCCCCAAGCTTGTGGCTTTGCATATCATTAGCATAATGGATATTCAGAGAACTCATACTAACAATATTTCTATCATGCTCATCATTCAAGGAATTCTCATCAAGTATTTTCATAATTTCTTCCTCTACCAATTGAGCACAATTTCTCATACATTATAAAGACGAAACAAATGATGCAACCCAAACTCCATTTTTTTGTAGTTTTCTTTTATAAAACCAAACTAGTGAAAAACAAGAAACTAAAAGATTTAGTTGAAAGATCTAAAGATAAACCTTCAATCACTCACCTCCCCGACAACGGTGCCAGAAAACGGCTTGATGTCTACTATGCAACTTTATTCTTCTAGACTTTGTTGGGCCTCCAAGCGCAGAGTTTTGTAGGACAGTAGCAATTTTCCCTCAAGTGGATGACCTAACGTTTATCAATCCGTGGGAAGTGTAGGATGAAGATGGTCTCTCTCAAACAACCCTGCAATCAAATACAAGAAATCTCTTGTGTCCCCAACACACCCAATACAATGGCAAATTGTATAGGTGCACTAGTTCGGCGAAGAGATGGTGATACAAGTGCAATATGGATGGTAGATATAGGTTTTTGTAATCTGAAAATATAAAAACAGCAATGTAGCAAGTTGTAAACAACAAGCAAAACGTTATATAAATGCTTGGAAATAAGGCCTAGGGTTCATACTTTCACTAGTGCAATCTCCCAACAATGCTAACATAGTTGAATCATATGATCATCCCTTAGCGTGCAACAAAGAATCACTCCAAAGTTCCTATCTAGCAGATAACAATAAGATGAAATTGGTGTAGGTAGTAGAACCACCTCAAAGTTATTCTTTCCGATCAATCTTTTGAGCTATTCCTATATGTGTCACAAACAGCCCTAGAGTTCGTACTAAAATAACACCAATGATACATATCAATCCACCCTAATGTAACCTAGATACTCCAATGTCACCTCAAGTATCCGTGAGTAAATTATGCGACATGCATCAAATAATTTCAGATCTATCATATTCAATCCAACATAAAGAACTTCAAGGAGCACCCCAAGATTTCTATCGGAGAACGTGGTATGAAAACGTGCAATCAACCCCTATGCTTAGGTCCCCAAGGTCACCGGAATCCGCAAGTTGATGCCTCAACATATATCAAGTGAATCAATAGAATACCCCAATGTCACTACGGGTATCCCACGCAAGACGTACATCAAGTGTTCTCAAACCAAAATATTCAATCCAACATAACGATATCTCAAAGGGAAAGATTCAATTCATCACAACATGATAGCAAGGGAGAAACATCATATGATCCAACTATATTCACAAAGCCCATGATACATCAAGATAGTGACATCTCAAGAACACGAGAGAGAGAGAGGTTGAACACATAGCTACTGGTACATACCCCTAGTCCCGAGGGTGAACTACTCCCTCCTCATCATGGCCTCCGCCAGGATGATCAAGATGGTCACCGGTGATGGTTTCCCCTCTCCGGCATGGTATTGGACCGTCTCTAGATTGGTTTTTCGTCGATATAGAGAGTTGCAGCGGCGGAACGGAGAGTCTCTGTTTATTTCTGGGGTTTCTGGGAGTTATAGGATTTGTCAGCGTTGGAATCACGCGCAACGGAGCCTCGTGGGCCCCACCACATATCAGGGCGCGACCTAGGGGGCGCTCTGATGGATTGTGCCCCACACGTGGCTCTCCTCGGGTGGTTCTTTGCTCCAATATGGCTTATTTCCCCCAGAAAAAATCACCACAAAGTTTCGGGTGATTCTGAGAACTTTCATTCTCTGCAAAAAAACAACACCACGGTAATTCTGCTGAAAACAGCGTCAGTCCGGGTTAGTTCTAAATAAATCATGTAAAGTGCATCAAAACCATATAAAAGTATTTTAAACATAGGTGAATATGGCATGAATACTTCATAAATTATCGATACATTAGAGACGTATCAAGAGGGCCGAGAGATACCTCTCCGTCATACAGAGTGACAAATCCTAGTCTCGATCCATGCCATCCGAACAATCACCCTTGGAGATACCTGTAGAGTGCCTTTATGAACACCCAATTATGAAGTGACGTTTGATACACACAAGGCATTTCTCCGGTGCCAGGGAGTTGCATGATTTCATGGTCTTAGGAACAGATACTTGACATGAAGAAAACAGTAGCAATAAACTAATACGATCAAATGCTATGCTTACAGTTGGGTCTTGTCCATCACATCATTCTCCTAATGATGTGACCTCATTATGAAATGACAACTCATGTCTATGGTTAGGAAACTTTAACCATCTTTGATCAACGAGCTAGTCTAGTAGAGGCTCACTAGGGACACAGTGTTGTCTATGTATCTAGACATGTATCTGAGTTTCCGATCAATACAATTCTAGCATGGATAATAGAAGTTTATCATGAACAGGGAAATATGATAATAACCAACTTATTATTGCCTCTGGGGCATATTTCCAACAGTCTCCCACTTGCACTAGAGTCAATAATCTAGTTCACATCGCCATGTGATTCACACCCAATGAGTTCTGGGGTTTGATCATGTTTTGCTTGTGAGAGAGGTTTTAGTCAACGGGTCTGCAACATTCAGATCCATGTGTACTTTGGAAATCCTTATGTCATACTGTAGATGTTGCTACCACGCTCTACTAGGAGCTATTCCAAATGACTTTTCCACTATACGTATCCGGTTTGCTATTCAGAGTCATCCCGATCGGTGTCAAAGCTTGCATTGACGTAACCCTTTACGACGAACTCTTTATCACCTCCATAACCGAGAAACATTTCCTTAGTCCTCTAGTTACTAAGGATAATTTTGATAGTTGTCCAGTGATCCACTCCTGGATCACTCTTGTACCCCCTTGCCAAACACGTGGCAAGGCACACATCAGGTCCGGTACACAACATGGCATACCGTATAGAGCCTATGGCTAAGGCATAGGGGACGACCTATGTCCTTTATCTTTCTTCTACCGTGGTCGAGCTTTGAGTCTTACTAAACTTCATACCTTACAATACAGGCAAGAACTCTTTTTTTGACTGATCCATTTTGAACTCCTTCAAAATCTTGTCAATGTATGTACTCATTGAAAGTCTTATCATGCGTCTTGGTCTATCTTTATAGATCTTGATGCCCAATATTTAAGCAGCTTTTTTCGGGTCTTACTTTGAAAAAATCCTTTCAACCAAACCTTTATGCTTTCCAGAAATTCTACATCATTTCCGATCAACAATATGTCATCCACATATACTTATCAGAAATGCTATAGTGCTCCCACTCACTTTCTTGTAAATACAAGTTTCTTATAAACTTTTTATAAACCCAAAAGTGCGTTGATAACGTCATCAAAGCGCATATTCCAACTCGGAGATGCTTGCACCAGTCCACAGAAGGATTGCTGAAGTTCGCATGTGTCGGGACCCCGATCCTAAGCCATAAGAATCTAGCATGTAACACCTCACATTACTTTGCGGCCTCACGCACGGTTATCTCCACGGCTGCCACCTTATCTGGGCCGGGACCATTTGCGCCTTTTGGCTCACGAATGTGAATATGTCGCTAGCATTCAAATGTCAACCCGGGTCGACATGACTAGTCGTAGAACCCAAGGAGCACATCCGTACAGGGACATGCATACGTAACCCAGCAATGCAGGAGTTAGCCTCAGCATGTGTAGACGAGTCATAGCAAGCTATAGGGACTCCATTACGTCATGGGACATAAATGTCATCAACTGCGCGTAGACGAGTCATAGCAGGCTACATGGACTCCATTACACTGCGAGACATTTCCCCGAAGGGACAGACACAGCAACAAAGAAGGATACATGCCGGTCAATCAATGTGTCCGGAGCAGTAGCAAGCTACCAAGGCTCAGTGAAAGCACAAAGGGGCATTTCCCCATAAAGAGTACTACTAGAGGCACACAACTAGGTGTCGAATCCCATACATACCGTTACACGTCACACGTACGCACGACATGTCCAATATGGATAGATACAACTATGGCATCAAAACATAACCATACAACAACACAACATTTATTTAGAAGGCTCAGAAGAGCCTTACATAATATGTTCATACAGGTAGGGGTCACATGACCCAACACTCAAGTCATACAAACATGTTCATACAAACCAAGCAGAAGCTTAAAGCTGTCTGAGTACAGACAGATGAAAGGTAAAAAGGCATATAGCCTGACTATCTACAACCCATCCCAGGGCATCAGATCGTAGCTGGGATACCAGCTACTCGGCGTCGTCGACGTCTAGATAGAACCCACCAGATGGGTCCATATTCTCATCTGCAACAGTTATTAAGCAAACATGAGTACAATCATACTCAGCAAGTCTTTAAAGCAGACCTAAGCTATTCATGCTCATGTTTCAACAAGGGGAGTAGTGTGGTTTATGCAGCAAGCCAGCTTTGACTCTTGGCTAGCCTATACTACGTCTACCAGTTCTTTGAACAAGTTTTGAGATAGCGCACACGAGTCCACTAACACCACATCAATACACCACCATGGATCCGCTCCCGTCACCCACGAGAGTGCCATCCACGGTACTCACACTTGTCTTGAGTCTTTTAAGAGTAACCATCAAGTTATCTATGAACAGCATAAGTTCTCCAAGTAGTCCATATCCGAGGACGCGGCTATTCGAACAGATTCATTACCCTGCATGGGTGCACTTCTTCACACACGCTCTCGCCACTTATTGTTGTGTGCTCATAAAAACAGGTACCTCGGCAACCTTCAAGCGGAAGCCCAGCGAGGGAGTCGGCCACGACCGTCAATCACACAAGACCCTAGTCCAGGCTATCGCCTATTTGAGACCAAACCCGCACGGAAGTCCGGCCGAAGTTTCCGCTACAACCTGAAACGATGTGCACAGGGTTCCCAAGCCCACCTTTCGGGTGCCAGTTGGTACACGGTGCCACTACCTACCGCGTCGTAGCCCACCCCTAAGGTCAGCGCTACGCACGGCCTCCAACATGGCTACAAACATCAGAAACTACTTGCAACTCCTGGACACATGACTAGGCGGTTGATAGGTCGAGAGGGTCAATTAAGTATCCTAAGAATGGTCCCAATGAGACAATCCGCTATGTACTCCTACATAGCCTCTCATCGCTACCTTTACCAAATTGAGTTCATCATTTAGTTCATCACATCAGAACAACACTGTTTCACTCTGTTTCATCACCCAGATGAATCAGACCTGACTCAACTCTAAGCATAGCAAGCAAAGCAGGTAAACCACATCAAGGCTCAAGCATCTACCAGGTATGCTAGGTTGCATGGTTTAGCTATTTACTGTGACAATGACAGGTCATGCAGAGGAATGGGTTCAACTACCGCAACAGATAGATAGTAGAAGCATTTGTCCTAATGCAATAAACAAGAGCAGGAGCGAGAGAGTGGGATGTTATCAGTATGATCAATGGGGTTGCTTGCCTTGCAGGTTGGCCGGGAGGTACTCTCCTTCAGGGAAATACTCAAGGGTATCCGATGGAGCAGAACCTACCGCGACATAGACGGAGTAACAATCAATACACAACAAGTGCAACAATATGATGCATGATCATGACATGGCAACATGTTATAGATGAGCTAATGCACCTACTATTAGAGTTAAATGGAGTAGGATTGAGTATAGGTTCAAAATTGTTCTCCATATGATATTCCACATATTGCATTATTGCAAAATGTCAATGTTCATCTATCTAGGTTGCTCTAACATGCATGATAATAGCACCAATGGATTCTTTGGATTTTTCTGATAATTTTTCATATATAAATTATTTCAATCTGAGCTACAGATTAATTTCTATGATTTTTCTAAGATTTTAGCATTTTCTGGAATTAAATTAAATCAGAAAAGCTTTATTGCGTCAGCATGACATCAGCATGGCGTCAGCAAGTCAGCTGGCCATTGTCAGGTCAAACCTGACCAGTGGGGTCCACTGGTCAGTGACCCAGGGCCATTTAGAGTCACTGACATGTGGGGACCACATGTCATTGACTCAGGGGTTAAACCCGAGTTGACCTTGGCTTTGACCTGAGCCAGGGCCCACTGTCAGCGGCTGTTAGGACTGCTAATCAGGTGGGTTAGCTCCTAATGACGGTCCACGTCGGCCCCCACCGGAGACTCGCCGGCGGCGACCAAATCAGCGGCGGCGCATCGCCGGAATCACGCTGCAGAGCGACTCTGGGCACGCGGAGGCTACTGGGATGAGGCCCGCACTGGGCCGCATCCATCTACGGTGTTAGTTGGCCGTGGGGGCACCGGAATCATCGCCGGCGGCGACCTTGGCGGACGCCGGAGCTCGGGCGAGCTCGGGGTCGTCGAACTAACGTGCAACATGGCCGGTTCTTGGCTCCTACAGCATCTACGCGGCTGCACAAATGCGATGGTGGCCTCAGAGGAACCACCCGATTACCGGAGCGTCGCCGGCGTTGAGCTCGCGTGGCGGAGCTCTTCGGGTCTCGATGGAATCGGGGCCTATGGCGCTCAATCAGCAGGGGAAAGAGGGGGAACGGGTCCAGTGGCTCACGGCGGTTGCGAAGGCGTCGGGAGCTGGCGCGAAGACGGCCTGTAGGCGATGAATCGACGGCGGCGATGGTCGGAGCCGAAGGGGAAGAAGAGCTCGGGGGCGTCGCTTCGAGGCCTCTGGCGGAGCTTGGCTTGGCGGAGAGGATCAGGGCGTAGAGGCAGAGCTCGGGGGCTACTCAGAGGCGAGGGGGAGCGGCTGGTGTGACGGCGCTACGGCGGCGGGGCTTCGGCGGCCATGGTGGAGCAGAGCGAGGAGAGGGGCAGAGGGGGCGAATGGGGGGCGGCTCGATCCAGGCGGCAACGGCGACGTTAGACGCGTCGCCAGCGCGACGGGGGAGGCAGGCAGGCGGGGAGCTGCGTGGCAGCACGGTCGCACGCGCGCGTCGGCCACGCGCCCATCCTCCTCGCGCCAGGAGGATGACGACCTGGCTGGGCCAGGATGGGCCAGCCTGGCTGGGCCTCAGGTAACTCTCTCTCTCTCTCGTTCCCTTTTATTTGTTTCTGTTTTATGTTTTTGTGACATTTGTTTTATTTCTGTTTGGCCTAAAAAACTAGCACAAAAATATTGAAATATTTTACAGGGCCTATCTTGAATAACTCAAACCTCCATAAAATATTTCAATATTTTTGCAAGACTGTACTATTTATAGTGCTTTATTTGACAATTTCAGTAGCATTGTAAGTTTATTTTAAAATTCTAAATCTGTTGTGAAAATTGAAATGTCCCCTGATATGTTGTTGCCAATATTTATCAGAAATTTTGAACATTTTTGAAGGGCATTTTAGATTCATTGAAACTCACACGAAATTGAATTGGTTAAATTCAGGTGAGGTGCTAGGGTTTCTGTTAATCCCCATTTCATGTTGATGCAAAATTGAAACATGATGCACATCTTAGCTATCACAAGCAAGGGGAGACTAGGGATGTGACAGCATGCCTTTTAGCATCCTTAGGATCGACAAAACCTTCTGTATGTATCACATACGACCTTTCCTTAAGGAAACCGTTAAGGAAACGATGTTTTGACATCCATCTGCCAGATTTCATAATCGAAAGTGCAGTAACTGCTAACATAATCCCAACAGACTTTAGCATCGCTACGGGTGAGAAAGTCTCATGATAGTCAACTCCTTGAACTTGTCGGAAACGTCTTTGCGATAATTCGAGCATTATAGAGAGTGACGTTACTACCAGTGTCTGTCTTCTTAAAGATCCATTTATCCTTAATGGCCTGCCAGTCATCGGAGAACCTCCTTCTCTAGAAAGGATCCATTCTTGGCAACAAAGACCTTGTCTTCGGATCTGTGATAGAAGGTATACCCAATTGTTGCTTTAGTGTATCTTATGAAGATGCACTTTTCCGCTTTGGGTTCAAGCTTATCACACATAAGTGTCGCATCCCCAAACTCTAAGAAATGACAGCTTAGGTTTCTCGCCAAACCATAATTCATATGGTGTTGTCTCAACGGATTTAGATGGTCCCCTGACGGGGGGATAACCCCGGGGTAGCCTCAGCTGGGTCTTTGCTCCAGCTTTTCAAAAATCGACTACAGGGCAAGCCGCCCCCCTATAGTCCGGCTCCGCCTGGCCGGCTGCGACTAGCCGGCCGGCCAGAGGCGGAGGCGCCAGGCCATCGGGCCGGCAGGTCAGCTCCCGACATGTCACCACGCCTCACAGGACGGTGACCTGACGCACAGCGTGTCAGCAGTGCCTCCGGTACCGCGGTCAGGGCGCGCATGGCTACAGTGGCCCCCGTCGCGTCGGAGGTCAGCGCTCTCATGGCCACAGTGGAGGCAACAGTGCCTCTGACTCCGGCCGACTGCGACCGGGCGGACGGCACAGTGCCCGCACGCCCTCAACCACTCCATTACCTGCCCCGACATGGCTATAGCGCGGCCGGCCGTACCGCTGACCGCGGCCGGCTACCACAAGACGACGCCCCACCGGGCGCCCCGTACAACGGCGTGATAAGCACGCGCCAATGGCGATGGACCGTCATTGGGCCCGCCCACCGGCTCCCGATGGGACCCTTCGACCGGGGGTCCCCCTGGACGGCTAGAGAGGCCGCCAGCCGGGGGGTTGGCCTATAAAACCCCCCGACATCCCCATGCAACAGGCAAGCATTCTCTCACACTCACACACCTAGAGAGGCAAGAAGAGCTGGCTAGCTCCTTCTTCCTCCTCTAGCCAACAGCTCAAGGAGCACCATTGTTGTTCTCTTGGTCTATCAACTAGGCGAGCAGGACTAGGGGTGTTACCTCTCAAAGAGGGCCCCGAACCTGGGTACATCGCGTGTCTCTCGCCGCTTGTCCCCAATCCCATCACCGGAGCCCGTCGGTGTCCTTCGGCCCCAACCACTCTCGATAGGCCACCCCATGGCATCTGTCGTGAGAAAACGACGACAGTTGCCGCCCACCGTGGAGCCGTCCGCGGCGCCGGCAGGAGTCATGCTCCGGGCAGGACCCTTCGCCAACTCCCCCTGCCACTCCGCGTCTGGGCGGACCTGCACACTCGTGGGGCTTGCTCCCGCGACGCGGAACCTAGTTCCCGCCCGCCCTACGGGCGTCGCTACCGACCCCTCTGACGAGTTGCGCAGCAGCGCCGCTTTGTCCAACGTCGGCACCCTCGCCGAATGCTTCGGCGGGCTAAGCCTCGCTGGTGAGCCAGCCGCCGACGAGTACCCTAGCGACGTGGTCGACTGCCTCGACCCGCCCTCGTTCGCGGGCGCAATCGCCTCGGGCGATGCTGACGACTCCTGCGTCCGCGCGGGGGTAATGGTCACTGGCTCCTCCACGACCACCGGTCGCGCCAGGGCTGAGGTGCAGGCGGCCGCCGCGGCCGCCGGCACCGGCACCTCCGACCCCCTCGGCTCCGTGCTTCGGGGCCTCAGCACCCCCGTCGCGCCTACGACAAACCCGGCCACAGCTACGGCTGAGCTGGAGGCAGCTCGCCAGTTGCTATTTGCGGAGGCAACCACGCTCGCAACCACCAAGCGCCGGATGGAGTCCGCGCAGCGCGAGTACATCTCCGCTTACGACCTCACCCCCGCCGGCAATGAGCCCAGCCGGCGTGGTGACGTTCGCAACCGCGGCCGCGTGGTCGCGGAAATCCTAGATGGCAGGCTCCCCACCTACGACACACCGGCGGCCAACATGAGGGCCGCCATGGTGGCCTACACCGACCTGGTCAACCTGGAAGGCGAAGAGCATGAGCAGCAGGAGCGGCACATCCAAGACCTCATCGCCGCCGGCAACACTCAACAGGCCCGGATCGACCGCGCCAACGCCGGCTCTGAAATACTCGTCCCCGAGGGGGACGCTCCGCCGACTGCTGGCCAATGCCAGCCGGCCCAGCAAGCCTCTCCTCCCCGCGGCTCCGGCCGGCGGGTCGCTGGATCTCATAACAGGCGCTCCCGTCAGGGAGACGAGCCGCTGGCTGTGACGAGCCGGCACAACGACGCCGCGGCAGGCGGTGGCCGGCGCTGCCGCGCCCACACTCCGCCCCCGCGGCGGGAGCGCGCGCGCTCGCCCGCTCCGACTGTCCGCCCCGAGCTCACCGCTCGGCTCGGCCCGCGCGTCCCGCGGAGCGAGAACGACGCCCGGACCCGCATCGACCGGCTGGCACAATCTGCCCTCTTGGAGGAGTACGGTCCGATCAGGCCGGCGTGCTTCGGCCCCCGGATCCGTGACGAGCCGTTCCCCACCGGCTTCACGCTCCCCTGCGACACTCCAAAATACAACGGCACCGCTAAGCTGGAAGATTGGCTGATCGACTACACCACCGTAGTCGGCATCGCCAGGGGGAACAAGCGCGTCGCAGTGCGCTACATTCCCCTCATGCTGATCGGGTCAGCCCGGACTTGGCTTAACAGCCTGCCGGTCGGCAGCATCAACGCTTGGACGGACTTCGAGGAGGCTTTTGTCCGCAACTTCACCGGCACCTACAAGCGGCTCGGCCGCCCCCGCGAGCTTGCCATGTGCGTCCAGGGGCCGCAGGAATCCCTCCGGGACTACCTCACGCGGTGGACAGAGCTCTGCAACTCCTGCGAGGGGGTGCACGAGGTGCAAGCCATCTAGTACTTCTCCGAGGGCTGCCGGGACGGCACCCTCCTCAAGCACAAGCTCATGTGCTCGGAGCCGGCCACTTTGGCTGAGCTCATGGCCTAGGCGGACAAGTATGCCACGGCAGACTCCGCTATGCGGATTAATGTCAGCGCGACCGCACTACTAGGAAAAAGCTTATAGACAGTCGCTTACTAGTAGCGCACTATATTGCCACGCGCTACTGCTATTTACTAGTAGTGTGCTATATTAACCCGCGCTACTAGTAAATATTACTGGTAGCGTGTGGCAAAAAAAAACACGCTACTAGTAAATATCTCCAACCATGCCCCGCAAACAGACCGTAGTAGTAGCGCGGGTTCTAAAACCTGCGCTAATACTATGTGGATAGCTGTAGCGCATGTGAGACGCCCGCGCTACTAGTATACTCCCGCACCACCCATCCCTGATCCACCCCGCGCCACCAACCGTCCCACTCCACCCACCCCGTTTGTCCCCAAAAAAAAAAAGAAAAAGGAAATCCACCCCCGATCCAGATCCCCTCCACCGCAGGCCTCTCTTCCACCTCCTCTCCTCTCCCAACCTACTCGCCGCCGGCGAGTACTAGCACCCAGAGGGAAAGGTGCACCCTCCCCCTCCTCCTCCCGCACCCCCACCACCGCGCGCTGGGGCGGCCGCGCGGCGCGCCAGTCGCCGTTCTTCCGCGACCTCGCCCCCCCATCCCGTCCCAGCGCGGCGGCTCTCGCTTCGCGTCCGCCGCGGCCTCTGCCCCGCCCTCCGCCACGTCGCCGCTGCCGCCCCTCTTCACGCAGGTCAATCATGGCCTGCGTCTGCGTCGTCGTCGCAGGTGAGTCTTCCACACACGGATACTGTGCGCGTTTCCAATGGAAGCTCTCGCGCGCAGCTGGAATGGCACCTGACTTGTCCACCGAGATTTGTTGGTTCGATACTGCGATGTCCTCCGAACCCAACTGAAACTTCGTCCTTACCGGATACTGCATGCCATAGCGGCCGTGTTGTGATTAGTACAGAGGAACTAATTATCCATATCCATATATAGATAGGCATCATTACTGAATTCTGCGCCTAGCTTGTTAGTCGAGTCTTTGCCATGTACAGAGGAACTAATTAAGTTTGTTTCTCGAATCGTTTGATGCCTAATAACGCAGGTCGCTCATCACTAACACTTTAAGGTGCTGGCGTTGTTCCTGGGCACGCCCTCCATGGTGGCACGCCACCGGTGGCACAACCGGCATTGTGGTGTTGCCGTACACGTTCCAACTGTCGATGGTGTCACCGGAGGCAGGCAGCAACTTGACGCCGAAGAGGATAATGTTAGTGCACGGCACGGCGTCGCTGCAGCCCAAGTGGATGGGTGGGCCGCCCACGTCGTCGGTACCCCGGATGCCAGCGTAGGTGACGTTGGAAACTAAGATGCTCTTCTTTTACTTGTTTTTTGAAGAAACTATAGCCTCCACATGTGCATGGTAGATTCAGTTCTGCAAGTAGGTAGTATCTTGATTTCCGCTAGACATGTAGCCATGGAGCTGGAAAAAATTGCTGCTTTGCATAGGTTCATGGCCCTGCCATGTGCTTGCTCCTGTCTATGTCCATGAGCAACAGCAAAATCAATCATTTAGTAGCATATCAGTCTTAGACCTTAGTACTTGTCCTAGCAACTGGATATACCGGACTCTATAGTGCTTGTGCACTTTCATTTTTGTTAAGTTTATACACCCTGCCCGAGAAAGCAGTAGCCGCCACTTAGCTTTTTGTTGCGTGCCTTATATAGGATAAATTGGTTTATTGATGTTTAATGTTTCCCCTCTTACAGATTCTCGCTTAGAGATACCAACCTTGTTCTCTGAAAGTTCGAGAAATGTGGTGTTATATTGAGACATCACTCTAGCCCAAGAGAGGGTAATTGGATGCACTTCCTCTGCTGTCGGACGGTATCCACCAGGCGACGGAGCTCCCCACGGCAACGACGCCCACGAGGCGATCACGAGCCAGCAAAATCCCGTCGGCAGGTAAGCTAGTCTATCCTCTGTTCATCTCTTCTTGTGAATCCTTGTAATGCTACTGAAAAATGGTGAATGGCTGGATGCTCCTGATTCGCAACAAAAATGAATGCTCCTGAAGTTTTTGGTTATATACAGATACATTGGAAGTTTATTTGCTGATTTGGTTCTCAACATTCATTTGAAGCTTAGGAAAAGTCAGCCTGTAGGTTAGGCCCCTCTGCTTTTCTAGACAAGAAAGAAAAGTTTCCGTAGTTTCTAGGTGCAGATTGAGTTTGGTTGATGATCCTGAACAGCCTGGGAGATTGAATGCTTCAATGCTCATCACATACGTGTATGTAGAGTCTGGACTACTTCATAATCTGTTTTCAACATTAGTTAGTACTACTAGATAAGTAGTAATTCTGAACATCTTTGTAGCTTGCCAAAACCAGATTGCAAGTAATTCTGAACATCTTTGTAGCTTGCAAGAACATACTTGAAATCAGTTGACACATGACCCCCGCGGCGGAGCTACTACCCAGGGTAGTCTAGGCAAATATCTTTGCCTTAAATTTCATTTTGAGCTTGTTTTGTGTCCAATTTGATTGATTTTAGGCCTGTATCCAATTTGATTCACTCACAGTTTTCTTGCCTTAAATTTCAATCAATGGTACTGATGTACCTTAAGAAAGAATTATATAACACGAAGGTAGAAGAATGTCATTGCCATGTTCTACTTAATGAAAATAACCTTCTTTCTGGTTATATATTCTTTCTAACTATCTTCGCTTGCATAATGTGTTTTCTACCATTATATCCTGCTAGTTACTAATTCTTGATTTATCTATGGTTTTATGTTTTATAGGTCATCTTTATGCCGATCTACTTACTACAGATGATAACTTGGCAATCAATCATCTACGTGATCTCCATCAAGTGAGGTATTTAGAGACCCAATATTTAACTTTTGGATTTTGGTTGTATTTGTTGAACACCAAGTAATATATATCTACTAGTATTCTAGTGAGCTCTTGCATAGTTAAGTTATACATGTTTTTTTTTCGTACATCGAATCTGCCACACCAAAAAATTATTCCTGCCTCCGCCACTGACTGAGAGCAAGCTTGTTTGAATTGAGAGTATTCTATGGGAGCTCAGTCAGTTATCCTTGATCTTTGGACTGTCATGTTTTACATAATCCTGTTATTGTTTGAAGTGGGCATCGAATAGTTGAGTCTTATTGCCTTTTTTAGTGTGTTTATATTTGAAAGGGGGACAGGGCAACGTGTTGCACTCCTGCTTTTGTTAGAGCACTATATTTTATTGTTATCCATGCTATGGTCCAAACTCCTTTTTATTCTGCTCATATGATATTTCTCATCTTTTGTTTTCTGTCCTGATGCCTCATGTACTTACAGTAGAAATGTTCTAAATTTAGTGCTTCCGTAACATGGCCAGGGCAATGGATAAAATCTAGATGCTAAGTTGACTTTTTTCCTGGGGATTTGCTTATCATGAAGACGCATGCAAGGATGCAGAGGGAGCAGATCATTTGTAGAGATAGGATGCCACCGTTTGGTGTTTTTATGCATTTTGGTTTGCTTGTAAATTTGTTTGCACTAGCTGGAAATAAGTGACTTGGCAAGAAGTGTAGGTGTTTTAATTGAAGGCATGAAAAGCCATGTCAATTATGTATGCTCTTACTGGATGTGCTCTAATGCTGGTTTATTATAAATCTTGTATTTGTAATGATGTGTACTGGTTTATTACAAATCTTTGTTTGTTCTAGTTGTTGGAAATGTAAACATAAAATGGAATTGGTTCATTTTATTTTTTTTAATTCCTAATAAGTTAGTAGTAGCGTGGGGAGGGAACTAGGCGCTACTAGTATATAGGATACTAGTAGCGTTGGTAGCTTACCCACGCTACTACTATTTCATTAGTAGTAGCGCGTGTACGTTATAGCAGTAGCGTGGGTGGAACACGCTAGTAGCGCGGGTTTCACCCACGCTACTGCTAACTTTTAGCTGTAGCGCGATACTAGTAGCGCGTGTACCCGCGCTGCTAGTAGCCATTTTACCCGCGCTGCTAGTAGCCTTTTTCCTAGTAGTGCCGGCAAGGCCACCCTGCCGCGCCACGGCCGGCTGTCGACAACCGGCAGTAGCAGAACAACAAGCGGAAGGCCGACCAGCTCGAGCCCCGCTACGGGAGCAAACAGGTCGCCTCCATCGAGGAGGAACAGCCGGCTGCCCAGGCACCCAGCCAGCGCCAGCGAACTGGCAAGAACACCTGGCAGCCCAAGCTCACCTTCGAGCAGATGCTCGACGCTCCGTGCAAAATGCACTCTGGGGCGAAGCCGGCCACGCACACCCTGCGGCAGTGCAACTTCTCCCAGCGGCTAGCCCGGGGCGAGGGCCTTCCGGCTCCTCCCCCGTCGGCTCCCCGCCCTCCTGTGGCCGCGCCGGCTCCGGCACCGCCACCCGCTCAGGCTCCCAACGATGGCCGTCTCCAGGACCAGTTCCCCGATCAGGACGGGGCTTATGTCGTCTTCACCAACGAAGGAACCGACAAGCATAGCCTGCGCCAGCGCCGGCACGAGGTGAACGCCACCGTCCCCTCGGTCCCCCAGTTCATGCACTGGTCTGAGAAGCCGGTCACCTGGAGCCGGGTGGACCACCCGACAGTGATGCCGAACCCCGGCAGCTACGCCCTCGTCCTCGATCCCACCATCGCCTCCGAAAGGCTCACCTGCCGCTTCTCGCGGGTGCTGATCGATGGGGGTAGCAGCATCAACATCCTCTACCGCGACACGCTGCTCAAGCTGGGGCTCAGGGAGAAAGACCTGCAGCCGAGCAGGATGGTTTTCCACGGCATCGTCCCAGGGCTGTCTTGCTCCCCCATCGGCAAGATCCGGCTCGACGTCCTCTTCGGCGACAAGAGCCACTTCCACCGCGAGACGATATGGTTCGAGGTGGTGGACCTCAACAGTCCCTACCACGCGCTGCTGGGCAGGCCGGCCCTTGTCAAGTTGATGGCGGTGCCCCAGTACGCCTACCTCAAGATGAAGATGCCGGGCTCACAAGCGCATCATAACCGTCAGCGGTGATGACAAGAAGTCGATCGAGTGCGCTCGTGACGACAGCCGGCTGGCCAAGGCGCTGGTGATTGCAGAGGAGAAGCGGCAGCTCGACCGGCTCGTGGCTCTGGCTACCGAGCAGCCGGCCGTGCCGACTCCCCCATCCCAGCCGGCCAGTGAGGGCACGTTCCAGCCATCCAAGGACACCAAGCAGGTGTCGCTCGACCCGGCCAACCCCAAGCAGTCCGTCACCATTGGCGCCAACCTCAGCAGCAAATAGGAAGGCGAAATTGTCGACTTCCTCCGTGAGAATCGGGACATCTTTGCATGGTCTCCAAAAAACATTCCGGGTGTTCCGAGGAAGTACGCCGAGCACAAACTTCATGTGCGGCTGGATGCCAAGCCGGTCAAGCAACCCCTGCGCCGTTTCTCCGAGGAGAAGCGGCGTACTATAGGAGAAGAGATCGCCCGGCTGCTCGCAGCCAGCTTCATCATGGAAGTGTTCCACCCGGACTGGCTAGCCAACCCAGTCCTGGTGCTGAAGAAGAACAAGACCCGGCGCATGTGTATCGACTACACCAGCCTGAACAAGGCCTGTCCCAAGGACCCTTTCGCCCTGCCCCGGATCGATCAAGTCATCAACTCCACGGCCGGCTGTGACCTGCTGTCCTTCCTGGACGCCTACTCCAGCTACCACCAGATCAAGCTGGATCCAACCGACCAGCTGAAGACCTCCTTCATCACCCCCTTTGGGGCCTACTGCTACATCACCATGTCCTTCGGTCTGAGGAATGCAGGCGCCACCTTCCAGCGTTGCATGCAGAAGTTCCGCCTGCCCCAGATTGGCAGGAATGTCCACGTCTACGTGGACGACATCGTCGTCAAGACCAAGAAGCATTTCAGCCTTCTTGACGACCTCCGGGAGACCTTCTCCAACCTGCGCGAGTACAAGGTCCGGCTCAACCAGAAGAAGTGTGTTTTCGGCGTGCCAGCCGGCCAGCTCCTGGGTTTCTTCGTGTCCGCTCGCGGCATCGAAGCCAACCCGGAGAAGATGAAAGCCATCGAGCGCATGCACAGGCCGGCCAAGCTCCGCGACGTCTAGAAGTTTGCCGGCTGCCTTGCCTCGCTCAGCCGGTTCATCAGCCGGCTGGGCAAGAAGGCGCTGCCCCTTTATCAGCTCATGAAAAAGACAACCAAATTTGAGTGGACCGACCAGGCGGACGAAGCGTTCCGTGACCTCAAGCGCGCTCTCTCCAGCGCACCCGTCCTGGCGGCTCCGGCTGAGAAGGAGCCTTTGCTCGCGTACATCGTGGCGACCACACGCGTGATCAGCGTCGTCCTCGTAGTGGAGCTGCCGGAGGAAGGCAAAGCGCCGCCTGTCCAGCGTCCCGTCTACTACCTCAGCGAGGTCCTCTCCGCCTCCAAGCAGAACTACCCCCACTACCAGAAGATGTGCTACGGTATATACTTCGCCGCCAAGAAGGTCAAGCAGTATTTCCAGGAGCACACCATCACCGTGGCGAGCACGGCGCCGCTCGAAGAAATCATGAGCGGCCGGGACACCACCGGCCGGATCGCCAAGTGGGCTATCGCCCTCGCCGACTACGAAATCCGGTATGAGCTGCGCACCGCCATCAAGTCACAGACGGTGGCCGACTTCCTCGTCGACTGGGCGGAGACCCAGTTTGTACCGCCGCCTCTAGACTCCATGCACTGGCGCATGCACTTCGATGGCTCGAAGATGCGAATGGCTTGGGAGCTGGCATCGTCCTGTCGTCCTCGAAAGGGGACCAACTCAAGTACGCGCTCCAGATCCTCTTCGCCGCCTCCAACAACGTAGCCGAGTACGAGGCGCTCGTCCACGGCCTCCGGCTCGCCAAGGAGATCGGCATCCGGCGCATTCTCTGTTTCGGCGATTCGGACCTTGTGGTGCAGCAGGTCTCTGGCGAATGGGACGCCAGGGACGCCAACATGGCCAGCTACCGCTTCCTCGTTCAACAACTCACCGGCTCCTTCGAGGGGTGTGAATTCCACCATGTCCCCCGGGCGGACAACGAGGCGGCGGACACGCTAGCCAAAATCGGCTCCACCCGGCAAGCAATCACAGCCTGCGTCTCCCTCGAGCGGCTTCTCAAGCCGTCGATCAAACCCTCCACTGAATCGGAGTCCATCTTCGTGCCAGCTGACCCCGCCGGTCCCTCATCAGGGCTGGCGGCTCCGTCATCCCCGACGGCTCCAACCGCCACGTCAGCTCAGCCGACTCCGACAACCGACGCCCCCACGGCCGTCTTGATGACGATCAACCAGCCGGCCCTGGGGACTGACGGCTCGGTTCCGGGGACTGACGTCGCGGGCCCGGGGGCTCCGGCTACTAACCCGGGGGCTACGGCTGGCCCCGAAATCCGCCCCGAGTCGGTGCCGGCTCCTGCCGCGGCCCCCGCTTGGGCCCAGCCCATCCTGGCCTTCTTCCTGCGCGGCAAGCTCCCTCCCGACGAGGCTACGGCCCGGCAAATCCAGCGCCGGCCCCCTGCCTACAGCATCATCAACCACGAGCTAGTCCATCGCAGCGCAACCGGCGTGTTCCAACGCTGCGTCGAGCCGGAAAAAGGGCAAGAGATCCTTCGAGACATCCACCAGGGCGAGTGCGGGCATCACGCTGCCTCCAGAACCCTGGTGGCCAAGGCGTTCCGCCACGGTTTTTATTGGCCGACTGCCCTAGAAGAAGCAAAGCAGCTTGTCGACTAGTGCGAAGGGTGCCAGCGTTTCAGCACACAGAGCCACCTCCCGGTTACTGCCCTCTAGACCATCCATTTTCGTGGCCTTTTGCCGTCTAGGGGCTGGACATGGTGGGGCCGTTCAAGACCGCACGAGGCGGCATGATACATTTATTGGTGGCAGTCGGCAAATTCACCAAGTGGATCGAGCCCAGACCCATCAAAAAGCTGGACGGCCCCACGGCCGTCCGGTTCATCAAAGACATCGCGGTCCACTACGGCGTCCCCCACAACATCATCACCGACAACGACACAAACTTCGCTAAAAGCGCAATGGCGCGTTTCTGCTCCCAGGAGGGCATCCAGCTCGACCTCGCATCAGTGGCCCACCCATAGTCGAACGGCCAGGCGGAGAGGGCAAACGGCTTGATCCTGGCTGGTCTCAAGCCCCGGCTCGTGGCGCCACTCGTGCGAACAGCCGGTTGCTGGATCGAAGAGCTGCCGGCTGTCTTGTGGAGCCTCAGGACCACACCCAACCGGTCAACCGGCTTCACCCCATTCTTTCTCGTGTACGGATCCGAGGCGGTCATCCCTATGGACATTGAGTTCGATTCACCTCGGGTCACCCTGTACATGGAGAAGGATGCAAAGGAAGCAAGGGAAGACGACGTCGACCTACTCGAAGAAGCACGTGAGCTGGCCCTGAGCCGAACAACCATCTACCAACAGAAGCTCCGGCACTACCACAACAAGCGGATCCGACCCCTCTCCTTCTGTGAAGGGGACCTGGTGCTCAAGTGGATCCAGCGCACAACCGGCCAGCACAAGCTGTCCTCCCCATGGGAGGGCCCGTTCTTCGTCAGCAAGGCACTGCACAACAATGCGTACTATCTAATAGACGCCCAGAAGCCGCAGAAGCGCAAGAGAGACGCCTCCGGCGAGGAGACGGAGCGCCCGTAGAACGCGGCGCTCCTTCGTCCGTTTTACTGCTAAAACCAGTGTATGTATGTATCCTCCCTTTTGGGCTTATGAATGCAACGGGTGCCCCAAGCCAGCTCTTGGGGCATACCCTTCTCGGTTCCATCAAATTCAGTTTGTTGCAAAGAGCCGGCTCCCAAAATCCGGCTCCCCGGATCCGGGGACTCGCCGGCTAGCCATGGTACCACTCGTCGAAAACGGCCAAAGTAATGTGAGCTAAGAAAAACCCCTTCCCCCTCGCCCGGCTACAGACCGGCTCCTGGCTGTCCGGTCGGCAGGTTGCTGGGGCAGAAACTTAGCACACACGAACACTGTTGGCGGGCGGGCTGTCGTCTACGGCTAGCCGAGTCTTTACCTTTTTCTACCGGCCTCTGACGCACTCACCCTGGCCGAACGTTTTTGCGACTCCAAAAAACCCCACGACCGACTCCCCAGAGGTTAACGCCCCGTCCCAGCTACAGACCGGCTCCCGGCTGTCCGGCTGGCGGGGCCGAAGCCAAACGGAATGAAGTTTTGGGCAAAAAAAAAGAGTCAAAGGAACGGTAGGCCAGGGGCGAGTCGGCACGCATTAAATTTCATACACAAAAACATGAAAAACGCAAGTTCATACACAAAAGCATAAAGGCCCATGGCCACATGTTCGTTAAATTACACCCCAAGTGGGTGGAATTGTAGTCTAACAAAGAGCAGGAAAACAAAAGGACCCTAACTAGTGGCGGCACCGTTTCCTCCACCTGCGCTCTCCGCGGCGGCTGACGTAGAAGCCCCATCCTTGGCCACGGCATCCTCCGTGTCGGCCCCCACGTCCAAGTCCTGAGCCGGCTCGGAGTCGACGTAGTCGTCGGTGCTGGACTTGGCGTCTTCGTCGTCCATCTCGCCGGCGCTACCCTCCGAGTCATCAAGGGCAAGCGCGTAATGATCCTCCGGGATCACCTCGCCGTCTGCCGTCCGCTCCGGGACGTATTCATCCCACGGAGCAAAGGACGCGAGGTCACTGGCCCGCATGGCCAGCGCGTCGGCAGCCGCCTCCATCTCCACATCCGTGCCGACGCGCTGGGCCGCAAGCAGCCCCAAGTCCAGCCCGGGGTACCACGACTTCGCGACGCGAATCGCCATGGCCGCTCCGGCGCACGCCGCGGAAGCCCTCCAGGCGTTCACCCGCGCGGACCCGGCTTCCAGCCACCTTGACAGCCGGCTCATGGAGACCGGCTCCACCGCGCCCGGCCAAAGGGTGCGAACCAGCGCCGAGCCAGCCCCCTGAAGCCGCTTCATGGCCCGGACCACCTCGGTCAGGCGCACCTTGGCGGCGATCCCCACCTCGTCCACGGTCCAGGCAGCAAGCTGCCCGACGTGGATTCCCTACGCCCGCTGATCCTCGCGGTGGGCCTCCACGGCCGCTTCCGCGGGCTCTTGCGTGCCCAGAAAGAGCCCTGAGGAAGAAAGGGGTGCACGGTGAGAGACAAAGGAAACATTGGCCCTAATCCGACACACGAAGACAAGCAAGATAACAAAACTTACCGGCCAGAAGCCGGTCCACTGCATGCACCTCCTCCTGTAGCGCAGCCTCCCTAGCCGACCACTCCTAGATCCGGCGGTCGTGCTCGGTCCACGCCGCCTCCGCCTCCGTGGCCGCCTTCGCAAACAAGGTGTCCTTGGCCCCCAGCGCCTCACGATGGGCCGCCTCCCGCTCCTCCAACTCGCGCTGATGGGCCGCCTCGAGCTCGTCCTTCTCCGCCTGCGCGTGGTCGGCCGCTTGGCGCAACCGGTTGCACTCTGTGGTCTGGAGGTCTCTCTGCTTGCCAAGTTGTATCACCTGGCTGCGGAGGTAGACCGCCTCGACATCTGAGGCTTCGCAACACGAAGACGCTCCCGTCAGAAAGAAAGCAAACATAAGGATCCGACCCGTCTGCAAAGCAGTCGGCCCGGATTCCGGGGACTACACCCAGTGGGTGCGCTCGCGCGCCCCCACTGGAAAATCACAAAATCCACGTACCTCGCAGGTCCGCGGACATGACGGCCAGCCGGTTCTTGGCCCCCCGATACAGGCCTAGCAGTGCATTGTACGCGGCCACCCGGCGGTCGTGGACAGCCTGCGAAGGGCAAAAGAGAAGAGGCAATGCAGTTAGACTCGACCCGCCCGTGTCCCAGCTGGCCCGAGTCTCGGGGACTACACCCAGTGAGTGCGCTGGCGCGCCCCCACTGGAAAAAACCAAAGCAAAATAGACAAGGATCTCGAGCCCTTACCACGACGGACTGCTCAAGACGCGCCAGCCGGTTCCTGGCGGCCTTGGCCTCCTGCGCCATCTGGGCGTGGCAGTCGGCGAACTCGGCGACGAACGCGGCCACCGCAGCTCCAAGGACGCTCGGCGCGTCGTTCATAGGCATGCCGCCGGCCGCGGCTCAGGTCTCTTGCGGCTGACCCCCGTTAGCGGGGCCTGGCAGACCCCGCGCCGCGGCGACTATGGGACCCGCTCCCCTGGCTCCGTGGCCCCAGGTGCCCCGGCTGACGAGCCGGAGGCGGCCGCTCCTCCAGGCACCACAGCCTCGATCTCTGGCACGCCGCCCCCAGCGGCACCTCCCCGGCTCACCTCCGGAGCCGGGACCTCCGGTTCCAGAACGACGCCCTCCGGTGGTTCGTTGTCAGCGCCCGATGGCACGTCGTTAGTCCCCTACGGAGCGCCGCTTCGGCCCGGCTCCGCCCCCTTGGCGGCATCCGCCGTGCGCGCAGTCGAGCGCGCCTCCTCCTCGGCCTGCGCGTTCGCCTCCGCCTGCCGTGCAGGGTCGTGCGTGCTCTTGGACCTCCTCTCCCAGCCAGGGGGAAATGGCTTCCAAGACTGGCCTGCCGCCTCCGCGCGGGCCCTCCCTGGCGGCTGCTTCCGCGCCGCCTCCACCCATGGGCGGCGCTCCTCCTCGAGCCGCTCCTGCTCAGCTGCCTCCCAGTCCCGCCACGCCTCGCGCTCCCTTTCGTCGGCGGTGGTCTTCTATGCCGTTCCCGCCGTCTCGTCCGCCGTGGTCCTCCCCAGGGCGCGCGGCTCCCTGGACAACGGAATGAGGAAAGGGGGCTGACTAGAAACCAATCAGAAACCCAAAAGAGACTTACCCGATGCTAACGGGGACCGTCCGCCTAACGGGGCCCGTCGGGGCAGCCCGCGGCTTCTTCCCACCGCCTCCACGGCTGCCGCCCGGCTGCCCGCCGGCTGCCCGTTTGGGAGCCGGCCTGGAGCTGGCCGGCTGCTTCCCCCATTCGTCCACGGCTGTGTCGCCTTGACCCGGCTCGCGGTCGACCCAGCGAACGCGCCTCCTCGGCGCGGTGGCGTCGTCTCCCGAAACTTTGGGGTCCTCCAGGGCCGCTGCATTGCGCATCTCCCCCGGCTCAGCATCATCATCGGACCAGTCCCGCAAAAGAGACTAGGGGAGGAACTCACCCGCCGACTTGGATCTCTCCGCTTCCGTCCCTCCGATCCCCGACGTGCCGGCTCGCTCTGATTCGGCTGGCTCCATGTCGTCGACGTCTTCGACCTCCTCGGGGTCCGACTCCGCCACGTCGGCAGTCAGCTCCCCGTACTCCTGCAGCAAAGGAAAGACCTGCACGCAAAGGAAGCTCCTCCGTCGTCAGGCGGGGGGGGGGGGGGCGCCGGCTTCAGAAGAAAAAAGGTAGGGGACGGCTCGTCACATACCCGCGGAGCCGGATGGTCCCGGCTGTACGGGGCCTTCCCCCATTGCCACCCGCCTTCGTTCATCTTGGCGGCCGAGATGGAGTTCACCCTCCTCGCCACCTGCACCGCCTTCAGCTCCTCGGTGGAGAGCCGGCACGGGTCGCGCCGCCCTCCCATCTTGTCGTGGTTTCGTCACGACAAGATGTCCTCGTGAGAGAACTTAGGTGTGAGGCCATCGCAACTATGTGGCGGCTTGAGAGGGGTTGGTCGGAATCGAGAGACGCGAGTTTACCCAGGTTCGGCCCCTCCGATGGAGGTAAAAGCCTACGTCCTGCTTTGTGTCTATATGGATGATGATGACAATCTCGATTACAAGGGTGCGGAGTTGCTACCTCTAATCTCGAGAGCCTCTAATCTGTCTATCTCTAATGACTTGAACTTGTCCCTCTAGGGGTGCCTTACCCCTCCTTATATAAGTGGAAGGGGTAGGTTTACATGTAAACTCCTACTGGGTGTAGGATTAGGACTAGTCTCTCTTGAATCCTAATCCGGGTCTTGTTTCCTTTATGAGGGAATCCTTCCTCATCTTGGGCCTTCTCTGTGAGCCGGCCCACCATAACACGAGTCGGCCCTCCAATGAGCCGCCCTCTGGGCCGTTCGGTCTTGTCGTTCGTCTAACCCGCCTGCCGGGTCACCAATGAGCCGCCAGGCTCGGCCGGGTCACCAGTGAGTCGCCAAGCCTTGGCCGGGTCATACTTCAGGCCGGGTTATACCGTGGGGTAATATCACCAACATTAGCCCCCAGGTTAGCTTGAATTTATTCATAGTAAGCTCCTAAAATAAGAATAATAAATATGTTAAGGGACCGGCTTGCTCCACTGGCCGGCTTAAAGAAGTAGCTCCTTGAAAATCCGGTTTTTTTCTTCATATTAACGAGCCGTCTTCACAAACATTGTGCAGGTGCGTGTCCTTCGCAAAATATTGGGAATAAAACACCCATACGCTCTTGAGTCGACCTCCAATGCTTTGGCTTAAAGATACTTTTTGGAATAAGAAATTCACATGATGTTGAGCCGGCTTCCATCGCTTTGGCTTCGATGAAAATATTGGAGATAGGAAAACCATATGAAGTTGAGCCGGCTTTCCATTGCTTTGATTGGGAATAGAAAATCATCCATTGTTAAATCACTTTCAACTTGTGCAGCCAGGTTGGTTATATAGACTCTGTCGGGTTATGATATTTTGATAATGCCGGGTCATAATTTGTTGGTGACGCCGGGTCAAACCACTGGACTCCAGCTGACTTGATAAAATTATTGGGAATAAAGAAATCCGTGTGATATTGAATTGTCTTCCTTATATCCATATTACCTGTAGCCCCCAAGTCTTAAGAGGGGAACGTAGTGATAGCTTTAAGACTTGCTTCAAATATAAATATTGCAACCCTAGAGAAATCCGGTTTGTTCATCTGTGTCACCAGTCATAAATTGAATGTTCCACATATGTAACCCCTAAGTACCGGGTTGTCTTGTCTGCAGCAACCTGGGACTTATAAATGTCTTATGCTCATAAAACTTCTGCCAGTGTAGCCCCCAAGGGCCGGGTCATTATGCAATAATGAGCAGGAACTTTTTGTAGACCCGATCATATAGACTTGAGGAGCAATGTGTAGCCCCCAAGGGCCGGCTCATCTTTATATGATGGGCCGGGTCTTCATATGATTCCTCAACTTGAAAATGATAGTACATTAGCCCCCAAGGGCCGGCTCATCAGTATGTGATGGGCCGGGTCTTCACTTTGGACCTTTATAATCTGTTTGTGCAACTGAATACTGTAGCGACTTGGGACTTTTAGAAAATTTGATCTGAGTGGTGTAGCCCCCAAGTGCCGGGTTGTATGCCTGCAGCGACTCGGGACTTACATGCACTTCTCCTCTGAAAAGAAAAACATCATATGATGTAGCCCCCAAGTGTCGGGTCGTATGCCTGCAACGACTTGGGACTGTGTGAGAATAATATAACTCATCATAATTTGTTGAATGACTCCTTGACCGTGGTTGTAACCCGGTATTTTGTTGAATATCCTGGAATAATGCCTTTGTCCTTGAAATGAAAATCCCTGCTTGAAGTGTTGTAGTTTATTACAGAGCACAATTTGAAAGAATCCAAGAGCTGGTCAATTAGATGAGACGGCATTATACTTGATAGGGTGGCTCTTCGAGAATAGTAATTTCTTCCGAGTTGGCTTGAAAAACCCCAATCATTTTATACTGGTTATGATAAACCATGGTGAAGATCCAGCCATGTTAGCTATTTAAGATAATAATATAACTTGGTTTGAGAACCTCAACTATTCAATATTGGTTATAACAACCATAAAGGAAATCCAGCCATGTTGGCTATTAAGGATTGGAATATGTATCCCGGTTTGAAAACCGGCTCCTGTAATATAAACCAGGATATTCATGCATATATGATGCATGGTATGATGATGCAATGTATGATGATGTATGTGTATGATAACAGAGTATAAAAATGTCGGCTTTCAAGGCTCGACAAAAAGAGACTAGCTCTGTTTTGTTTTTGAAAAACTCAAAGTTTTGCTTCAAAGATGCTTGGCATGAAAGTATGAAACCTCGTAAGCCGGCTATCATGTGACATAAATCCGTTGTTTAAACCTTAACAAGTTCAGGGTCTTAAAAAGATTGACTTGTTAAGAGTACAAACGGGCCACATAGCGGAGAGACTACGACAGACAAGGCGAGTTTATCCTAGCTCACTGTAAGCCGGCTCTCGCGTGACAAAAGCCGCCATTAAAACCTTGAAAAGTTCAGGGTCTTTGTGCGAGATTGACTATGAAAGTTCAGGGTCTCTTAGCAAGATTGACTGTCAAGAGTTCGGCGGGTCACCTGGTGGAGTAGCAAGTTGCAAACAGGCTGGTTTAACTCGAATATGGCATATAAAGCCGGTCAAGAGGGTATGAAAGCTAAACCCAGTGGGTTGGAAGCCCCCAAGTGACCTTATGAAGATCCAATAAAGTAGGGCACCCATGTTTGAATGGCGCATCATGGCGGCTCGTCCTCTTGGGCGACTTTAAATCTTCCGCCAATAAGGTAGGGCACCCCTGTTTGAACATTCGCTTCATGGTGGCTCGTCCTCTTGGGCGACTTTAAATTTTCTTGAGAACTCAAACTTGCGAGAGATGTATTCCTTTTGAATCGGATGTTGAGCCGGATATCGAGATCTCAAAACTTTGTGAGAGACAGACTTCTCTTGAGCCGGGTCTTAAACCGAAACCTTTTCTGAAACTCCGGAATCCTTCTTTTGAGGCGGAACTCTCAGATTGCTTGGCACTTTTTTAGCTGGAAATTTTCTGACAGCCTTTAACCTTTCACCAATGTGGCAGTAGCCCCCGAGATCGGGTTATTTCTTCTCCAATGACCCGGTGTTCTTGAATTTGCTGAAACTAGCAACATTTGTTGTATCATGTCTATGTAGCCCCCGAGTCTTAAGATGACTCGAGGAGTTGGCTTGAGATTCTCCATACTTGGCCGTGGCATAACCTGGCATATAGTTGATAGCGGAAATGCTGGAATGTGTTGAAGCTGGAGGCAAAGTGGCGAGTTTGATGATCTTCGCAACACTCATTGTATACCCTCGGTGTTGATAATGCGATGTGAATTTATGGAAAGTTGAGGTTGATCGCAGAAGCTGATAAATGATCCCGTATGAGCTGTGTCAATAACCCGACCAATGGTTCATCCCAGCTGGTTGTTGTAGCAGACTGTGCGCAGGGGTGGCGACTTGCACGCGCCCGCTGAGCAGCTTGTGCGGATGGACGTGGCCTCGGCGTGTTGATGTCGATGCGAAAGTCGACCGCGGTATTGGAAACTGGAGCGGATGCGCGAGTCCGCCATGGCGTTGTGGATGTAGACCATACCGCGGATACGGCGGCTTCCCACGTCCATTGGGCGGCTCATACGGGCGGGTGCTGGCGCAAGATGATGTTTGCACGAGCTCTATATCCGTGGCACGACAATCGCTATTGGAGTAAATAGTTTTCCTGCATAAAAAATATCGCCAGCCAGAGTAATTATTCTCGAAAGAATAAAAATGTACCAATGAAAATAGATTGGTTGGACTTCACCTGATATGCTTTATCGGAAGTTTATCAGCAGTGGGGTTGATGACGACTGCGATAGAGTGGAAGTCAACCGTGGGCGAGTCGAAGATACCCACGATAATTGGTGTGTACTTCGATGAATTTTGAGCTGACCACCCCCCCCTTCTCTCTCTCCTTTTTTTCTTGATTTCTTGATCCCGATTTGGTTTTGCTGATCGGATCGTACCAAAGTGGCCGATGACTTCTAGTTTCCTTCTGCAGATACACGCGGGTAGAATCACACGTAGATTGGATCTAGCCCGCCTTATTGTTTGATTCAATGAGGTTTGTTGTGCATCATCGCATGACAACCAACGCAGATTGGACCAAAATTATAGAGATCGTTCGTAGCAGTATGACAAAACTATTTCTTCGATCTTAATTGACGAGGTCAGAGTTGATGTAGATCCTTCTGCACCGGCTCTTGCTGATCTGGCAGGTCGCAAACTTCTCGATCCCTAGGAGAGATCCCTTCAAGAACACAACACCACTGTGCGCGGGCCCCACGGTGGGCGCCAACTGTGGTGGTTTCATCACGGCAAGATGTCCTCGTGAGAGAACTTAGGTGTGAGGCCATCGCAACTATGTGGCGGCTTGAGAGGGGTTGGTCGGAATCGAGTGACGCGAGTTTACCCAGGTTCGGCCCCTCCGATGGAGGTAAAAGCCTACGTCCTGCTTTGTGTCTATATTGATGATGATGACGATCTCGATTACAAGGGTGCGGAGTTGCTACCTCTAATCTCGAGAGCCTCTAATCTGTCTATCTCTAATGACTTGAACTTGTCCCTCTAGGGGTGCCTTACCCCTCCTTGTATAAGTGGAAGGGGTAGGTTTACATGTAAAGTCCTACTGGGAGTAGGATTAGGACTAGTCTCGCTTGAATCCTAATCCGGGTCTTGTTTCCTTTGTGAGGGAATCCTTCCTCATCTTGGGCCTTCTCTGTGAGCCGGCCCACCATAACACGAGTCGGCCCTCCCATGAGCCGCCCTCTGGGCCGTTGGGTCTTGTCGTTCGTCTAACCCGCCTGCCGGGTCACCAATGAGCCGCCAGGCTCGGCCGGGTCACCAGTGAGTCGCCAAGCCCCAGTCGGGTCATACTTCAGGCCGGGTTATACCGTGGGGTAATATCCCCAACATATCTGGCAGATGAGGTGCGGCCGGCGCTACAACGGCTGCACCCGGTGCGCCACCATCGTGGCGAGGAGATCCAAGGCTGTGAGCCCCTCCGTCTTGGTCATCACAAGCAGCCGCTCGCAGAGCCGGTCCGCCGTCTTGGGCGCTTGGGGCAGAGGCGTCCTCCAGTTCTGCATCGCGACCGGCGGCTGGTCGACGAAGTCGGGAAGGTTGATGTAGTTCTCGGCCGGCTTCACGTTATTCACGTAGAAGAACCCCTTTTGCCAACTCTTCACCGAGTCCTGCAGGGGAGCTGAGGGAAGCCGGCTCCGGGGCGATAGTGAACTTGGGCGGCTCCGCAGGCGGTCATGACCGTCGCGCCGGTGTCCTTGTTCTTAAACATCTGGCGCTTCAAGTAGAAGAGCCGGCACCAGAGGTCGAGGCGCGGCTCCACTCCCAAAAAGCCCTTGCAGAGGGCGACGAATGCCGCCAGCTGCAGGATGGCGTTGGCGCTAAGGTGGTGCGGTTGCAGCCCGAAGCGCGAAAGGAAACGCCGGAAGAACGTGCTCGCCGGCAGGCCGAGCCCGCGGGCGAAGTGCTCGGCGAAGACCACCACCTCGCCTTCTCGCGGGGCTGGCGCATTCTCCGCCCCGGCGATGCGCGCCACCACGTTCTCCGCCGGCGACAGCTTGCGGCGGTGGCGGAGGTGCTCGATGTAGGCTTCGTCGACATCACTGCCGTCCTAGGCGCCCTTGCCCATCATTCGCCTCGGAGGTGTCTTGGTCGCATCGGCGGGGCACGTGTGTTGGAAATATGCCCTAGAGGCAATAATAAATTAGTTATTATTATATTTCCTTGTTCATGATAATCGTTTATTATCCATGCTATAATTGTATTGATTGGAAACTCAAATACATGTGTGGGTACATAGACAACACTGTATCCCTAGTAAGCCTCTAGTTAACTAGCTCGTTGTTCAAAGATGGTTAAGGTTTCCTAGCCATAGACATGAGATGTCATTTGATAACAGGATCACATCATTAGGAGAATGATGTGATGGACAAGACCCAAACTATAAACGTAGCATATGATCGTGTCAGTTTATTGCTATTGTTTTCTGCATGTCAAGTATCTGTTCCTATGACCATGAGATCATGCAACTCCCTGACATCGGAGGAATACCTTGTGTGTATCAAACGTCGCAACGTAACTGGGTGACTATAAAGGTGCTCTACAGGTATCTCCGAGGGTGTCTGTTGGGTTGGCATGGATCAAGACTGGGATTTGTTACTCCGTGTGACGGAGAGGTATCTCAGGGCCCACTCGGTAATACAACATCACAATGAGCCTTGCAAGCAATGTGACTAAAGTGTTAGCCACGAGATCTTGTATTACGGAACGAGTAAAGAGACTTGCCGGTAACGAGATTGAACTAGGTATAGAGATACCGACGATCGAATCTCGGGCAAGTAACATACTGAAGAACAAAGGGAACAGTATACAGGATTAACTGAATCCTTGACATAGAGGTTCGACCGATAAAGATCTTCGTAGAATATGTAGGAGCCAATATGGGCATCCAGGTCCCGCTATTGGTTATTGATCGTAGAGGTGTCTCGGTCATGTCTACATAGTTCTCGAACCCGCAGGGTCTACACACTTAACGTTTGGTGACGATTAGTATAGTTGAGTTATTTTGTTGGTGACCGAAGGTTGTTCGGAGTCCCGGATAAGATCCCGGACATGACGAGGATCTCCGGAAGAGTCCGGAGGTAAAGATTGATATATGTGATAATAGTGTTTTGGTTTCCGGAAGGGTTCCGGAATTCACCGGAAGGGGTTTCGGAATATTTACCGAAGTGTTCGGGTGCAGCAACACTTTATATGAGCCAAAGGGGTAAAGCCCACGAGGTATTGGAAAGTGCAAAAGGAAGTTTTGCTGCTGCCTTAAGCAGTACTACCGTTGGTAAGGCAGTACTACCGCGTAAGTGGTACTACCGCTTGTGTGAAGCGGTACTACCGCATAAGCGGTACTACCGCTTGTGTGAAGCGGTACTACCGCTCGTGAGCGGTACTACCGCTTGTGCGCGGTACTGCAGGGATCCGAGTTGGACTCTTTCCCTACGGGCCAAACCGACCTTGTGCGGGCAAAACCGACCTGGAGGAGGCTTTTACTCCAAGTTTAGACCCCAAGGCTCAATATATAAATAGAGGGGTAGGGCTAGGACACGGGATACATCAAGATTTCCCAAGCCGTGTGTCGGCAACCCTAACCCTCTAGTTCTCCCGTCATAATCTCCGTAGTGCTTGGCGAAGCCCTGCAGAGATTGTTCCTCACCATCATCACCATGCCGTCGTGCTGCCGGAACTCATCTACTACTTCACCATCGCTCGCTGGATCGAGGAGGTGAAGGCGTCATCAAGCCGTACGTGTGTTGAACGCGGAGGTGCCGTCCGTTCGGCACTAGTTCGTGATCGGATGGAGGGACGACTTGCGATTTGGATCGCGGAGACGTTCGACTACATCAACCGCGTTTCTTAACGCTTCCGCTTAGCGATCTACAAGGGTATGTAGATTCACTCTCCCTCTCGTAGATGCTCATCACCATGGATAGATCTTGTGTGTGCGTAGGAAATTTTTTGTTTCCCATGCAACGTTCCCCAACAGTGGTATCAGAGCTAGGTCTATGCGTAGATGAGATCTCGAGTAGAACACAGACGAGTTGTGGGCGTGGGTGTATACATATTGCTTGCCGTTACTAGTTGATACTTGATTCGGCGGTATTGTGAGATGAAGCGGCCCGGACCAACATTACGCGTACGCTTACGCGAGACAGGTTCCTTCAACTGACATGTAACTTTGTTGCATAAAGATGGCTAGCGGGTGTCTGTCTCTCTCACTTTAGTTGAATCGATTTCAATGAAGAGGGTTCTTTTAGAAGATCAAAAAGCAATCACTACACCACGTTGTGGTTTTGCGTAGGTAAGAACGGTTCTTGCAAACCCGTAGCAGCCACGTAAAATTTGCAACAACAATTAGAGGACGTCTAACTTGTTTTTGCAGGGTATGTTGTGATGTGATATGGCCAATTACATGATGAGATATATGTGATGTATGAGATGATCATGTGTTGTATAGAATATCACGACTTGCATGTCGATGAGTACGGCAACTAGCAGGAGCCATAGAGTTGTCTTTAATTATTTTCGCCGTTTTGCTTTACTTTATCGCTATGAGTTAGCAATAGTCGTGGAAGCAACAGTCGGCGCGACAACCTCATGGCGACACGTTGATGGAGATCAAGATGATGGAGATCATGGTGTCATGCCGGTGACGATGGAGATCATGCCGGTGCTTTGGAGATGGAGATCAAAAGCACAAATTCATGGCCATATCATGTCACTTATGATTTGCATGTGATGTTAATCCTTTTATGCATCTTATTTTGCTTAGGACGACGGTAGCATTATAAGGTGATCCCTCACTTAAATTTCAAGATAAAATTGTGTTCTCCCCGAGTGTGCACCGTTGCGAAAGTTCGTCGTTTCGAGACACGCCGTGATGATCGGGTGTGATAGACTCTACGTTCACATACAACGGGTGTAAGCCATGTTGCACGTGCGGAACACTCGGGTTAAACTTGACGAGCCTAGCATGTACAGACATGGCCTCAGAACACAAGAGACCGAAAGGTCGAACATGAGTCATATAGTAGATATGATCAACATAAAGATGTTCACCATTGAAACCACCTCAACTCACGTGATGATCGGACTTGAGTTGGTGGATTTGGATCATGTTACACTCGAATGACCGGAGGGATGTCTATTTGAGTGGGAGTTTTTAAGTAATATGATTAACTAAACTCATTATCTAGAACAATAGTCTAAGTTGTCTTTGCTATATTTATGTTGTAGATCATGGCTCGCGCAGTAGCACCCCTGAATTTTAATGCGTTCCTAGAGAAAGCTAAGTTGAAAGATGATGGAAGTAACTTTGTGGACTGGGCCCGTAATCTAAAGATTATCCTTACGGCTTCCCAGAAGGCTTATGTCCTTGATGCACCGCTTGGTGATCCACCCGCTCCAGTTGAGTCTCTAGACGTTGTGAACGCCTGGCAGGCTCGTTCTGAAGATTACTCAATAGTTCAATGTGCAATATTGTATGGCTTAGAACCGGGACTTCAAAGACGTTTTGAACGTCATGGAGCATATGAGATGTTCCAGGAGTTGAAGTTTATCTTTCAGAAGAATGCCCGGATCGAGAGATATGAGATCTCCGATAAGTTCTATGCTTGCAAGATGGAGGAGAACGGGTCTATCAGTGATCACGTACTCAGAATGTCTGGGTACTCCATCCGTCTGGCTGAATTGGGGATGCCCCTTCCGCCAGAGGCTATCACTGACAGAGTTCTTCAATCATTGCCACCTAGCTACAAGAGCTTCATGTTGAACTATAACATGCACGGGATGAACAAGTCAGTCGCCGAGCTGTTTGCGATGCTGAAAGCCGCTGAGTCTGAAATTCAGAAGGAGCATCAAGTGTTGATGGTCAATAAAACCACTAGTTTCAAGAAAAATGGCAAGGGTAAGAAGGGTAACTCCAAGAAGAGTGGCAAAGCAGTTGCTCCTCTTGTGAAGAAACCCAAGGCTGGACCCAAACCAGAAACTGTGTGTTTTCATTGCAAGGGAACTGGACACTGGAAGCGGAACTGCCCCGAGTATTTGGCTGACAAGAAGGCGGCCAACAACAAACAAGGTATATATGATATACATGTTATTGATGTGTACCTTACCAACTCTTGTTGTAGTGCCTGGGTATTTGATACCGGTGCAGTTGCTCATATTTGCAACTCAAAACAGGAACTGCGGAATAGACGGAGGCTGGCAAAGGACGAAGTGACGATGCGCGTGGGAAATGGTTCCAAGGTTGATGTGATCGCCGTCGGCACGCTCGCTCTTCGATTACCATCGGGATTAGTGATGAACCTGAATAAATGTTATTTGGTGCCTGCGTTAAGCATGAACATTATATCTGGATCTTGTTTATTGCGAGACGGTTACTCATTTAAATCAGAGAATAATGGTTGTTCTATTTATATGAGTAATATCTTTTATGGTCATGCACCCAATGTGAGGGGTTTATTCTTATTGAATCTCGATAGTAATGATACACATGTTCATAACATTGATGCCAAAAGATGTAGAATTGATAATGATAATACCACTTTCTTGTGGCACTGCCGTTTAGGTCATATTGGCGTAAAACGCATGAGGAATCTCCATGCTGATGGACTTTTGGAGTCACTTGATTTTGAATCACTTGACACATGTGAGCCATGCCTCATGCATAGGCAAGATGACTAAAACACCGTTCTCTGGTACAATGGAACGGGCAAGTAACTTATTGGAAATCATACATACTGATGTGTGCGGTCCGATGAGTATTGAGGCGCGCGGTGGTTATCGTTACTTTCTCACCTTCACTGATGACTTAAGTAGATATGGGTATATTTACTTAATGAAACACAAGTCTGAAACATTTGAAAAGTTCAAACAATTTCAGAGTGAAGTTGAGAATCATCGTAACAAGAAGATTAAATTCCTACGATCTGATCGAGGAGGAGAATATCTGAGTTATGAGTTTGGCAGTCACTTAAGACAATGTGGAATTGTTTCACAACTGACACCGCCTGGAACACCACAGCGTAATGGTGTGTCCGAACGTCGTAATCGAACCTTATTGGATATGGTGCGATCTATGATGTCTCTTGCTGATTTGCCACTATCATTTTGGGGTTATGCATTAGAGACAACTGCATTCACTTTAAATAGGGCACCATCGAAATCCGTTGAGACGACGCCATATGAACTTTGGTTTGGCAAGAAGCCAAAGCTGTCGTTTCTTAAAGTTTGGGGATGTGATGCTTATGTCAAAAAGCTTCAGCCTGAAAAGTTGGAACCCAAAGCGGAGAAATGCGTCTTCATAGGATACCCAAAAGAGACAGTTGGGTATACCTTCTACCTCAGATCCGAAGGCAAAGTGTTTGTCGCTAAAAACGGAACATTTCTTGAGAAAGAGTTTCTCTCGAAAGAATTGAGTGGGAGGAAGATAGAACTTAATGAGGTTGTTGAACCTTTACTTCAACCTGAAAGTAGCGCAGCGCAGAAAGATGTTTCTGTAGAGCCTACATCAGCTGAAGAGGAAGTTAATGATGATGATCATGAAGCTTTGGATCAAGTTGCTATCGAACCTCGTAGGTCGACAAGGACGCGTACTGCTCCTGAGTGGTACGGCAACCCTGTCTTAGAGGTCATGTTGTTGGACAACGATGAACCTACGAGCTATGGAGAAGCGATGATGGGCCCGGATTCCGAGAAGTGGTTAGAGGCCATGAAATCCGAGATGGGATCCATGTATGAAAACAAAGTATGGACTTTGGAAGTATTACTTGAAGGGCGTAAGGCCATTCAGAACAAATGGATCTTTAAGAGGAAGACGGACGCGGACGGTAATGTCACCGTCTATAAAGCTCGACTTGTGGCAAAGGGTTTTTCACAAGTTCAAGGAGTTGACTACGATGAGACCTTATCACCCGTAGCGATGCTTAAGTCCGTCAGAATCATGTTAGCAATAACTGCCTTTTTCGATTATGAAATTTGGCAGATGGATGTCAAAACAACGTTCCTTAACGGTTTCCTTAAGAAAGAGTTGTATATGATGCAACCAGAAGGTTTTGTCGATCCAGGGAATGCTGACAAAGTTTGCAAACTCCAGCGATCCATTTATGGACTGGTGCAAGCATCTCGGAGTTGGAATCTTCGCTTTGATGAGGTGATCAAAGCGTTCGAGTTTATACAAGTTTACGGAGAAGCTTGTATTTACAAGAAAGTGAGTGGGAGCTCTATAGCGTTTCTAATATTATATGTGGATGACATATTACTAATTGGAAACAATATAGAAATGTTGGAAAGCGTGAAGGAATATTTGAACAAGAGTTTTTCAATGAAGGACCTAGGAGAAGCTGCTTTCATATTAGGCATCAAGATCTATAGAGATAGATCGATACGCTTAATAGGACTTTCACAAAGCACATACCTTGACAAAGTTTTGAAGAAGTTCAAAATGGATCAGTCCAAGAAGGGGTTCTTGCCTGTATTACAAGGTGTGAAGTTGAGTAAGACTCAATGCCCAGTGACTGCAGAAGATAGAGAAAAGATGAGTGTCATCCCCTATGCTTCAGCCATAGGCTCTATCATGTATGCAATGCTGTGCACAAGACCCGATGTCAGCCTTGCTATAAGTATGGTCGGAAGGTTTCAAAGTGATCCAGGAATGGAACACTGGACGGCATTCAACAATATCCTGAAGTACCTGAAAAGGACTAAGGACATGTTTCTCGTTTATGGAGGTGATCAAGAGCTCGTCGTAAAGGGTTACGTCGATGCAAGCTTTGACACTGATCCGGATGACTCTAAGTCACAAACCGGATACGTATTTATTCTTAATGGGGGTGCGGTTAGCTGGTGCAGTTCCAAGCAAAGCGTGGTAGCTGATTCTACATGCGAAGCGGAGTACATCGCTGCCTCGGAGGCGGCGAAGGAAGGTGTCTGGATGAAGGAGTTCATGATAGATCTTGGAGTAGTGCCTAGTGCGCTTAACCCAATGACTCTGTTTTGTGATAATACGGGTGCCATTGCTCTAGCCAAGGAACCAAGATTTCACAAGAGGACCAGACACATAAAGCGACGTTTCAATTCCATCCACGATTACATCAAGGAGGACGACATAAATATTTGCAAAGTACACACGGATCTAAATGTTGCAGATCCGATGACTAAACCTCTTCCAAGGGCTAAACATGAACAACACCAGAACTGCATGGGTGTTCGATTCATTACAATGTAAATCACATAGTGATGTGAACTAGATTATTGACTCTAGTGCAAGTGGGAGACTGTTGGAAATATGCCCTAGAGGCAATAATAAATTAGTTATTATTATATTTCCTTGTTCATGATAATCGTTTATTATCCATGCTATAATTGTATTGATTGGAAACTCAAATACATGTGTGGGTACATAGACAACACTGTGTCCCTAGTAAGCCTCTAGTTAACTAGCTCGTTGATCAAAGATGGTTAAGGTTTCCTAGCCATAGACATGAGATGTCATTTGATAACAGGATCACATCATTAGGAGAATGATGTGATGGACAAGACCCAAACTATAAACGTAGCATATGATCGTGTCAGTTTATTGCTATTGTTTTCTGCATGTCAAGTATCTGTTCCTATGACCATGAGATCATGCAACTCCCTGACATCGGAGGAATACCTTGTGTGTATCAAACGTCGCAACGTAACTGGGTGACTATAAAGGTGATCTACAGGTATCTCCGAGGGTGTCTGATGGGTTGGCATGGATCAAGACTGGGATTTGTTACTCCGTGTGACGGAGAGGTATCTCAGGGCCCACTCGGTAATACAACATCACAATGAGCCTTGCAAGCAATGTGACTAAAGTGTTAGCCACGAGATCTTGTATTACGGAACGAGTAAAGAGACTCGCCGGTAACGAGATTGAACTAGGTATAGAGATACCGACGATCAAATCTCGGGCAAGTAACATACCGAAGAACAAAGGGAACAGTATACGGGATTAACTGAATCCTTGACATAGAGGTTCGACCGATAAAGATCTTCGTAGAATATGTAGGAGCCAATATGGGCATCCAGGTCCCGCTATTGGTTATTGATCGTAGAGGTGTCTCGGTCATGTCTACATAGTTCTCGAACCCGCAGGGTCTACACACTTAACGTTTGGTGACGATTAGTATAGTTGAGTTATTTTGTTGGTGACCGAAGGTTGTTCGGAGTCCCGGATAAGATCCCGGACATGACGAGGATCTCCGGAAGAGTCCGGAGGTAAAGATTGATATATGTGATAATAGTGTTTTGGTTTCCGGAAGGGTTCCGGAATTCACCGGAAGGGGTTCCGGATGTTTACCGAAGTGTTCGGGTGCAGCAACACTTTATATGAGCCAAAGGGGTAAAGCCCACGAGGTATTGGAAAGTGCAAAAGGAAGTTTTGCTGCTGCCTTAAGCGGTACTACCGCTGGTAAGGCAGTACTACCGCGTAAGCGGTACTACCGCTTGTGTGAAGCGGTACTACCGCATAAGCGGTACTACCGCTTGTGTGAAGCGGTACTACCGCTCGTGAGCGGTACTACCGCTTGTGCGCGGTACTGCAGGGATCCGAGTTGGACTCTTTCCCTGCGGGCCAAACCGACCTTGTGCGGGCAAAACCGACCTGGAGGAGGCTTTTACTCCAAGTTTAGACCCCAAGGCTCAACATATAAATAGAGGGGCAGGGCTAGCACACGGGATACATCAAGATTTCCCAAGCCGTGTGTCGGCAACCCTAACCCTCTAGTTCTCCCGTCATAATCTCCGTAGTGCTTGGCGAAGCCCTGCAGAGTTTGTTCCTCACCATCATCACCACGCCGTCGTGCTGCCGGAACTCATCTACTACTTCACCATCGCTCGCTGGATCGAGGAGGTGAAGGCGTCATCAAGCCGTACATGTGTTGAACGCGGAGGTGCCGTCCGTTCGGCACTAGTTCGTGATCGGATCGAGGGTCGACTTGCGATTTGGATCGCGGAGACGTTCGACTACATCAACCGCGTTTCTTAACGCTTCCGCTTAGCGATCTACAAGGGTATGTAGATTCACTTTCCCTCTCGTAGATGCTCATCACCATGGATAGATCTTGTGTGTGCGTAGGAAATTTTTTGTTTCCCGTGCAACGTTCCCCAACAACGTGGGCTCGGTCGCGTCGTGGCTTACGACGGCAAAGGACGATGGCGCGGCGGGTGCAACTTCTTGAGCTTGCGTTGGTTTTCCCTTGAAGAAGAAAGGGTGATGTAGCAAAGTAGATAAGTATTTCCCTCAGTTGTTGAGAACCAAGGTATCAATCCAGTAGTAGGTACAAGCAAGGCCCCAATCTATGCACCTGCACAATCAATCAAACACTTGCACCCAACGCTATAAAGGGGTTGTCAATCCCTTTACGGTTACTTGCAAGGATGAGATCCGATAGAGATAGATATAAAAGATTACTAAAACGAAAACTAAAATAAAAGTAAATAAATTGCAGCAAAGTATTTTTTGTATTTTTGGTTTATAGATCTGAAAATATAATATGGAAAATAGACCCGAGGGCCATAGGTTTCACTAGAGGCTTCTCTCTTGAAGGAAAATAATACGGTGGGTGAACAAATTACTGTCGAGCAATTGATAGAAAAGCGCATAGTTATGACGATATCCAAGGCAATGATTATGCATATAGGCATCACGTCCATATCAAGTAGACCGAAACGATTCTGCATCTACTACTATTACTCCACACATCGACCGACTCCTGCCTGCATCTAGAGTATTAAGTTCATGAAGAACAGAGTAACGCATTAAGTAAGATGACATGATGTAGAGGGATAAACTCAAGCAATATGATGAAAACCCCATCTTTTTATACTTGATGGCAACAATACAAATACGTGCCTCGCTACCCCTACTTTGTCACTGGGTGAGGACACCGCAAGATTGAACCCAAAACTAAGCACTTCTCCCATTGCAAGAATTACCAATCTAGTTGGCCAAACCAAACCAATAACTCGAAGAGACTTGCAAAGATATGAAATCATGCATATAGGAATTCAGAGAAGATTCAAATAATATTCATAGATAATCTGATCATAAATCCACAATTCATCGGATCTGGACAAACACACCGCAAAAGAGTATTACATCGGATAGATCTCCATGGAGACCATGGAGAACATGGTATTGAAGATCATAGAGAGAGAAGAAGCCATCTAGCTACTAGCTATGGACCCAAAGGTCTGAGGTGAACTACTCACGCATCATAGGAAGGGCAATGGTGTTGATGTAGATGCCCTTCGTGATCGAATCCCCCTCCGGCAGATTACCGGAAAAGGCCCCAAGATGGGATCTCACGGGAACAGAGGCTTGCGGCGGTGGAAAAGTATTATCGTGGCTCTCTTTGGTATTGGGGGAATATTCCTGGATTTATAGGCAAAGAGTTAGGGTTGGAGGAGCTACGGGGGCCCACAAGCCAGGGGGGCGCCCCCCAGGGGCGCGCCCTGGTGGCTTGTGGCCCACCCGTAGGTCTTCTGGCCTCTTCTTGAAGCCTCCTGGGTTCCTTCTGGTCCAAGAAAAATCAGCGTATAATTTTATTCCGTTTGGACTCCGTTGGATATTCCTTTTCTGCAATACTCAAAAACAAGGAAAAAACAGAAACTGGCACTAGGCACTAGGTTAATAGGTTAGTCCCAAAAATAATATAAATTAGCATATTAATGCATATAAAACATCCAAAACAGATAATGTAATAGCATGGAACAATCAAAAATTATAGATACGTTGGAGACGTATCAGCATCCCCAAGCTTAATTCCTGCTCGTCCTCGAGTAGGTAAATGATAAAAACAGAATTTTTGATGTGGAATGCTACCTAACATATTTATCCATGTAATATTCTTTATTGTGGCATGAATGTTCAGATCCATAAGATTCAAAACAAAAGTTTAATGTTCACATAAAAACAATAATACTTCAAGCATACTAACAAAGCAATCGTGTCTTTTCAAAATAACATGGCCAAAGAAAGTTATCCCTACAAAATCATATGGTCTGGCTATGCTCCATCTTCCTCACACAAAGTATTTAAATCATGCACAACCCCGATGACAAGTCAAGCAATTGTTTCACACTTTTTATGTTCTCAAACCTTTTCAACTTTCACGCAATACATGAGCGTGAGCCATGGATATAGCGCTATAGGTGGAATAGAATATGGTGGAGGTTGTGAGGAAAAGGAGAAGATAGTCTCACATCAACAAGGCGTATCAACGGGCTATGGAGATGCCCATCAATAGATATCAATGTGAATGAGTAGGGATTGCCATGCAACGGATGCACTAGAGCTATAAGTGTATGAAAGCTCAAAATGAAACTAAGTGGGTGTGCATCCAACTCGCTTGCTCATGAAGACCTAGGGCAATTTGAGGAAGCCCATCATTGGAATATACAAGCTAAGTTATATAATGAAAAATTCCCACTAGTATATGAAAGTAACAAAATAGGAGACTCTCTATCATGAAGCTCATGGTGCTACTTTGAAGCACAAGTGTGAAAAAAAGATAGTAGCATTGTCCCTTCTCTATTTTCTCTCATATTTTTTTTGGTGGGCATCTTTGGCCTCTTTTTTTTATTTGGGCTTCATTGGCCTCTTTTAGTATTTGTAAAGTCCGGAGACTCATCCCAACTTGTGAGGGAATCATAGCTTCCATTGTCCTTTCCTCACATGGGACAATGCTCTAACAATGATGATCATCACACTTTTATTTACTTACAACTCAAGAATTACAACTCGATACTTAGAATAAAATATGACTCTATATGAATGCCTCCGGCAGTGTACCGGGATGTGCAATGATCTAGCATAGCAAATGACATGAAAAAACGGACAAGCCATGAAAACATCATGCTAGCTATCTTACGATCATGCAAAGCAATATGACAATGATGGTGCATGTCATGATAAACAGAATGGTGGAAGTTGCATGGCAATATATCTCGGAATGGCTATGGAAATGCCATAATAGGTAGATATGGTGGCTGTTTTGAGGAAGGGAATATGGTGGGTTTAATGCACCGGCTAAAGTTGCGCTGTACTAGAGAGGCTAGCACTGGTGGAAGGGTGAGAGTGCGTATAATCCATGGACTCACATTAGTCATAAAGAACTCACATACTTATTGCAAAAGTCTATTAGTTATCGAAGCAAAGTATTAGACGCATGCTCCTAGGGGAGAGGTTGATAGGAGTTAACCATCGCGCGCTCCCGACCCTCACACAAAGGATAACAATCAATAAACAAATCATGCTCCGACTTCGTTACATAACGGTTCACCATACGTGCATGCTACGGGAATCACAAACTTTTAACACAAGTATTTCTACCAATTCACAATTACTCACTAGCATGACTCTAATATCACCATCTTTATATCTCAAAACTATATGCGAGGAATCAAACTTCTCATAGTATTCAATGCACTTTATATGAAAGTTTTTATTATATCCCTCTTGGATGCCCATTATATTAGGACTAAATTCATAACCTAAACCAATTACCATGCTGTTTAAAGACTCTCAAAATAATATAAGTGAGATACGAGAGTTCAATTATTTCTATAAAATAAAACACCACCGTGCTCTAAAAAGATATAAGTGAAGCACTAGAGCAAGATTGCCTAGCTCAAAAGATATAAGTGAAGCACATGGAGTATTCTAATAAATTCACGATTTATGCATGTCCCTCTCAAAAGATGTGTGCAGCAAGGATGATTGTGGCAAACTAAAAATCAAAGACTCATATCATACAAGACGCTCCAAGCAAAACACATATCATGTGGTGAATAAAAATATAGCCTCAAGTAAATTTACCGATGGATTGAAGACGAAAGAGGGGATGCCTTCCGGGGCATCCCCAAGCTTAGGCTCTTTGGTATCCTTGAATATTCCTTGGGGTGCCTTGGGCATCCCCAAGCTTAGGCTCTTGCCACTCCTTATTCCATAGTCCATCAAATCTTTACCCAAAACTTGAAAACTTCACAACACAAAACTCAACAGAAAACTCGTGAGATCCATTAGTATAAGAAAAATAAATCACCACTTTAGGTACTGTTGTGAACTCATTCTTTATTTATATTGGTGTAATATCTACTGTATTCCAACTTCTCCATGGTTCATACCCCCCGATACAACCCATAGATACATCAAAATAAGCAAACAACACAAAGAAAACAGAATCTGTCAAAAACAGAACAGTCTGTAGCAATCTGGAAATTTCGAATACTTCTGTAACTCCAAAAATTCTGAAAAATTAGCAAAATCTGGGAAATTTGTATATAAATCTTTTGTAAAAAATTCAGATCCAATTGACGCTTCTGTGAATTTATAAAATTCCTGGACTGGGTGTCAAAGTTTCTGTTTTTCAGCAAGATCAAATCAACTATCACTGTAGACCATCCCAAAGGTCTTACTTGGCACAAACACTAATTAAAAAACTAAAACACAATTACTACAGAGGTAATAATGTGTAATTTATTCAAGAACAGAAACAAAACAAAAAACATAAAAATAAAATTGGGTTGCCTCCCAACAAGCGCTATTGTTTTTCGCCCCTAGCTAGGCATGATGATTTCAATGATGCTCACATAAAAAGTAGTAATTGAAATATGCAAAAGAGCATCATGAATCTCATGAAAAACACATTTAAGACTAACACACTTCCTATGCATAGGGATTTTGTGAGCAAACAATTTATGGGAACAAGAATCAACTAGCATAGGAAGGCAAAACAAGCATAACTTCAAAACTTTAAACACATAGAGAGGAAACTTGGTATTATTGCAATTCCTACAAGCATTTGTTCCCCCCTCATAACGAATTTCAGTAGCATCATGAAGTAATTCAACAATATAACTATCACATAAATCATTCTTTTCATATTTCACAAGCATATAATTTTCATTACTCTCCACATAAGCAAATTCCTTATCATCCATGGTATTGGGAGCAAACTCAACAAAATAACTATAATGAGACAGTTGATTGACATAACCACATTGCAAATTAAAATCATGATGATAAGTTTCATGGTTATCATTAATCATTATAGCATACGTGTCATCACCATCGCCATAAATAGGAGGCATGCAATCATCATAATAAATTTTCTCATCAAAACTTGGGGGACAAAAAATATCATCTTCATCAAACATAACATCCCCAAGCTTGTGGCTTTGCATATCATAAGCATCATGGATATTTAGAGAATTCATACTAAAAACATTGCAATCATGCTCATCATTCAAGGGACTATCATGAATCACCTTATAAATTCTTCTTTCAACACTTCATCAAAATTTTCAGATTCATGATTTTCAAACAAAACTTCATAGAGATAATCAAGTGCACTCAACTCACTAGCAATTGGTTCATCATAATTTGGCCTTTTGAAAAGATTAGCAAGTGGATGAGGATCCATATCAATAGATTTTTAGCAAGCGAAGATGCAAGCAAATAGAAGGCACATGGCAACACAAGCAAACAAAAAGAGATCCGGCGAGAAAAAGGCGAATAAAATGACAAATTGGTGAAGTGGGGGAGAGGAAAACGAGAGGCAAATGGCAAATAATGTAAATGCAAGAGATGAGTTTGTGATGGGTACTTGGTAGGCTTGATGTAGATCCCTCCGACAACCACGCCAAAAATTGGCAAGTTGACGGGAGAGTTCTTGTCTTGACTTGCTATGTATCCTCCCCGGCAACGGCGCCAGAAATCCTTCTTGCTACTTCTTGAGCTTGCGTTGGTTTTCCCTTGAAGAGGAAAGAGTGATGCAGCAAAGTAGATAAGTATTTCCCTCTGTTGTTGAGAACCAAGGTATCAATCCAGTAGGAGGTACAAGCAAGGCCCCAATCTATGCACCTGCACAAACAATCAAACACTTGCACCCAACGCTATAGAGGGGTTGTCAATCCCTTCACGGTTACTTGCAAGGATGAGATCCGATAGAGATAGATATAAAAGATTACTAAAATGAAAACTAAAATAAAAGTAAATAAATTGCAGCAAAGTATTTTTGGTATTTTTGGTATATAGATCTGAAAATATAATATGGAAAATAGACCCGGGGGCCATAGGTTTCACTAGAGGCTTCTCTCTTGAAGGAAAATAATACGGTGGGTGAACAAATTACTGTCGATCAATTGATAGAAAAGCGCATAGTTATGACGATATCCAAGGCAATGATTATGCATATAGGCATCATGTCCGTATCAAGTAGACCGAAACGATTCTGCATCTACTACTATTACTACACACATCGACCGACTCCTGCCTGCATCTAGAGTATTAAGTTCATGAAGAACAGAGTAACACATTAAGTAAGATGACATGATGTAGAGGGATAAACTCAAGCAATATGATGAAAATCCCATCTTTTTATCCTTGATGGCAACAATATAAATACGTGCCTCGCTACCCCTACTTTGTCACTGGGTGAGGACACCGCAAGATTGAACCCAAAACTAAGCACTTCTCCCATTGCAAGAATTACCAATCTAGTTGGCCAAACCAAACCAATAACTCGAAGAGACTTGCAAAGATATGAAATCATGCATATAAGAATTCAGAGAAGATTCAAATAATATTCATAGATAATTTGATCATAAATCCACAATTCATCGGATCTCGACAAACACACCGCAAAAGAGTATTACATCGGATAGATCTCCATGGAGATCATGGAGAACATGGTATTGAAGATCATAGAGAGAGAAGAAGCCATCTAGCTACTAGCTATGGACCTGAAGGTCTGAGGTGAACTACTCACGCATCATCGGAAGGGCAATGGTGTTGATGTAGATGCCCTCCGTGATCGAATCCCCCTCTGGTAGATTACCGGAAAAGGCCCCAAGATGGGATCTCACGGGAACAGAGGCTCGCGGCGGCGGAAAAGAATTATCATGGCTCTCTTTGGTATTGGAGGAATATTCCTGAATTTATAGGCGAAGAGTTAGGGTTGGAGGAGCTACGGGGGGCCCACAAGCCTGGGGGCGCCCCCCCCAGGGGCGCGCCCTGGTGGCTTGTGGCCCACCCGTAGATCTTCTGGCCTCTTCTCGAAGCCTCCTGGGTTCCTTCTGGTCAAAGAAAAATCAGCGTAGAATTTTATTCCGTTTGGACTCCGTTGCATATTCCTTTTCTGCAATACTCAAAAACAAGGAAAAAACAGAAACTGGCACTGGGCACTAGGTTAATAGGTTAGTCCCAAAAATAATACAAAATAGCATATTAATGCATATAAAATATCCAAAACAGATAATATAATAGCATGGAACAATCAAAAATTATAGATACGTTGGAGACGTAACAACTCCCATTTAAACCCCGCGCGGGGTAGTGGGGAGTGGATCCATCGCGAACGAACCCCACTACTTCCGCCACGCGCGGGAGGGGCATTAAGGCGTTTCGGGAACACCAACAGGCGGCCCTGGCTGCAAAGGATCCACGCGCGCGGGCCGAAGTGGCCTGTCACGACGCGGCCCGCTACACTGCCTGGTCTTGTCCTCCGTGTGGCCTGTCACGACGCGGCCCGCTACACTGCACACGTGGCGCGTCCTCTCTGCCCCTCGGGGTGGTCGAGGCGCCCAGCGAAGCGTTGGCCGGCTGCGAGGCCTGCCAGTGCGATCCCGCGCCCCCGGCTTCGGAACTACCGATGGTCCTCGAGCGCAAGACTTAAGCCGGCGAGGTCCGCTGTGGCCAGCAGGCGGGCCTCCCCTGCTTCGAGGACTTCTGACGGGGGATAACCCCGGGGTAGCCTCAGCTGGGTCTTTGCTCCAGCTTTTCAAAAAACGACTACAGGGCGAGCCGCCCCCCCTGTAGTCCGGCTCCGCCTGGCCGGCTGCGACTAGCCGGCCGGCCAGAGGCGGAGGTGCCAGGCCATCGGGCCGGCAGGTCAGCTCCCGTCATGTCAGCGCGCCTCACAGGGCGGTGACCTGACGCACAGCGTGTCAGCAGTGCCTCCGGTACCGCGGTCAGGGCGCGCATGACTACAGTGGCCACCGTCGCGTCGGAGGTCAGCGCCCGCATGGCCACAATGGAGGCAACAGGGCCTCTGACTCCGGCCGACTGCGACCGGGCGAACGGCACAGTGCCCACAGGCCCTCAACCACTCCATTACCTGCCCCGACATGGCTACATCGCGGACGGTCATACCGCTGACTGCGACCGGCTACCACAAGACGACGCAGCACCGGCGACCCATACAGCGGCGTGATAAGAACGCGCCAATGGCGATGGACCGTCATTGGGCCCACCCACCGGCTCCCGATGGGACCCTGCAGTCGGCAGGCCCCACCAACGACAGGACCCTTCGACCGAGGGTCCCCCTAGCCGGCTAGAGAGGCCGCCAGCCAGGTCCCCCCTGTGCCGCATATGTATATTGTAAGCTGGGGGGGTGGCCTATAAAACCCCCCGACGCCCCCATGCAACAGGAAAGCATTCTCTCCCACTCACACACCTAGAGAGGCAAGAAGAGCTAGCTAGCTCCTTCTTCCTCCTCTAGCCAACAGCTCAAGGAGCACCATTGTAGTTCTCTTGGTCTTTAAATTAGGCGAGCAGGACTAGGGGTGTTACCTCTCAAAGAGGACCCCGAACCTGGGTACATCGCGTGTCTGTCGCCGCTTGTCCCCAATCCCGTCACCGGAGCCCGTCGGCGTCCTTCGGCCCCAACCACTCTCGATAAGCCACCCCATGGCATCTGTCGTGAGAAAACGATGACATGCCCTATTTAAAGTGAATGTAGTTGCCTCTAATGCATAACCCCAAAACGATAGTGGCAAATCAGGAAGGGACATCATAGATTGCACCATATCCAATAGAGTACGATTACAACGTTCGGACACACCATTACACTATGGTGTTCCAGGTGGCGTGAGTTGTAAAACAATTCCACACTGTCTTAAATGCATACCAAACTCGTAACTCGGATATTCATCTCCACGATCACATCACATACATTTTATCCCCTTGTCACGATGATCTTCAACTTCACTCTGAAATTTTCTTTGAACTATTCAAAAGTTTCAGACTTGTATTTCATTAAGTAAATATCCCAATATCTACTCAAGTCATCCGTGAAGGTAAGAAAATAACAATATCCACCGCACGCTTCAACACTCATCGGACCACACACATCAGTATGTATGATTTCCAACAAGTCACTTGCCAGCTCCATTGTTCCGGAAAACGGGGTCTTAGTCATCTTGCCCATGAGGCATGGTCCTCATGTCTCAAGCGATTCGAAATCGAGTGAGTCCAAATATCCATCAGCATGGAGTTTCTTCATGTGCTTTACACCAATATGACCTTAGCAGCACTGCCACAAGAAAGTGGTACTATCATTATTAACTTTGCATCTTTTGACATCAATATTATGAACATGTGTATCACTACGATCGAGATTCAATAAACCATTCACATTAGGTGCATGACCATAGAAGCTATTATTCATGTAAACAGAACAACCATTATTTTTTGACTTAAATTAATAATCGTATTGCAATAAACACGATCTAATCATGTTCATGCTCAATGTAGACACCAAATAACATTTATTTAGGTTCAACACTAATCCCGAAGGTAGAGGGAGCGTGCGATGGTGATCACATCAACCTTGGAAACACTTCCAACACACATCGTCACCTCGCCCTTAGCTAGTCTCCGTTTATTCCGCAGCTTTTGTTTTGAGTTACCAATATTAGCAACTGAACCCGTATCTAATACCCAGGTGCCACTAGGAGTACTAGTAAGGTACACATCAATAACACGTATATCAAATATACTTTTGTTGACGTTGCCATCCTTCTTATATACCAAGCATTTGGGGTAGTTCCGCTACCAGTGGCCATTCCCCTTACAATAGAAGCACTTAGTCTCGGGCTTGGGTTCAACCTTGGGTTTCTTCACTGGAGCGGCAACTGGCTTGCCATTCATGAAGTTTCCCTTCTTGCCCTTGCCCTTCTTGAAACTAGTGGTCTTACCATCAACACTTGATCCTCCCTCTTGACTTCTACCTCCGCGGCCTTAAGTACCACGAATAGCTCCGGGATCATCATCTCCATCCCTTGCATGTTATAGTTCATCACAAAACTCTACTAGCTTGGTGATAGTGCCTGGAGAACTCTCTCAATCACTATATTATCTAGAAGATTAACTCCCACTTGACTCAAGTGATTGTAGCACCCAGACATTCTGAGCACATGCTCACTGACTGAGCTATTCTCCTCCATCTTGTAGGAAAAGAACTGGTCAAAGGTCTCATAACTCTCAACACGGGCATGAGCCTAAAATACCAATTTCAGCTCTTGGAACGTATCATATGCTCCATGGCGTTCAAAACGTCTTTGAAGCCCCGATTCTAAGCCGTAAAGAATGGAGCATTAAACTATTAAGTAGTCATCAGAACGTGTCTGCTAGACGTTCACAACATCCACAGATGATGCTTGAGAGGGTGGCGCACCGAGCAGTGCATCAAGGACATAAGCCTTCTGTGCAACAATGAGGACAATCCTCATATTACGGACCCAGTCCGCATTATTGCTACCATCATATTTCAACTCTATTTTCTCTAGGAACGTATCAAAATACAGGGGAGCTACAGCTCGAGATATTGATCTGCAACATAATTTACAAAGACATTTTGACTATGTTCATGATAATTAGTTCAATTAATCAAATTACTAATGAACTCCAACTCAAATCAACATCCCTCAGGTTGCCTAAGTGTTACATGATCCATATCCACCAACCCAAGTCCGATCATCACGTGAGATGAGGTGGTTTCAATGGTGAACATCTCCATGTTGGTCATATCTACTATATGACTCATGTTCGACCTTTCGGTCTCCTGTGTTCCTAGGCCATGTGTGTACATGCTAGGCTCGTCAAGTTTAACCCAGGTATTCCCCGTGTGTAAATCTGGCATACACCCATTGTATGCGAACGTAGAGTCTATCACACCCGATCATCACGAGGTGCTTCGACACGACGATCCTTTGCAACGGTGCATACTCAGGGAGAACACAATTTTGTCTTGAAATTTTAGTGAGGGATCATCTTATAATGCTACCGTCACCCTAAGCAAAATAAGATGCATAAAAGGATAAACATCACATGCAAATCATATAAGTGACATGATATGGCCATCATCATCTTGTGGTTTTGATCTCCATCTCCAAAGCACCGGCATAATCTCCATCGTCACCGGCATGACACCATGATCTCCATCATAGTGTCGTCATGTGCTTGTCGCGCCAACTATTGCTTCTACAACTATTGCTAACGCATAGCACGATAAAGTAAGGCAATTACATGGCGTTTAAATATTGACACGTGGGTCATGAATTAAATTAAAGAGAACCCTATGGCTCCTGCCGGTTGCCGTACTCATTGACATGCAAGTCGTGACAACTATACAAAACATGATCGTCTCATACATCACATATATCAAATCACGTTTTGGCCATATCACATCACAACATGCCCTGCAAAAACAAGTTAGACGTCCACTACTTTGTTGTTGCAAGTTTTACGCGGCTGCTATGGGCAACTAGCAAGACCCATTCTTACCTACGCAAAGCCACAACGGTGATATTAAAGTTGCCTTTTAACTTTCTACAAGGAACGCCTCTGTCGAATCCGATTCAACTAAAGTGGGAGAGACAGACACCCGCCAGCCACCTTTATGCAAACAAGTTGCATGTCAGTCGGTGGAACCGGTCTCTTGTGCGAGGACAAGTAAGGTTGGTCCGGGCCGCTTCATCTCACAATACCGCCGAATCAAAATAAGACTAAGGAGGTAAGCAATCTGAACATCAACGCCCACAAACACTTTGTGTTCTACTCATGCATATCATTTACACATAGACCTAGCTCCTGATGCCACTGTTAGGGAACATTGCATGGGAAACAATAATTTTCCTACGAACACCCAAGATCTATCTATGGAGATGCATAGCTATGAGAGGGGGACTATATATACATACCCTTGTAGATCGCTAAGCGGAACTGTATATAACGCGGTTGATGTATTCGTACTCTTCACGATCCAATCGCGATCCGATCCGATCTAGCGCCGAACGGACGACACGTCCGCATTCAACACACGTGCAGCTCGATGACGTCTCCTCCTTCTTGATCCAGCAAGCGAGGGAGGAGAAGTAGATGGTATCTCAATAAGCACGACGGTGTGGTGGAGATGGTGGGGGAGCAGTTCTGGTAGGGCTTCGCCAAGCGCTACCATTGATGCGATCTGAGGAGAAAACGGAGTAACGTAAGAGGAAGGGCTGCCACCGGGGCATGGGAATTGGTGTGTACAGCCCTCCCCTCCCCTCCACTATATATAGGAGGCAAAGGGGAGAGGGGAGGCGCAGCCTTGACCCCTCCTCCAAGGGAGGGGCCGGCGGCCAAGGGAGAGTCCTCCCTTTACAAGGAAGGGAGGAGTCCCCCTCCTCCAAGGCACCTCCGGGGTGCCTTGTCCCTTTGAGACTCTTGCCCCCAAACCTAATTCTGCTCTAGGGGCTGATGCACCTGGCCCATGATGGATATGACGCACCCCCTATGGCCCATGTGGGTCCAAGGGGCAGGTGGACCCCCGCTGGACCCTCGGAAACCTTTTCGGCACCCCGGTACACTACCGGTAATGCCCGAAACTTTTCCGGCGACCAAAATAGGACTTCCCATATATAAATCTTTACCTCCGGACCATTCCAAAACTCCTCGTGGCGTCCGGGATCTCATCTGGGACTCCGAACAACATTCGGTCACCAACGTACATATCCCAATACTACTCTAGCGTCACCGAACGTTAAGCGTGTGGACCCTGCGGGTTCGAGAATCATGTAGACATGACCGAGACACCTCTATGGCCAATAAACAATAGCGGGACCTAGATGCCCATAGTGGTTCCTACATATTCCACAAAGATCTTCATCGCTCGAACCACGATGTCAAGGATTCACTCAATCCTGTATGCAGTTCCCTTTGTCCAGCGGTACTTTACTTGCGTGAGATTCGATCGTCGGTATCTCCATACCTAGTTCAATCTCATTACCGGCAAGTCTCTTTACTCGTTCCGTAATACAAGATCCCATGACTAAGTTCTTAGTCACATTGCTTGCAAGCTTGTTGTGATGTTTTATTACCGAGAGGGCCTAGAGATACCTCTCCGTCATACGGAGTGACAAATCCCAGTCTTAATCCATGCCAACCAAACAGTCACCCTTGGAGATACCTGTAGAGTACCTTTATGATCACCCAGTTACGAAGTGACGTTTGATACACACAAGGCATTCCTCCAGTGCCAGGGAGTTGCATGATCTCATGGTCTTAGGAACAGATACTTGACATGATGAAAGCAGTATCAATAAACTAATACGGCCAAATGATATGCTTATGGTTGGGTCTTGTCCATCACATCATTCTCCTAATCATGTGACCTCGTTATCAAATGACAGCTCATGTCTATGGTTAGGAAACTTTAACCATCTTTGATCAACAAGCTAGTCTAGTAGAGTCTCACTAGGGACACATTGTTGTCTATGTATGCACACATGTATCTGAGTTTCCGATCAATACAATCCTAGAATGGATAATATACGTTTATCATGAATAGGGAAATATGATAATAACCAATTTATTATTGCCTCTAGGGCATATTTCCAACAGATCGAAGCCATCGTCATCACCAGCGTTTCCTCCTTCATGGGAGGACCAATATTCATCAACATCTCCACCAGCACCATCTCATATCAAATCCTAGTTCATCTCTTGTATTCAATCTTTGTCTCAAAACCTCAGATTGGTACCTGTGGGTTACTAGTAGTGTTGATTACATCATGTAGTTGATGCTTGTTGGTTTATTTGGTGGAAGATAATATGTTCAGATCCTTTATCATATTTATTATACCTCTGATCTTGAACATGGTGATGATTTGTGAGTACTTACTTTTGTTCTCGAGGACATGGGAGAAGTTTAGTTACAAGGAATCATGTGAAGTTGGTATTCGTTTGATATTTTGACGATATGTATGTTGTTACTTCCTTTAGTAGTGTCATGTGAACATCGACTACATGTCACTTTCCCATACTTTGGGCCTAAGGGAAGGCATTGTGGAGTAATAAGTAGATGATGGGTTACAAGAGTGACACAAGCTTAACCCCTAGTTTATGCGTTATTCCGTAAGGGGGTGATATGGATCCATATGTTTCATGCAATGGTTAGATTCATCTTAATTCTTCTTTCGTAGTTGCGGATGCTAGCGAGAGGGGGTAATCATAACTAGGTTTCTTGTTCAACTAAGAACAACACCTAATCACCGGTCCACCCACAAATCAAATTATCAAAGTAACAAATGCAAATCAACTCAACATGATGAACATGACTAGACGGAAATTCCTATGTGTCCTCGAGAGCACTTTGCTTTATATAAGAGAACTTTCAGGCCCGTCCTTTGCTATAAAAAGGATTGGGCTACCTTTTTGCACACTTTCTAGTTTTGTTACTTGTCACTTGTTACCAATTATCTTGCTTCAAAACTATCTAACACTGTTACTTATAGCACTTGCAGAGAATACCTTGCTGAAAACTGCTTGTCATTTCCTTCAGATCCTCGTTGGGTTTGATACTATTACTTATCGAAAGAACTAAAATTGATCCCCTATACTTGTGGGTCATAAAGACTCTTTTCTAGTGTCATTGCCGTGGAGAGAAGCGCCTTTGGTGATTGGAATTTGGTAAGGAAACATTTTCGGTACGTACTGAAATTTACTGTTGCTTGTTACTACAGATGATAATCCTTTGAGAGGTTTGTTCAGAGTATCTTCACCTCGAATGGAAGTGGAAAAGGCTGCTCCCGAACGTACTGATCTTTTTTGAAATATATATTATGAGATTCCTTCGGGTATGTTAGATAAACTGCTAGCTAATCCTTATGCAGGAGACAGAACTAGTGAACCTAATTTGCACATGATATATATAGATGAGATTTGTGAATTATTTAAGCTTGAAGGTTTATCCGAGGATAGAGTTAAGAAGAAGGTGTTCCCTTTATATTTGGAGGAAAAGGCATTGATTTGGTACACGCTATTGGATGATGCTGGAACATGGGACTGGAATTGGCTGAAGCAGGAATTTCACCAGAAGTTTTATCCTATGCATCTCGTTCATCGTGATCGGAATTATATATATATTTTTTGGCCTCGTGGAGGAGAAATCATCGCTCAAGCATGGGGGAGCCTTAAATATATGCTGCACACATTCCCCAATCATGAGCTCTCAAGGAAAGTAATTCTACAAAACTTTTATGCTCGACTTTCTTATGATGATCAATTAATGCTCGATTCTTCTTCTAATGGTTCCTTCATGAAGAGAACTATTGAATTCAAATGGCATCTTCTGGAAAGAATTAAATGCAACTCTGAAGATTGGGAGCTCGATGAACGTAAAGATTCAGGTATAAAACATGAATTGGATTATGTTAAATCTTTTATGGAAACCGATACTTTTCATAAGTTTAGCGCTCAATATGGACTTGACTTTGATATAGTAGCTTCCTTTTGTGAAACTTTTGTTGCTCATGTTGATCTCCCCAAGGAGAAGTGGTTTAAATATCATCAACCCATTGAAAAATTGTTAGAGAACCTATTAATGCTAAAGATGAAACAATTATCTATAATGTTGATCCAGTTGTGCCCACTACTTACATTGAGAAACCACCTTTTCCTGTTAGGATTAAGGAACATGCTAAGGCTACAACTATGGTTAATAAAAGCAATGCTAGAACACCAAAACCTTCTGAAAAAATAAATGTATGACCTAATATTGTTATGGTTAAATATCTCTTGGTTGATAATACTGATGGGCATGTCATTTACTTCTGCGATGAGGCTGCTAGAATCGCAAAACCTGCTAGAAATGAACAAGATGTGCTAGATAAGAATAAACCCGTTATTGGCATGCATGTTGATTCTGTTAAAATTGGAGATCATTGTATCATGGTTTGTGTGACATGGGTGCTAGTGTGAGTGCTATTCCTTTTACCTTATATCAAGAAATTATGAATGACATAACACCCTGTGAGAGGGAAGACATCAATGTTACTATCAAACTTGCAAATAGAGATACTATTTCACAACTTGGGATTGATCGAGATGTTGAAGTCTTGTGTGGAAAAATCAAATACCCTACGGATTTCTTAGTACTTGGTACACTACAAGATAATTTTTGTCCCATTATATTTGGTGGACCTTTCTTGAATACCGTTAATGCTGAAATTGATTGTGTTACAAAAAAGGTTAAAGTGAGTTTCGGTGATGTGTCTTATGAATTTAATTTATCTAAGTTTGGTAGACAACCACATTAGAATGAATTATCTAGTAAACATGAAATTATTGGTATTGCTTCTATTCTCGTGCCTCCTACTGATCTGTTAGAACAATATTTGCTAGAACATGAATATGATATGCATATGATTGAAGGAAATGAAATAGATGAGATTTTCTTTAGGCAAATACCTATTCTTAAACAAAATTTACCTATTGACATATTAGGAGATCCTCCCGCACCTAAGGGAGATCTCGTGTTTGAATTAAAGAAATTACCGGATACATTAAAATATGCCTATCTTGATGATAAGAAGATATATCATGTTATTATTAGTGCTAACCTTTCAGAGCATGAATAAAAGAGATTACTCAAAACTCTGAAGAAGCACCGAGCTTCTATTGGATATACTCTTGATGATCTTAAGGGCATTAGTCCCACTCTATGTCAGCATAAGATTAATATGGAACTGGATGCTAAACCTGTCGTTGATCATCAACGCCGTCTGAAGCCTAAAATGAAGGAAGTGGTAAGAGTAGAGATGTTAAAGCTTCTGGAGGCAGGTATAATCTATCCCATAGCTTATAGTAGATGGTTAAGTTCTGTTCATTGTGTTCTTAAGAAGGAGGCATCACCATTGTTCCTAATGATAAAAATGAACTTATCCCACAAATGATTGCAACTAGTTATAGGATGGTAATCGATTTCAGGAAACTAGAAACTAAACAAAGCTACTCGAAAAGATCATTACCCCTTGCCTTTTATTGATCAAATGTTAGAAAGATTATCTAAGCATACACTTTTTTGTTTCCTTGATGGATTTTCTAGTTTTCACAAATACCTGTGTCAAAAGAAGATCAAGAGAAGACTACTTTCACTTGTCCTTTTGGAACTTATGCTTATAAACGTATGCCTTTTGGTTTATGTAATGCACCTACTACCTTTCAAAGGTGTACGACTACCATATTCTCTGACTTTTGTGAAAAGTTTGTTGAGGTATTCATGGATGATTTTTTCGTTTACGGGACTTCTTTTGATTATTGGTTGAGCAACCTTGATTGAGTTTTGCAGAGATGCGAAGAAACTAATCTTGTCTTGAATTGGGAGAAGTGCCACTTTATTGTGAATGAAGGATAGTACTTGGACATAAGATCTCCGAACGAGGTATTGAGGTAGACAAAGCTAAAATTGATGCAATTGAGAAAATGACATGTCCTAGATATGTAAAAGATATAAGAAGTTTCCTTGGTCATGCTGGTTTCTATAGAGATTTATTAAAGATTTCGCAAAGATCTCTGGGCCATTAACTAATCTCCTTCAAAAGATTTTCCATTTGTTTTTATGATGATTGTGTAGAGGCGTTCGAAATACTTAAGAAAGCTTTAATTTATGCACCTATTGTTCAACCACCTGATTGGAACTTACCATTTGAGATCTAGTGTGATGGTAGTGATTATGCCATCGATGTTGTTTAAGGGCAAAGAGTAGAAAAGAAATTGAATGTTATTCATTATGATAGTAAGAATCTAGACAATGCTGAAAGAAATTATGCTACCACTGAGAAGGAAATTTTAGTAGTTGTGCTTGCATGTGATAACTTTAGACCTTATATTGTTGATTCCAAAGTTAATACTCACACTGATCATGCTGCTATTAAATATATGATGGAAAAGAAGGATGCTAAGCATAGATTAATTAGGAGGGTTCTTTTACTTCAAGAGTTTGATCTACATATTGTTGACAAAAAGGGAGATGAGAATCCTATAGCACAACTTGTCTAGGATGGAAAATGTTCTTGATGACCCACTGCCTATTGAATATAATTTTCCTGATGAGCAATTAGCTGTTACAAATGCTTCCTGGAATACTCCTTGGTATGCAGATTGTGCTAATTACATTGTTGCTAAATATACAACAACTATTTTCACATATCAACAAAAGAAAAAGTTCTTCTGTGATCTAAGACATTACTTTTGGGATGACCCACATCTATATAAAGTGGGAGTGGATGGTGTAATTAGACGTTGTGTACCTGAGCTTGAACATGAACAAATCCTATGGAAGTGTCATTCCGTGGCATACGGAGGGCACCACGCAGGTGACAGAACTGCACATAAGGTACTAGAGACTGGTTTTCATTGGCCGGCTCTTTTCAAAGATGCTCGTAAGTTTGTCCCCTCTTGTTATGAATGTCAAAGAATTGGTAATATTGGTAGACGTCAGGAAATTCTTATGAAATATTCACTTGTTATTGAACCATTTTATGTTTGGGCCTTTGATTATATGGTACCTTTTCCTTCCTCTAATGGGTACACTAATATTCTAGCTGTTGTTGATTACGTTACTAAGTGAGTAGAAGCTATTCCAACTAGTATTGCTGATCATAACACCTCTATTAAAATGCTTACAGATGTTATTTTCCCGAGGTTCGGAGTCCCTAGATATTTAATGACTGATGGTGGTTCACATTTTATTCATGGTATTTTCCGTAAACTTCTAGCTAAATATGATGTCAACCATAGAATTGCATCACTTTATCATCCTCAGTCTAGTGGTCAAGTTGAGTTGAGTAATAGAGAAATAAAATTGATCTTGAAAAAGTCTGCTAATAGATCTAGAAAGAATTGGTCTAAGAAACTTGATGATGCATTATGAGCTTATAGAACTTCTTATAAAAATCCTATGGGAATGTTCCCGTATAAAACGTTCTATGGAAAAGCATGGCATTTACCTATTGACATGGAACACAAAGCTTATTGGGCAAATAAAGAACTTCACAATGATTTCTAACTTGCCGACAAGAAAAGGTTATTTGATACTAGCTCTCTAGATGAATGGAGGACACAAGCTTATGAAAATGCTAATTTGTTTAAAGAAAAAGCTAAAAGACGACATGACAACAGAATCCAAAAACGGGAATTTAAAATTGGCAATCAAGTTCTTTTGTACAATTCTCATTTCAGATTTTTTGCAGAAAAACTTCTCTCCAAATGGGAAGAAATTTATATCGTCGAAGAAGTTTATCGTTCCGGAGCTATTAAGATCAACAATGCCGAAGGCACAAATCCGAGATTGGTTAATGGGCAGAGAATTAAGCATTATATCTCAGGTACGCCCATTAATGTTGAAACTAATATTATTCAAGTGATGTTATCGGAAGAATATATAGAAGAGACCTTTCGAAACACTCCAGAAACCTGAAAAGGAGTTGGTATGTGATACGGTAAGTAAACCGACTCCCAAAAAATTCCATAAAAATAATTTCTATCTGTTTTGTAATATTAGAGAAATTAAAAAAATAAGAACCATCTGAGGGGACCCACGAGGGAGTCCCAAGGCAACAAGGCGTGTCCTACCCCCGAGGGCGCGCCTGGTTGCCTTGGGAGCACCTGGTGTGCCTCCCTGACTCTGTTTTCTTCCTGGTCACATATTCTGACCTAGAAAATTCATTTTATATACTCCCGTATGTTTTGAGCACCACATCGCAAGTTTCTCCTCTGTTCTTGTTTGGGGCTGTTTTTCCGACAGATCTAGAAGCAATATGTCATCTCAAGAGTCGGACGGAGAGAGCTATGTCTCAAATCTCATCACCAATTCCCGAGTCTATGGTGATATTGATCCTTATGGGTGGTCAATGGAGGAAGAGGTGGAGGGCGATCTAAAAAGGGTTGAGCCTTCGAGTTATGAAGAAGAAGAGGAAGTACCTCTACCTCAACCTGGAGATATTCTTGTGGAGTTCAAAAATTCGAGTTTACCAAACAAGGTTACACCTTCCAATACTCGATTTAACCCTTATCGTCGTACGTAAGTAGATACTACTGCTGCTTCCACTAGTAAAGTCCATGCTTTGATGGAAGGAGCAATAATCGTCACCAACAAACTCCGCAAGGAGAACCTAGACCTTAAGTGAGAGATTGATGAACTTAAGGAAGAGATCCGTATCCTAAAGAGCATCATTTCTAAGAAGATCACTTCATCTCTGCCATCACCTAAGAAGGGCACTTGAGTACATGAGTATGGGCACCACCCTTGGCTTGTTCCAAGCTTGGGGTAGGTGTCCCGGTATCGTATCACCATCACTTTTACCATTATCATCTATCTTAGTTTGAACCTTAGTTATTTCGTGATTTAAAAGAATAAAAGTTTAGTATCGGTTTGCTTAGAGTGTTTGCTTTATGATCTATCTATCCCTGTAATCGAGTGTGACAGTTATATAATTAGTTTGAGTTTGCTTGCTTTACTATCATGCATCAACCACAACAATAAAATAAAGAATTAAAAAGATCATATGCTAATCCCATGGGGAGTAATGACTTCACATAGAAGGAGTTTGCTTGATAAAAGTTGTTGGGAATTAGCAAACACAGTGTTAGTCATTGATACAATTCATGCAAAACTATGAAAAGGGAAAGGAGATTCCCATACAAATATACTATCTTCGACATCTTTTATGATTGTGAGCCCCCATCAAATATTTTCTATATGATCAAATAGTTGATGTCGGACAAGGAAGACATCGTAATGAGTTATGTTTGTTTACATTCACATAGAAGTTATATTTTCATGGATCCTGTAACATGTGGTGCTTGTCTAGGATCTTTTGCTAGCCAAAAATTCACATTAAGTAGAGATACTACTCACTACTGCAAAATGGTCCAAAGACGACAAATCAATCAGAGACCCTTCGATGAAACTGTGTGCGATGCACGAATCGCAAACGGTATAGTTCAAGCTCCATCGCCAATAATGCGAACTATGTGCGATGGGGGACCCATCAAATACGATTCAGAAAAGACTTACGTGTGCGATTTCTGCCATATAGTTCTTCCATATGAACTGTTTGCGATTAGCCAAAATAACACAAACGGTTACAGAGATCTAGATGTGTGCGATAGAGGGCACACAATTCACTACCATAAAGTGTGTGCGATGATACATCAGAACACAGACAATGCATCATAACACGATGTGTGGGATATGCAGGAAACGGGTGAGTAATCTGAATCGTGTGCGAACACCAGAAATAACACAGACGATTGGTGCTAATAACCTGTGTGTGTTGTGGGGAAACGCTTGCTGGTAAACAATTGTCAGCGATTGATGAAATCATCACCGACGGGTTTCATAGTTTAGTCCATGTGTACTATGATTTGCTCTGCCTGCACAACATCTATGATGTCCCTACAGAGCAACAACATATGTACTTCTAAGAACGTGGTTGCATAACAAAAAAAGAACACAATGCAATTTCAAATATTGTATCACAAATACCAGCAATATTACAAGGTTCAAATTCCAGCATTACAGGGTCTAAATTCAAAGATTACAAGGTACAAACTGATATTTGAAATCAAATCCAATATTCAGAGTCCATGGCATGAAATATTTCTGCGAAGGGATCATCCATCGTGAGGTCATATATCGGCTCGATAGAATGCCTTCCGAATAATCTATCATATGAACTTCCAAAATGAAAATAAGCTTCTGCAGAGCCTTTTCCATTACGCTATAGACGCCTCAATTGATCTGTAAACCATCCATTATGGCACCCTAAATATAGTGCAAACCTCATTACCTACAGCACCCTTGCTTTCTGAACAAAGAAACATGCGAATTGAATCTCTGGATTAGTGCCTCGATACTCGTTCAAAGTAATTTCTGTGAGGTGGAATTCAAGGCATTCTATGGGATGGTTATATTGCGCTACTTTTTTCACTCCTAGTCCTGCATGTATCTGCAAACGAAGACAACATATCAGTGCCTAGATGCAGTTTTGAACACTACGGGCCTCTTTGATTTGCAAGATTTATAAAATACACTAATAGAGTGACATGCCATTTTGGGTCGTTTAGGATTATCATCTCAAAAAATATGTATTAAAATCCTCCAAAAAATATGTATTGAAAACCCACACGGTTTCTAAAAACCATAAAGCGTTCCGTGCTTGGGAACTAAAGCCATCAATAAATCTTGAGCTTGTTTCCAGTCACATTCCAAATTACCACGCGCTAACTTTATTGCAAATCAGTTCACACCTACCAAACCTAAACGTGTTCCCACTGAGCAGTTGTTTACTGTAGTAGGCTATAAAAACACCTACTCGAAAATTACCGCACATTCCTCACCCCGCCACCAAAAAAACAGGTCTTTCTTGTTAGTCGTTCCTTCCGTCTGCCATGGCCGGTAGGGGGGTTCTGGGTCGAGATATAACCAGGGAAGAAAGACCAAGGCCACGGAAGCAACTAGGAGGTCCCGTCGACGCACCGGGGGAGCACCAGAGAGCTCCAGCCACGCACTACTAGGAGAAACCTTATAGGCAGGACACTATCAATAGCGCTGGAATGTAACAGGCGCTGCTGCTAATTACCAGTAGCGCTGGATTTAGGCAGCGCTACAAGTAAAGACTTAGCAGTAGCGCTGGAAACATAAAGAGCACTACTGCTAACCGGGACCCGACGAGCCCACCGACACTATTGGTAGTAGCAGCGTTGTCCATAATACATCGCTACTACTAAGACTTTAGCAGTAGCGCTTTATTTGGTGGAACCGCTACTGCTAATGGGCCCCACTTAATAGTAGCACGCTTTCTGGAAAGCGCTACTACTAAGTGACATAGCAGTAGCGCGTTCTGGAAAACAGCGCTACTGCTAAGCGTGGTTGGTGCCATCTTTTCACCCCCCTCCCCCTCCTCCCCCCCTTTGCCCTCTCTCCCCCTCCTTTCCCCTCTCCCCTCACCATTGTTGCCCTTCTTCTCTCTTCCTCCTACCTCTCTTCTCTCCCCATTAATGCCCCCCTCCACCATAACTCTCCTCCATAAATGGCTTTCTCATCTCTAGCTAGCTCCATAAATGCCCCCCTACCTCATTTGTTTGGCTCTCCCTCCATTCCATTAGATATAGATCTAGCTAGCTCATCTCTCTCCCTCTCCATTAGTTACCTAGAGTCATCTCTCCTCCCCAACAACTTGATCTAGCTAGCTATTGACATGTCCCCAACAACTAGATCTAGCTAGATCTAGCTTGATATAGGTGAGTAAAAAGTTGTTCATTTCAAGAATGGGAATATGTTTGTGAATGGGAATATGTGTGTTTGGGATATGGAGAGATTTGTGCGAGTGACATGCCCCCGAGTTGCTTATGTTTTGCCGAAATGTCGATTTATTTCCGTTTCGGTGAATTTCGAGCAAACTCGATATGTCCTATTTTTAGGCAAGGTCATGCCAAATTTTTATATGACTTTGATGCATGCATGCATTTTGTTTATAACCCTTTTGCTTGTTATACTGTGCATGCAGTCGGTCATGAAGGTGAGTGGATGGAAGGTGGAGCGATACATGCAATCCGCGGTGATGGACATGCATGCAAATAATCGGACTAGGATTAGATGTCCGTGTACAAGATGCAAAGAAGGAGTCCTTTTGGACCCTTTTGATCGTGGCAGGTTGAAGGCGCACCTGCTGATGAATGGTTTCATGGATGGCTATACTCGGTGGATAAGTGAAGATGATGATGATGAGGATGTCCACATGGCAGGGAATAACGACATGGGGCTAGACGAAGAGATGACCGATCGACACGAAGACGATGGCGTCGGACATGGCGGCGGGGAAGAGTTAAATGATGGCGGCGGAGAAGATTCCGAACATGGCGGCAGAGAAGATTCCGGACACGGTGAAGAAGAGTCCGGACATGGCGGAGAAGCAGAGGCGGCGGTCACGCCGCAGTCTTCGACGCTACTAAGTGCAGTCATGCAGGACTCTCATGTTCGAGACCTCCTTCGCAAGAGTACGACTTGCGAGGGAGCTGCTTCTAGAGAGGAGGCCAAGCTGGCGCAACTTGAAGTAGACTCGAAGTCTCCATTGTATGACGGTTGCGATCCCGAGGTGACCCGCTTGAGTTTAACGCTCGAACTTCTAAAGACGAAGGCCAAAAACAAATGGACAGACAAAAGCCTCGATGAGCATTCGAAGTATCTACATAATAAAGTTTTCCCGCGGGGAACATGTGTCCTACTAGTGTCGATGAGGCCAAGAAAATCGTTTGCCCTTTTGATTTGCCACACATTAGGTACCACGCATGCATCAACGATTGCATCATTTATCGGGGGGAGCATGCGGAAAAAACCAGCTGTCCAGTGTGCAATGCTTCTCGATACAAGAAGGCAGGAAAGAAAGCTCCTCAGAAAGTTGTATGGTACTTTCCGATCACTCCCCGTCTGCAGCGGTATTTCGTAGATCCTAAGGAAGCAAAGGTCATGAGCTGGCACGCGGAGAGGAAAAAGCCCGACGATGGAGATGATCCGAAGCTGAGACACCTCGTAGATGGTAGCCAGTGGAGAGCATTCAACACCGTATATGGATTTGCTACAGAAGATCCAAGGAACATCGTGCTTGGTGCGAGTACCGATGGCATGAATCCGTTTGGAAACCAAAACACCAACCATAGCTCATGGCCCGTCTTTGTATGGATGTACAACCTCCCCCCATGGAAGTGCATGAAGACAAAGTACATACACATGAGCATTCTGATTCAAGGGCCGAAACAACCGGGAAATAATATTAACCTGTATATGGGGCTTCTGAAAGAGGAGCTAGACACGTTATGGAAAACACCGGTATGGACATGGGACGCCAGCAAAGTAGAGTATTTCTATATGAGAGCCGCGCTGATGACGACGGTGCACGACTATCTCGGTTACGGGTACACCTCAGGCCAGGTGTGCCACGGATACTGCGGATGCACGAGGTGCATGGATGATACAACGTCTCAGCAGCTTATGTCAACGAAAGATGGCGGGTCCGGGAAAATCGTGTACATGGGGCATCGTAGATAGCTCGAGAAGGATGACCCGTGGAGAAAGCGTGGAGATCTATTCAATGGGTTGGCTGAGCATCGAGGACCTCCACGTAAGAGGAGCGGCGCCGAAATCAACGAGCTGTTGAAAAACTGGGAACAGTGCCCCGCGCCGGGAACGATGAAAAAGGCACTGGAACCGCTACTGAAGGTATGGAAAACGAGGTCTGTTTTCTGGGACTTGGAGTACTGGCCCAATCACGACACGCCTCATTGCCTTGATCAAATGCATATCACGAAGAATGTCCTCGAGAGCTTGCTTGGCACACTGATGAACATGCCGGAGAAGACCAAGGACGGGCCGAAGGCAAGGAAAGACTTGGAAGATTTGAAGATCAGGAAAGATCTCCACCGTAAAAAGTCGACGGAGGAGACGGAGACGGAGACGGAGGAGGGGGAAAGGGGCAGAAAAGTCAACAAGAAGGAGGGGAATTATTGCCCCCCTTCTTGCTTCACCTTAAGTGCGAAGGAGATCGATCAATTCATCAAGTGCCTTATGGGAATCAAAGTCAGTTCTGGTTACTGTGGGAAGATAAGCAGATTTCTAGACCCCAAGAAGAAAAGGTTCAGCGGGATGAAGTCTCATGACTGTCACGTGATGATGACGCAGATACTCCCGGTTGCCATTAGAGGGATAATGGACAAGCACGTCCGTGAAACGCTTACTGGTCTCTGCAACTTCTTCGACGTTATCTCTCGAAAGTCCATAAGTGTGAAGCAGCTCCGAAGGCTACAGGAAGAGATCGTTGTCATACTATGTGAGCTTGAGATGTACTTCCCGCCCGCGTTCTTTGACATCATGGTGCATTTGTGTGTCCACATCGTGGAATACATCATCGACCTCGGGCCGACATTCCTTCACACCATGATGTCGTTCGAGAGGATGAATGGGGTCAAAAAAGGATTCGTTTGTAACATGTCCCGTCCCGATGGGAGCATCGTCCAGGGGTATCTGACGCATGAGGGCATCTCCTTTTGCGAGAATTATATAGGCGTCGGAGACCCTGTTGTTGGTTTGCCCGTCAAGAAGCATGATGGGAGGCTCGGAGGAGAAGGTCACATGCTCCTAAAGAAGTTGCACAATAGGTTCCTGTTCCCCGGCCGCACAGAAAGCAAAGAACCGTGGGATGACGATGCCATGACAAAGATAAACAACAAGGCGATGGTGACGTTCACCAACGACTTGTCCGCCTGGAAAGTTCGGGTGAAAAAAGCGATTGATAAGAATGAACCATGGTCCAAGATTCATGCTGACAATCCGTCACTTACGGAAGAGGACTTTGAAAAATTCAAGGAGACTTGCGCTAAAGATGAAACCAAGAAAAAGTCAGAGAAAATGAAGGCGCTCCAGGCCAGGAACACGCCTCCACACCGCCTCAGAAGCCGTGGTTACGAGGGGAAGAGGCACGTATGGGCCAAGGAGGACGCCGAATGTGAAAATCACGGAATCCCAGACCCCTTGGCGGAGTTCACCGACCCACTAGAGCGTGACTGGATCAGGACCCGGTACAAGTGGGACCGCGTCAAGAAGACCTTTTACACGGACCCGAACACGAGGGAGTTCATGAGACTTCTGGTAATTGTTATATTACCACATTATCATATTAGTTTCCAATCAATTCGACTACAAGTTTTGTCACATTATTAGTAAACCATCGACGTTCCTTTTGCAGAAAGAGCAGCACCAAAAGGCAGCCGAAAGCGATGACTCGTCACAGTCGTTGGCGAGGCCCAAGTGGGACACCCATTTCAACCGGGCCCTGAACATACTGAAAAAGGTCCCGGAGGATACACCGCCGTCCTATGGACATGTGCACAGCGTCGGAGATGGCGCCTCGTGGAAGACGTGCTACCATGAGGAGCTAGAGGAAAGAATGAAGAGAAAGTTGCTTACTCAACAGACCATCGACCAGAAGGTCGCGCTTGAGATTAATAAGTCCAAAGCTGAGACCAAAGCAGAGTTGGAACAGATAGTCGATGCAAGGGTCAGTGCAGCGGTAGCTGGCATCACGGCTGACTTCACATCTTCCATTTCCAGCTTGTTTCCGGCATTTTTTGAATGGACAAAGAAAAATCCAGATAAAGGGCTAGCGGACTTTCCCCTTCCCAGCTACGTCGGGAGCAATTCGGTGAACATCGCACCACCAGCACCTGCTCACGCCACCACACATGCTCCCGCTCCTATTCATAGCAGCCCGTCCTCCGTCTCTGGACTACTCGGCGGGCCTTCGTCTATGGCTGAGCTCGACGCCCTCATGGTAATTACGCGTCATACCCTTTTCACCAGCATGTCTATATAGTCTTCCGTTTCAATTGCCTTTCGGATGTTTGACGTCGCAGACATGTCTCTATAGGCCAACGATACCCCGTGCACCCTACTGCACGACATCAAGGGCCAGAAGGTGGCCGTGGGAAAGGCAACGATCGTGAAGCCGAAGGACGGCATGTTCCACAACCGAGATGCCCGATGGCGTCTTCAAGGTTAACGTGGCCAGTGTCTTAGCGGGCTTCGAGGATTTGCCTCCTCCGGTACCAGTCGATGACGAGGAGACCCCTCAACGGATTGGCGCATGCAAGAGCTGGTTCTTGCCTTGGCCGAAGACTCTTCTTCGTGTCAAGGCGCCCGGTATCACACCAACGACAGCTTCTCAAGAAGGTATGAACACCACCCCACCTACCAAATTACCTGCACCTGTCGTGGCGGGTGATAGCGGACGACGCGAGGGAGAACCTCCATTAGTGCCAGATGACGTCGCCCCCGTTGTCGAAGAAGCAAATGCAGATGATGACATGGAGGAGGATGATGATGAACCAGACAAGTATTTCAATACCGCCTATGATGATGGAGGATTGATGGCTCAGGACAACGAAGACTCAGGCTATGAGCATGTAGATGATGAGTTGATGCTGCCTGATTTGTCGGAGCCGGAACGTCCTAATAAGGCGGAATGCAAAAAGTCTCTCTTCAAGCGATCCTCGCAGGAGATGCCTCCAGACGCCGCCTCTACCCAGCAACAACCCGAGGGCCGTCTACTGATTAGCCCGACGACACTGGGGGTGACAGTTAGGGAAGGTATGGTGGGCTCACTACCGCCACCCGCCAAGAAGCAAAGGAGGAGACCGGGCAAGAAAGGCCCTAAAGGCGCCAGAGCTACTTCAAGTAGCCAGCCGCCTCTGAAGCCCCGGGAGGTAGACAGAATACCTGTCGTACGTGCGGAGCGTTTCCATGTCGCCGGCCACCCGATCCTACCTCAGAAAGCGCTAGAGGACATACTGAACAATGATCTAAGGAGACTTCATGATGATGTGCTGGCCAGAGAGAAAAGCCTTCTCATCTCGGGAAAACCAGGATACCCGCTTTACGTGGCTCAGGTGCCGGGTGGGAAGTTGTACGTCGAGGGATGGCCCGCGGATAAGTTCATCCTGCAATTTGACTACATCTACGACATGTTCCACATGACCAATCTAGATTTCCAGTTCATCCGCATGTATGCGTTGTATCTCAACTACATCATCAGGATCGAGAACATAAAATATATCTGCGTCGCGGACCCGTACCATATGCACGAGAGCTTCTTGGATGTCTGCAAAGAGCACCGTGACTATGCGAGCAAGTACATCGGCGGCTTCCTGGTCGCTAATAAGGACAAGGAAGTGATTCTCCTGCCTTATCATCCCACGTAAGTCATCCGCGCATATCCTTTCGTAAGTGTTAATCATTCGTTTGCAAGCATGGAGGCTAATTTGAGGTGTACTTAATTTGCGCAGCGGGGGGGGGGGGGGGGGGCGCCGTCCTCATCGTTCTGTACCCAGAATACTCCCATGCTATATACTTGGACTCATCGAAGAACATCAAGAAAAAGGATTACAAGCACATAAAGAGTGTTCTCAATAGTGCCCTGTTAACCTTCAGCATGTCTGGTGGATATATCAAGGTGAAAAAGTTCAGGAGGAACGGGCTGGTTTTTAGCCATAAGACCGACTTCTGCTGCATCTAGCAACCGCACATCAGTAAGGCTGATGGATTCTACCTCATGCATCACCTGCTCGAGTTCAGAAGGGATAATCAACGCCTTCGCATGTCAGCTACTACCAACGATGCCGAGTTTGTCAACTGGGCCACAAGCATAGAAAAGACACCGGATCATCGAATCCGAGCTGAGTTTTATCACGTGCAGTGTGAACTTGCCCAAGTGATCATGAAGCAGGTCCTCGAACCAACAGGGATGTTCTACCATGTAATTAAACCGTGGTCCTGAACTAGCATAGATCGCTCTAGTTAATTAGTTTGGGTATGAGGAACTTCGTCATTTATGTTTACTATAGGTTGCTTGTATTTTGCTAATTATGCCTCTTTGTGTTCTTAAGTACATTATGTTGCATATTATCGTTCACGATGCAGGTACATAGATCAGAGATGGCGAAGGGCTGCTACGTCGTGTTCGTTGGGAAGGTTCCAGGAGTCTACGACCAATGGCCAGACGCTCAGGCCCAGGTGGACAAGTACCCGGGTGTTAGCCACAGAGGGTTCGACAGCAGAGCCGAAGCGGAAAGTAGTTACTTGAGGTGGACGCTCCGGCAAGAGCGGGGGCGGAACCGCCGGTGCCTCAAGTACTACATAGTCGCCGTCTTGCTCATGCTGATCGCTCTTGTCTTCTACATCATGGTTTAGATAGAGATGATGAAACTTGTATGTGTGTGCCATGACCATGTAGTTGCACTTATTCGAGACATGACATGACTTGTGTCTCGCTATTTTCGAGATGTGATGATATTTGTGTTGAATGATGATGATGATGGTATGTCGAGACTACTGTATGTGTATGATATGATGATAATAGTGTATGTTTATTGTGATCTGATGAAACTACTGTATAGAGCCTGTATAAATACATCACGAATACGTAGAGGGGGTATGAATCTGTGAAAGCAGGAATACTAGCAGCAGCGCTGGAAGGCATCTAGCAGCAGCGCTGGATTAGCAGCATCGCTTGCCTTTCCACAGCGCTACAGCTAAGTTGTATCAGTAGCGCTGGTCAGTGCAGCGCTACTGCTAAGTCTGGTTAGCAGTAGCGCTGCACCAACCAGCGCTACTGCTACAACTTAGCTGTAGCGCGTTAGCAGTAGCGCTGGACCCAGCGCTACTGCTATAGGTTTTTCAAGCGCTACTAGTAGGGTTTCTCCTAGTAGTGACGCCGCGTTTGCTGCAGCAGTGATGTCCGGCGGTACCGTGGACGCCTCGGAGGATCTTTCGGGGAGAGGCGAGGGCTCTCATCGCAATCACAAGTGCATTCGCCTCAGAGGCAAACTAGACGAGCTAGCAGTGTTGTATTCCTCGCCAGCGATGACATGCACCCTGAGCTCGATAAGAAGGAGGAGGAGATCGATGCCTTGGTAAAGCAGTTGGAGAAGAGCAACGCCTCTCTTAACAAAGCGACCGGCTTCATCGTGAAACTTATGAGCGAGAAGGTGAAGCTCCGCAACGAGCGCAACAAGCAGGAGGATCTGACTGCGCCTGGAAGAAGCTACTCAAGGAGAAAAGTGTCTCGTAGGGGAGGCTGAAAGACGTCGCCAAAGAACTTTTGGAAGACTTGGCAAAGCTTCACATCGAGCGCAAGGGGCTGGTGAAGGAATCCGTGGGGCGTGTCAAGGAACTTCGTGTGTACGTGAAGGAGAGCATCGACACTCTCCAGCAAAAATCCTGTGCCAATGCCGCAATGCGGAAGATGGTGGAGGAGAGGCGAGAGGAGATGGAGGTTGTGGAGGCGATGAAGAAGGAGATTGAAGAACTTCACGCCCAGAAATCCATCAACAATTAGATTGCAGCGGCCCGGATCGTTGTCTGTATCTTCCTTCTTCGGCCTCTTCCTTCTTCTTTTGCCCCTATGTCTTTGGGGGTTGCCGCATGTGGCATTTTTTATTATCCTGAATATGTAAGAAAATCATCATCCTTTGCCGGTGCGAATTTGTCGTTATATTATTTCCATTAAATCTACACACCACCGTGCTCAAAAACATATAGGTGAAGCACTAGAGCAACTGCTAAGCTCAAAAGATATAAGTGAAGCACATAGAGTATTCTAACAAATCATGGTGAAGTTGTGTCTATCTCAAATATGTGTATCCAGCAAACAATGATTGTTGCAAACTAAAGCAAAAAAAAAATCAAACGGCGTTCCAACCAAAACTCATATCATGTGATGATTAAAAATATAGCTCCAAGTGACATACCAATGAACTGAGATGAAAATGGGGATGCCTTCCGGGGCATCCCCAAACTTAGACGGTTGATTCTTCCTAGAATTTGACTTGGGATGCCTTGGGCATCCCCAAGCTTAGGCTTTTGGCGCTCCATATTGTAACGCCCGCATTTTGATCATACTCTAATCATACACGCAAATGCGCACAATCAAGATTAGGGACTCACGGAAAGATATCACAACACAACTCTAGACACAAATTAAAGTCATACAAACTTCATATCACAAGCCAGGGGCCTCGTGGGCTCGAATACATATGCTCGAATATAAACGAGTCAGCGGAAGCAATAATATCTGAGTACAGACATAGGTAAACAAGTTTTCCTTAAGTAGGCTAGCACAAACATAAGCAACGGATCAAAAAGGCAAGGCCTCCTTCCTGGGAGCCTCCTATCCTACTGCTGGTCGGGGGCAGCCTCCACGTAGTAGTAGTCTCCGTCAGTGTAGTAGTAGTCATCGGCGGGATCATACGGCTACTAGGCTCCATCATCTGATCGCAGTATCGTATCAAGGGCAAGAGGGGAGCAAAGCAACCGTGAGTACTCATCCAAAGTACTCGCAAGACTTATATCAGATCTATACTAAAATATGCATTAGTATCAAAGGAATGGGGCTATATCTTTGGACTGACTGCAGAAATGCCAGAATAGAGGGCAGGCCTAGTCCTATCGAAGACTAGCATCTTCAGTGTCTTGCAGCATTAGAAGACTGTAGGTTAGCATTTTATAAGTAGCAAGTTTATCTAGCAACGCCCAGAGATTCTTCCTCGACTCCCTACGAGAAAGCAACCTCAGAGCCAACACATTCATTTCAAAGTCTCCATTTCTTCCGAGCGTCCGTTACCGTGGACACGGCTATTCGAATAGATATACTTCCCTGCAGGGGTGCACCAACTTGCCCAACACGCTTGATTAACTCTGGTCGGACACAATTTCCAGGTGATGCCCGGCCTCGACTGATCGACACGCCGTAGTCCTACCTAGGCTAAACAGAGAGGCCACACGCCGGTCTACATCCTAATCGCGAAGGGGTCATGGGACAATCTCCCTTTGCAATCCTGCGCGTTGCGAGGACGGCCAGTGTCTGTCCTGGCACCTCTTAATACATAGACGATGCTTACACGGACCACCCGGGCGCGTGCCACTCAACTGTGAGGTCTGAAGAACTTTTGGGAGAATGTACGACGCAGAGTGCCCATACTAATTCCCGCGTAGTGGTTAGTGCAAAACAGGCCAGAGGCCTACTCAGATCACATATCCAAACCAGTTAATGTTTTGTTAAGTGCGGTGACAATCAATGATCCACGATATGTGGACACGTCGCCTCATCTCGAGGACTTACGGAAATGGCCAAGAATTCTCGGTTGTGCCTCGTCGTTATTATACAAGCACCCTCTAGGTCCATCCGACCTCAACCTAGATCTGCAGTAAAGTGAAAGTAACCATGTGTCCATACGTCAAGAGGGGATCCGAGGAATCAACCTCGATGGATCTCTCTCGATGTAACCGTCAAGGTGACTTGGGAGGAATCACCCTCGAGGGTCCAATCTTGATGTGTTGCATGACAGAGTTGTTATCGGGAGTGGTAATGGACGAATCACCCTCCGAAATCCAAGACCGACTAGCTTCACTACAGAATTATCATCATGAGTGTGTTACGAGGTACCACCCTCGGCACTCGATATTAACTATGAAGAGACGTACAAGTAAGGGGTGTGAGGTGAGGTGTCTGGCTCAGGGCATGTCGATCACGTTGATCGAGTCTTCGAGTCTTCGAGTCTTCGATGATGAAGCAGGGGAAACAGGGACAAGTGGGGTCACTAGGGGATCCCTAATCAACCTATACTAAGCATTTAGTATGACAGTAAGGTACAACTGCAGTTTAACATAAACAGGCTATGCATCAAAATAGGAGCTATCTACAACAGTGGAAAAATCTAATGCAAGACTGAGAGAGAAAGAATTGGGCGATATCGGAATAATCAAGGGGTTTGCTTGAGTGGAAGCTGTGCTGCAAGTGGCTGGATGTCAGCGGCATAGTCGTACTCGGCAGCCACGCTAGTCTCGGTGTCTACCGGAGAGAAGAGGGGGAGGAAACAATAAATATAAAGCAAGCAGATCCATCACGATGCATGACATGACAATATGCAGTGCTAGGGATGAGCTAACGCAGTGCTAAGTGTTCTAAACGGAGCGGGAAAATATCTGACGATATTTCCCGGGTCTTTGGCTATTATTGGACAGATGATCCTAACAACAAATGTCCATGTTCATCATGCTAGAGGCATGTGACATATGAACGGACAGTGTATTCGGATTCGTTGGATTTTTCTGATCAACTTTCATGTACAAAAAAATTCATCTGAGTTATAAATTATTTATATGATTTTTTAAAGTTTTAAAGATTTCCTGAAATTATTATTAGTTCAAAATAAAAAATAATTACTTTTTATACCCACTATGGGCTAGCCATAGTGGATGACAGGTGGGTCCAGGGGGCCCAGTTGACCATTCTAAGTTGACTCGTCAACAGGGGGTGGGGCCCTCTTGTCATAGGCACATGAGTAATCTGATAGGTTAATTAATTAATTCAGTAATTAATTAATTAATATTATATATTTTTATATTTTTTTTAATTTTTTATTTGTTAGGAGGGGTTATTGTAAGTGGAGGATTAGCCCCACTAATCAACGGGGGCAGCTCCACTTAACCGGAGAACCGGCCGGCCTCCACGGTTGTGCCCGCACGAGAGCAGAGGGCTTCGTCGGCCACGGTTGGCAGCAGCCACGGCGGATGCGGCAGCGGCGGCGCCCAACGGCGGTCGGAGGCATGCGGACAATGGGGACGGCTTGGGAGGCGGCTGTGGGCGCACGCGGCTACACGCGGAGCAAGCAGCAGTTGCAGGGCTGCGGCTGGGGAGGTGGGGCGTGGCCAGCATCATGGCAGGACACGCGCGGGGCGACTAGAGGTGTGGCCAGGGGCGGTGACATGGATGCGGACAGGGCAAGGCGAGCTCGGATGCTGGCAGCGGCCGTTGCGGCATGGGGCAGAGCGGGGAGAGAGGGGGAAATGAGCCGGGGCCTCACCGGCGCTGCCGAGGATAGGGGGCAGCGAGGCTCGGTGTAGGCCATCGAGGAGGAGGACGGCGATGACGACGAGGAAGTGGTGACAGGGCCAGGCGGCTCGGTGTCAGGCGAGTCCGAGCTCGGGGAAGAGGGAAACGGGGGCGCTAGGGGGAGGAGCGGCCTACGGTTCGCAGGGGGGGTTAGCCGGAGCCTTATAGGCCGGGGGCGGCTGCCGGATGGCCGGCACGATGCCCATGCTGGTCATGGCGTGGCCAGATGGCCGCCACGACCCCCTGCCTCCCTGTAGCGGGAGGTAAGGGAAAGAGGGGTGGGATGGGCCGCCTGGGGGGTAAGGCCGAGAAAAAATAGGTGGGACTTTTTTCTTTTTATTTTAATTTTATTCTTTTAGTTTTATTATTTATTTCTGTTTTGATTTGAATTCAACACCAAAATACTTTTGTAAAATATGAAACTTGCCCATTATTACAAATGCAATATTAGGGAGTGCCACAAAAAGATTGGGGATCATTTGAAAGTGTTTGAAATTTTCATAATGCAAAAGGCATTTAAATAATAGTTGGGCCTCTGTTTAAATGTTTTTAAGGCACTTAATTACTTTATAAAAATGTGGGTTTCAAAATGACAATTATCCAGTGAATATTTGCAATCCAACCATGATTTTAGTTTTTAGGTTTGCCAAAATATTTAATCCACTTTTTAATTGAATTTTGAATTTCAATAGGAATTTGAAATGAGATATGAATCAAATGTGATCAAGCACTATTTAGCAAAAAGGATTAGCTTGATCTTGAAGATCATTGTAGCTTGATTACATGGGTTACTGTAGCTGATAATCATGGGTGTTACAACTCTCCCCCTCTAAAAAAAATTCGTCCCAAGAACTAAGAGGTAGAAGGGAGAAGATCGGGGTATTCTGCACGAAGGTTATCCTCGCGTTCCCAAGTGGCTTCATCCTTAGTATGATTTCACCACTGCACTTTGAAGAACTTGGTAACCTTCTGACGGGTCGGACGTTCAACTTCTTCAAGAATGCGGATCGGATGCTCTTTGTAAGTGAGATCATTGAGCGTGTGGTGCGGGTCCTTGAAGCAACGACGAAGTTGCGACACATGGAAGACATCGTGGACATGGGAGAATTGTGGTGGCAGCTCCAATTTGTAAGCCACATAACCACGTCTTTCGAGAATGCGGAAAGGACCAACGTAGCGAGGAGCTAGCTTGCCCTTGACTCCGAATCGATGTGTGCCTCTCAAAGGAGTGACGCGTAGATAAGCTTGCTCACCAGGTTGATAGGTTGAACCCCAATGTTTACGGTCATAATTGCTCTTCTGACAGGACTGGGCCACCTTGAGATTATCCCGAACAATGCGGTCTTGCTCTTCAGCTTGTTGGATAATGTCTGGACCAATCAGTGCTCGTTCCCCAGTTTCTTACCAGTTCAAAGGGGTTCGTCATGTGGCTTGAGACTGTGTCGGTATTTCTCCAAAGAGGACGGGATGATACAGCACAGCTACAGTAAGTATTTCCCTTAGTTATGAAACCAAGGTTATCGAACCAGTAGGAGAACCAAGCAACACTATGTAAACGGTACCTACACACAAAGAAGAAATACTTGCAACCCGACACGTAAGAGAGGTTGCCAATCTCTCCACGGTAAAAAGATAGATTTGTTTGTATGAGATTGGATAAATAGATCGCACAAGAACACAAAATAAAAGATGCAATTAAAAAGTGCAGTAAGGTATTTTTGGGTTTTTGGAATAATAGATCTGAAAACAAATGCGGAAAAAGATAGATTGGAAAGCAATATGTCAAAAGAATAGATCTGTGGGTCGTATATTTCACTAGTGGCTTCTCTCAAGAAGATAGCACACGGTGGGTAAACAAATTACTGTTGGGCAATTGATAGAAGATCAAATAATCATGACGATATCCACGGCAATGATCAATATATAGGCATCACATCCAAGATTAGTAGACCGTAAAATTCTGCATCTACTACTATTACTCCACACATCGACCGCTATCCAGCATGTATCTATTGTATTAAGTTCATGGAGAAACGGAGTAATGCAATAAGAATGATGACATGATGTAGACAAGATCTATTCATTTAGGAATAGACCCCATCTTGTTATCCTTAATAGCAACGATACATGCGTGCCTCGCTGCCCCTTCTGTCACTAGGAGAGGACACCGCAAGATCGAACCCATCACAAAGCACCTCTTCCCATGGCAAGAAAAATCGATCTAGTGGGCCTAACTAAACCAAAGATTCGAAGAATAAATACGAGGCTATAAATAATCATGCATATAAGAGATCAAAGAAGACTCAAATAATATTCATGGATAGAAATTGATCATGAACTCAAACTTCATCGGATCCCAACAAACACACCGCAAAAAGTCATTACATCAAATAGATATCCAAGAGACCATTGTATTGAGAATCAAAAGAGAGAAAGCCATCTAGCTACTGCCTACGGACCCGTAGGTCTATGGTGGACTACTCACGCATCATCGTAGAGGCACCAATGAGGATGATGAACCCCTCCATGATGGTGTTAGATTGGATCTCGTGGTTCTGGAACTTGCGGCGGCTGGATTTGTGTTACGTCGACTCCTCTAGGGTTTCTGGAATTTCTGAGGATTTATAGAGTCGAGAGGCGGTGGAAAAGACCTCTATGGGCCCCACGATACATCAGGGCGCGTCGAGGGCCTCTGGCGCGCCCTGGTGTATCGTGGGCCCCACGGGCCTCCCCCCAGGTGCTTCCTTGGCTCCCAAGTTGTCTTCTGGTCCAAAAAAAATCTCCAAAAAGTTTCGTGGCAATTGGACTCCGTTTGGTACTGATATTCTGCGAAGTAAAAAACAAGCAAGAAACAAAAACTGGCAGTAGGCACTATGTCAATAGGTTAGTCCCAAAAAATGATATAAAGTTGCTATAAAATGATTATAAAACATTCAAGAATGATAATATAACAGCATGGACCAATAAAAAATTATAGATACGTTGGAGACGTATCAGCATCCCCAAGCTTAATTCCGGCTCGTACTCGAGTAGGTTAATGATAAAAACAGATTTTTTGATGTGGAATGCTTCCTAACATGTTCATCACATATTCTTTCTTTTGTAGCATGGACATTTGGACTTTTAGACGATTCAAAGCAATAGTCTAGTTTTGACATGAAGACTTTAATACTCAAGCATACCAACAAGCAACCATGTCTTTCAAAATATCCACACTTAAGAAAGTTATCCCTAGCCCATCATTGATCCATTCATGAAACACACTTGAATATTAGCTATACCCAATGCACAAGTATGATCATAGTGCACTAGTTGGTGCTTTATAAGAGAATATGGAGACTCAAATAGAAGTAAAAATTGCATAAAGTAAATGGATAGGCCCTTCGCAGAGGGAAGTAGAGATTTGTAGAGGTGCCAGAGTTCAAACCATAAATTGAGAGAGAAAAATATTTTGGGTGGCATGCTTTCCTTGTCAACGAAAATGATCGAGTAGTTCTCAATACTTTCCATGCTACATACATCATAGGCAGTTCCCAAAGAAAAAAATAAAGTTTATTCCCTTTTCCACCATTCTTTCACAATCCATGGCTTGTCGTATCCACGGTTGCCTTCCATACCAACACTTTCCAAGGAATTTATTATTTCACAACATAAAGTAAATTTCTTTTTCATTTCGGGACTGGGCATCCCTATTACCGCCGTACTGTCGTGCAATGACAAGTGAATAAACACTCATCATGAGAATAACACATCTAGCATGGAAAAATATTGGCCACCCCCTGCTGCTTCATGAGCGGCACGGGCACACAAAAAGGAAATTCATTTTGAAAATTAGAGATGGCATATACAAATTTGCTTAGAACGACACGGATATACTGCATATAGGTAGGTATGCTGGACTCATATGTAAAAACTAGGTTTAAGGATTTTGGATGCACAAGTAGTATTTCTACTTAGTACATGTGGAGGCTAGCAAATAGATTGAGAAGCAACCAACCAAGAAACGAAAAATCACATAAACGGGCATTAAGCATAACTAATACCCAATAACGCACCACAAGTAGGATGCAATTTCATTGCATAACTATTGACTTTCGTGCTTGCATAGGTAATCACAAACCTTAACACCAATATTCTTACTAAAGCATAATTACTCACCAACATGACTCACATATTACTATCATCATGTCTCAAAACTAATACAAGGAATCTAGTTTTTATTTGTCCAATGATCTTCATGAAAGTTTTTATTATATCCCTCTTGAATATCTATCACTTTGGGACTAGTTTCATATATTGCCATTGCCTTTGACAAGCTCAAATAAATTTAAGTGAATAACATGAGCATAAAAATTTCATCTCTCAAAATAATATAAGTGAAGCATGAGAGAATTTCTTCAAAATTTAATAACTCTCAAATAAATCTAAGTGAAGCATGAGAGTATTTCTTCAAAAAATTAATAATTCTGAAATAAATCTAAGTGAAACATGAGAGTATTTATTCAAAAATTTACAGCACTCCATGCTCAAAATATATAAGTGAAGCACTAGAGCAATTCCATAGCTCAAAAAATTTAAGTGAAGCATATAGAGCAATTCTAACAAATCATAGAATAATTTTGGCTCTCTCAAATAGGTGTGTCCAGCAAGGATACTTGTGACAAACTAAAAAGAAAATCAAGAAAAGACTCATATAATACAAGATGCTCCAAGCAAAACTCATGATATGTGACGAATAAAAATATAGCTCCAAGTAAAATACCGATAGTCGTTAGAAGAAAGAGGGGATGCCACTCGGGGCATCCCCAAGCTTAGTTGCTTGTTTCTCCTTGGATATTATCTTGGGGGTGCCATAGCATCCCCAAGCTTAGGCTCTTTTCATTCCTTATTTCTTCATCCATCGTGATCTCACCCAAAACTTGAAAACTTCAATCACACAAAACTCAACAAAACCTTCGTGAGATCCATTAGTATAGTAAAGCAAATCACCACTCTAAGTACTGTTGCAAACCCATTCATATTTTATTATTGCATTATATCTACTGTATTATAACTTTACCATGGCCTATACCCTCCAATACAAACCATACATTCATCAAAATAAGCACACAATGCAACGAAAACAGAATCTGTTAAAAACAAAATAGTGTGTAGTAATCTGTACTCTAACCATAATTATGTAACTGAAAAAATTATGAAAAATTAGGAAAATGTAAGAAATTTGTATATCAATATTGTGTAAAAACTTCAGAATTTTTCGTCACTTCTGTGATTTTTGAAAATTCTGCTACTGGACGCAAAAGTTTCTGTTTTGCAACAAGATCAAATCAACTATCACCCAACATGATCCCAAAGGTTTTACTTGGCACAAACAATAATAAAACATAGAAACACATTAATAATAGTAGCATAATTTTTTAAAGACTCAATAACAGAAAGAAAAAGGCAAAAAAGAAAATTTATTCACTGGGTTGCCTCCCAACAAGTGCTATCATTTTATGCCCCTAGCTAGGCATAATGCATAGATTCAAGTGTTGTCATCTTTAGTTTTTGATCCATAGGATGCTCTCATGATTGATTCATATGGTGTCTTAATTCTTGTTCTAGGGAAGTGTTCCATACCCTTTCTTAGTGGAAATTGAAATTTAATATTGCCTTCTTTCATATCAATCACGGCACCTATAGTGCGTAAAAACGGTTTACCAAGTATAATGGGACAAGACGGATTACAATCAATATCAAGAACAATAAAATTTATGGGCACATAGTTCCTATTTTCAAGAATAAGAACATCATTAATTCTCCCCAAAGGCTTTTTAATATTAGAATCTGCCAAGTGCAAATTAAGAGAACATTCTTCAATATTCGTAAGACCAAGCACATCACATAGAGATTTCGGAATTGTGGAAACACTAGCACCCAAATCACATAAAGCAAAGCACTCATAATTTTTAATCTTGACTTTAATGGTAGGTTCCCACTCATCACGTAATTTTCTAGGAATTGAAATCTCTAACTCCTACTTTTCTTCAAGAGATTTCATCATGGCATCAACAATATGTTTAGTAAAAGCTTTATTTTGTTCATAAGCATGGGGTGAATTTATCATGGATTGCAACAAAGAAATACATTCAATCAAAGAACAACTATCATAATTAAAGTCTTTGTAATCCAAAAGAGTGGGCACATTACTAGTTAAAGTTTTGACCTCTCCAAACCCACTTTCATCAAAAACATTATCAAGATTTTCACCCTCCAAATCATTGGGACGCCTCCTAGATAAAGTTGACTCTTCTCCAGTCCCCTTATCATCAATTTTAATATTACTAAACAAGGAATCAATAGAAGAAACACCAATCACTTTAAGATCTTCATCATTTTTATGAAAGCAATCACTAGAAAACGCTTTTTCTAAAAATTCTCTTTTAGCTCTAAGCATAGAGGTTCTTTTCTTACTTTCATCCATAGAAACATATAAAGCTTTAATTGATTCATCAATCTTGGGTGAAAAAGCTTTCAACTTGAGATTTTGTACATCATGGGAACTTCTAGCAATGCTTCTAGACATATCATCAATCTTATTCAACTTTTCTTCTATCTTAGTATTGAAAACTTTTTGAGCATTGATAAATTCTTTAATATTACTATCAAGATCAGAGGGGTTCCTATTATTATTGTAAGAAGAATTACCATAGGAATTACCATAATTATTAGAGGAATTTTCTGGAAAAGGCCTAGGATTAAAATTACCTCTATAAGCATTGTTATTAAAATTGTTCCACGAGATGAAATTCACATCTACGGAATCACTATTTTTCTCAATCAAAGTAGACAAAGGCACATCATTAAGATCAATAGGAGCATTTTTACTAGCAACCAACTTCATAAGAGCATCAACTTATTCACTCAAAGTACTAATTTCGTCAACCGAATTAACTTTTTTACTAGTAGGTGCTCTTTCAGTATGCCATTGTGAATAATTTGCCATAATAATATCTAGCAATTTAGTAGCTTCACCCAAAGTAATTTTCATAAAAGTACCACCCGTGGCAGAATCTAAAAGATTTCTAGAGACAAAATTCAATCCCACATAAAAAAATCGTATGATCATCCAAATATTTAAACCATGAGTAGGAAAATTTCTTAGCATCAATTTGCTTAAAATTCATGATTTGAGTTCTAAGGGAAATATTTTTCGCGGGCGGAAATACTTAGTAATAAAAGCATCCTTGCACTTATCCCAAGAATCGATACTATTGCGAGGCAAAGAAGAAAACCAAATTTTTGCACGATCCCGCAAGGAGAAAGGAAATAATTTCAACTTCACGATATCATTGTCCACATCTTTTTTCTTTTGCATATCACACAATTCTACGAATGTGTTTAGATGGGATGCGACATCCTCATTAGGAGGACCGGAAAATTGATCTTTCATGAGAACATTCAACAAAGCGGCATTAATATCACAAGACTCCGCACTAGTGGCGGGAGGAGCAACCGGATTACTAATAAAACCATTATTATTGGTATTGGAAGAATCACACAATTTGGTATTTTCTTGAGTCATCGTGACTACGCAAACAAGATTGCAAGCAAACAAGAGAACTGACGAGAAAAAGGCAAACGAAAAAGAGGGCGAATAAAACGGAAATTTTTTGTGAAGTGGGGGAGATGAAAACAAGAGGAAAATGGAAAATAATGTAAATTGCAAGGATATTAGATTTGTGATTAGGAACCTGATAGATGTTGATGATGTCTCCCCGGCAACGGCGCCAAAAATTCCTTTGGCGTGGCTTGAGACTGCGTTGGTATTTCCCCAAAGAGGAAGGGATGATGCATCACAACTACGGTAAGTTTTTCCCTCAGTTATGAAACCAAGGTTATCGAACCAGTAGGAGAACCAAGAAACACTATGTAAACGGTACCTGCACACAAAGAACAAACACTTGCAACCAGACGCGTAAGAGAGGTTGTCAATCTCTCCACGGTAAAAAGATAGATTAGTTTGTATGAGATTGGATAAATAGATCGCTCAAGAACACAAAATAAAAGATGCAAATAAAAAGTGCAGCAAGGTATTTTTGGGTTTTGGAATAATAGATCTAAAAACAAATGCGGAAAAAGATAGATCGGAAAGCAATATGTTAAAAGAATAGAACCGGGGGCCGTAGATTTCACTAGTGGCTTCTCTCAAGATGATAGCACGGTGGGTCAACAAATTACTGTTGGGAAATTGATTGAAGATCAAATAATCTTGACGATATCCAAGGCAATGATCAATATATAGGCATCACATCCAAGATTAGTAGACCGAAATGATTCTGCATCTACTACTATTACTCCACACATCGACCGCTATCCATCATGCATCTAGTGTATTAAGTTCACGGAGAAACGGAGTAATACAATAAGAGCGATGACATGATGTAGACAAGATCTATTCATGTAGGAATAGACCCCATCTTGTTATCCTTAATAGCAACGATACATGCGTGCCTCGCTGCCCTTTCTGTCACTGGGGGAGGACACCGCAAGATCGAACCCATCACAAAGCACCTCTTCCCATGGCAAGAAAAATCGATCTAGTTGGCCTAACTAAACCAAAGATTCGAAGAAGAAATACGTGGCTATAAATAATCATGCATATAAGAAATCAAAGACGACACAAATAATATTCTTGGATAGAAATTGATCATGAACTTAAACTTCATCGGATCCCAACAAACACACCGCAAAAAGTCATTACATCAAATAGATCTCCAAGAGACCATTGTATTGAGAATCAAAAGAGAGAGAGAAAGCCATCTTGATACTCCCTACGGACCCGTAGGTCTATGGTGGACTACTCACGCATCATCGGAGAGGCACCAATGAGGATGATGAACCCCTCTGTGATGGTGTTAGATTGGATCTCGTGGTTCTGAAACTTGCGGCGGCTGGAATTATGTTTCGTCGACTCCTATAGGGTTTCTGGAATTTCCGAGGATTTATAGAGCCGAGAGGCAGTGGAAAAGACCTCCGTGGGCCCCACGATACATCAGGGTGCGCCTGGGGCCTCTGGCGCGCCCTGGTGTATCATGGGCCCCACGGGCCTCCCCCCCAGGTGCTTCCTTGGCTCCCAAGTTGTTTTCTGGTCAAAAAAAATATCCAAAAAGTTTTGTGGCAATTGGACTCCATTCGGTACTGATATTGTGCGAAGTAAAAAAACATGCAAAAAACAGAACTGACACTAGGCACTATGTCAATAGGTTAGTCTCAAAAAATGATATAAAGTTGCTATTAAATGATTATAAAACATTCAAGAATGATAATATAATAGCATGGAATAATCAAAAATTGTAGATACGTTGGAGACGTATCAGTTCGGCACTTACGTCCATATAATACCTCAAAGGGAGCCATCTTCAAGTTGGCTTGATAGCCGTTGTTAGAAGAGAATTCAGCATAAGGGAGAGATTCTTCCCATTTCTTGCCGAAAGAGATAACACATGCCCGAAGCATGTCTTCAAGGATTTGATTAACTCGTTCAACTTGACCTTGAGATTGGGGGTGATAAGCAGTGCTCCAGGTAATATGAGTTCCCATAGCTTCTTGGAAACTATCCCATAATTTTGAGGTGAAAATGCTGCCTCAGTCTGAACTGATTTCCTTTGGAATGCCGTGGAGTGACACAATTCTGGAGGTATATAAGTTTGTTAATTGACTAGCAGTGATTGTCTCCTTGACTGGTAGAAAATGTGTGACCTTTGAGAATTGGTCGATGACGACAAAAATAGCATCATTACCCTTCTTTGACTTGGGAAAGCCAGTGACGAAGTCCATCTGAATCTTATCCCACTTCCATTCAGGAATAGGCAGTGGTTGCAGGAGTCCAGCCGGCTTCTGATGTTCTGTTTTGACGCGACGACAAATGTCGCATTCTTCAATATATTGAGCAATGTCTTGCTTCATCTTAGACCACCAATAGTTCTGACGAATGTCTAGATACATCTTGGTACTTACCGGGTGAATAGCCAGGGGTGTGTCATGTGCTTCTTTCATAACCTTCTCTGTCATAATTTGAAATTGGGGTACCACAATGCGAACCTTGAAGTACAAGGTTCCATCCTCAGCATGCGAGAAATTCCTAGATTTCTCCAAGCCAAGATCCCTTTTCATCTGATCAACGTGAGTATCCTTGGTTTGCGAGGACTTCATAGCTTTCAGAAGAGTTGGTTCCAAGACAAGGTTATTAAGAGAATCCTGTGGAACAATGTGGAGATTCAACTTGCGAAGCTCTTCATGAAGGTGGGGGTTAGCATTCAGAACCATGTGGTTGTTGCAATAAGCCTTAAGACTCAAGGCATCGGCCATTACGTTAGCCTTGCCAGGGGTATAAGATATACCAAAGTCATAGTCTATAACTACTTCCATCTATCGCCTCTGAAAGAGATTCAGATCTGGATGAGTAAAGAAATACTTCAAGCTCTGATGGTCAGTGTAGACCTCGCAACGATTCCCGAGAAGGTATTGTTGCCATAATAACATGGCATAGATAATCGTAGCAAGTTCGAGGTCATGAACTGGATAGTTCTCTTCACGAGGGCGCAACTGACGTGAAGCATAAGCAATCACCTTGCGCTCTTTCATTAGGACATAGCCTAATCCTTGACGGGAGGCATCGCAATAGATGACAAAGTCCTTATGAGAATCAGGAGGAGCAAGTAGTCGAGCAGATGTCAGCTTGTCCTTGAGGCCCTGGAAATTTTCCTAACATTTTTCTGTCCACTCATATTTAACGCCTTTGTGAATCAAGTTATTCAGGGTTTGACAATCTTGGAGAAGTTCTCGAAACAACGACGACAATAGCTGGCGATTCCAAGGAAACTTCTAACTTGCTTGACATTCTTCGAGGGAGTCAAGTCGAGAATAGCTTGAACTCGTTCGGGGTTGACCGCAATACCATCCTTAGAGATTACATGACCAAGATAAGTCACTTCGGGTAACCAGAACTCACACTAGGAGTACTTGGCATATAGCTGATGTTCTCAAAGCTTTTCCAGTACAAGACGAAGATGTTCAACATGTTTTGCTTTATTCTTGGAATATACCAGGATATCATCCAGATAAACCACGACAAACTTGTCGAGGTATTCCGTGAAGATATAGTTCATCAGACGAGAGAATGTTGTTGGGGCATTGGTTAAGCCGAAAGATATGACTGTGTACTCATATGAACCATAACGAGTACCGAATGCACTCTTTGGAATATACTCTTCACGAACACGAATCTCGTGGTAACCCAACCTCAAGTCGAGTTTAGAAAACACAAAGGAACCAGCAAGTTGATCATATAGATCATTGATCCGAGGAAGTGGATATTTGTTCTGAATTGTTGCTTGGTTGATGGGATGGTAGTCTTGGACCAATCGATTCGTACCATCCTTCTTCTTGACAAAGAGAGAAGGTGCTCCCCGGGTAGAGGAACTTGGACGAATGAAGCCTTGATGGAGTGAATTGTCTATTTCTTCCTTAAGCTCAAGGAGTTCATGAGGAGGCATCTTATAAGGTCGTTTGGCAATAGGGTGGTGCCTGGCACTAAGTTGATAACAAACTCTACAGCCCTTACAGGGGGAATTCCTGGAAGTTCTTCTGGAAAGACATCTTGGAAGTCACGAACAACTGGAATGCCTTCAATCCCCTCAAGAGGTGACGCATTCAAGGCATAAATCCGGGCTTCAGCATCTCGAACAAGATTAGCATGGTAGCTTACTATCTCATTAGAAGGGTGTAGGAGGTCGACGGTTTTTGGAGCGCAAACGATTGATGCGGTATGAGTTTTCAACCAATCCATTCCCAAAATGAGGTCGATATTGGAAGATTTCAATATAATTGTAACATCCCAAATTTTGGAATTTTATATTAATTAATTGAATGATTGATTGTTTGATTGATTGATTGAATTTGTGTGAAATTTGAAACTTTTGAATTAGAGGGAATAATAGGACTTTCCCAAAACTTCCACTTTTTATTTATCACATATATTCAAATCCATTTCAAATACAAAACCCTAGAGAGAAGATGAAATGACTTCTTCCATTTTTGAAAAAGGAATTGAAAAGAGTTGAATTTCTATTTTTTAAACATTTCCATTTCAGAAACTTTATGCAACTCAAGGACTTTCAAGAGCAGTGATCATATGGCTTCATCAAATAAAAAGAAAGAGAGTTGCAAGTTTCAAAAGAATATTTTTGGGAAGCCTTTCAAGGTTTGGTGAAACCTAATGTTTCCATTTAAAGTTATTTGAATTTTAAAATTTCAAAACCTCTGGAAGTTATTTATAATGAGAGAAGGAACATGACCCCTCAAAAATTTCAGATGGGAATTGAAATATATCTTGGCAAAAATAGAAAAGAATTAGAAAGGATTTGAATTTCAACTTCAAAGTCATTTTGGAGTGGTTTTGAAATTTGTTTTTCTCCAAAAATAAAATATATGGAAAATAGGGTAAAATGATTCCCTTCAATATAAAAATGGATAAAAATGAATTTGAAATAATTTTGGTATTTAAAAAAATATTTTTTCATTGATTTTATTGCAACAGTAGCACTGTTTGACTTTTGAGAATTTTTGTGGGCATTGTTTGACTTTAAAAAGATGTTCATCTTGTAGGAAATATTTTTCTGAAAATTTTCATATATAATACACCTATATTTAGAGTTATATTCTTTTTCCTTTTAGTTTTTAGTTTCCTGTTTTAAATAAAAATGAAAGAAATTTTCTTTAAAAGGAAAATTGCCACGTGGCCGAGGAGCGAATTTGGCCCATATTCCCCTCTCTCGGATCCGAATATTTTAGGATCGGCTAGTTACGCATCGCCCTCTCTCTCTCTCTCTCTCTCTCTCTCTCTCTCTCTCTGACGCTGACACCCCGGCCCCACCACATCCGCCCGATCGTTCATGCGGTTGCCTTCCTTCTTCTAGGCGCCGAAAGTTCCCATTGTCGGAGCTTCTTGCCGGAATCGGATCCCCATGCGCTTTGTTACCGTTCGGACACCCCCTCTCCTCCCTATAAAACCCGAGGCCTCCCGCACTCGTTCCTTGCGAAACCCCTCTCTCCGACGCCCTCCTCTCATCGTGATTGCTCGCTGGAGCTCAACCACTCCCACCGCGCCATTGCCGACTGATACGTCCATTTTGCATCATGATTTCCTACTGTTATTTACTTTGTTTTGTTGAATAATAATGCTTTGGGGAGTGATTCTAATGCCTTTTCTCTCATAATATGCAAGGTTTACACAAAGAGGGAGAATACCGGCAGCCGAAATTCTGGACCCAAGAAAAGCACGTCAGAGATACCTATTCTGCACAACTCCAATGAAGCTGAAATTTTATGGAGATTTTTTTGCATTTAATAAAAAATACTAGAGCTGAAAACTACCGGAGGGGGCCTCACAGGTGGGCACAACCCACCAGGGCGCGCCCTGATGGGTTGTGGTCACCCAGGCCCACCTCCGGTGCCCATCTTCTGGTATAAGGTCACTCTTGACCTAGAAAAAAATCAGAGGAGGACTTTCGGGACGAAGCGCCGCCGCCTCGAGGCGGAACTTGGCCAGGAGCACTTTTGCCCTCCAGCGGAGCGATTCCGCCGGGTGAACTTCCCTCCCGGAGGGGGAAATCGAAGCTATCGTCATCACCAACAACCCTCTCATCTTTGGGAGGCCAATCTTCATCAACATCTTCAACAGCACCATCTCCTCTCAAACCCAAGTTTATCTCTTGTGTTCAATCTTTGTACCGGAACCTCAGATTGGTACCTGTGGGTGACTAGTAGTGTTGATTACCTTGCGTAGTTGATTACTATATGGTTTATTTGGTGGAAGATTATATGCTCAGATCCATTATGCTATTCAATACTCCTCTGATCTTGAGCATGATTATTATTTGTGAGTAGTTACCTTTGTTCTTGAGGTCATGGGAGAAGTCATGTTGTGAGTAATCATGTGAATTTGATATGTGTTCGATATTTTGATGATATGTATGTTGTGATTTAGTGGTGTCATGTGAACGTCGACTACATGACACTTCACCATTCATAGGCCTAAGGGAATGCATTCTGGAGTAGTTATTAGATGATGGGTTGCTAGAGTGACAGAAGCTTAAATGCTAGTTTATGCGCTACTTCGTAAGGGGCTGATTTGGATCCACATGTTTAATGCTATGGTTAGACTTTGTCTTAATACTTTTCTCGTAGTTGCGGATGCTTGCGAGGGGGTTAATCATAAGTAGGTTGTAAGTTCAAGTAAGAACAGCACCTTACCAACGGTCCACCCACATATCAAATTATCAAAGTAGCGAACACGAATCAAACCAACATGATAAAAGTGACTAGACGAAATTCCCATGTACCTTCAAGAACACTTTGCCTATTACTAGTGATTGTTCTGGCCTGTCCTTTGCCTCAAAAGGATTGGGCTACCTTGCTGCACCTTGTTTACCGTTACCATTACTTGCTCGCTACCAATTACCTTGCGATCAAACTATCTGTTACCTACAATTTCAGTGCTTGCAGAAATTACCTTGCTGAAAACCGCTTGTCATTTCCTTCCGCTCCTCGTTGGGTTCGACACTCTTACTTATCGAAAGGACTACGATTGATCCCCTATACTTGTGGGACATCAAGACTCTTTTCTGGCGCCGTTGCCGGGGAGTGAAGCACTCTTGGTAAGTGGAAATCGGTAAGGAAAAACATATACTACATGCTGAAATTTATTGCTACTTGCTACTATGGAGAACAATCCTTTGAAGGGTTTTTTCGGGGTAACTTCACCTCGAACGGAACCACAATTAGTTACCCCTCAACCTATAACACCTACTGAAAATGTTACTTATGAAATTCCTTCGGGTATGCTAGAACAACTGCTTGCTAAACCTTATGCAGGAGACGGAACTGAACATCTTGATATGCATCTTTTATATGTGAACGAAATTTGTGGATTATTTAAGCTTGCAGGTTTAACCGGAGTTGAAGTTAAGAAGAAGGTTTTCCCTTTATCTTTTGAGGGAAAAGCATTGACATGGTATAGGCTATGTGATGATCTTGGATCGTGGAACTGGAATGGTTTGCAATTGGAATTCCATCAAAAGTTTTATCCTATGCATCTAGTTCATCGTGATCGGAATTATATATATAATTTTTGGCCTTGTGAAGGAGAAAGTATCGCTCTAGCTTGGGGGAGGCTTAAGTCAATGTTATATTCATGCCCCAATCATGACATTCCGAGGGAATTTATCATTCAGAATTTTTATGCTCGGCTTTCTCATAATGATCAAACCATGCTCGATACTTCTTGTGCTGGTTCTTATATGAAGAAGACTATTGAATTCAAGTGGGATATCTTAGAAAGGATTAAACGCAACTCTAAAGATTGGGAACTCGACGAAGGTAATGAGTCAGGTATAAAGCTTAAGTTTGATTGTGTTAAATCTTTTATGAAAACCGATACTTTTCACAAGTTTAGCACTAAATATGGACTTGACTCTAAGATAGTAGCCACTTTCTGTGAAGCATTTGCTACTCACGTTGATCTCCCTAAGGAGAAGTGGTTTAAATATCACCCCCTATTAAAGAAGAAATTAAAGAACCGGTTATAGCAACAGAAGAAACCATCTTTTACAATGTTGATCCAGTTGTGCCTACCGCTTATATTGAAAAACCACCCTTCCCTGTTAGGATAAAGGAACATGCTAAGGTATCAACTGTGGTTCGTAAGAGTAATATAGGAGAACCTAAACCCCCTGAGCAAATTAAAGTAGAACCCAGTGTTGCTATGGTTAAAGATCTCTTGGTAGAAAATATTGATGGGCATGTTATTTACTTTTGTGATGAAGCTGCTAGAATTGCTAAACTTGATGAAAAATATAAACATAGACCCATAGTAGGCTTGCCCGTTGTCTCAGTTAAAATAGGAAATCATTGCTATCATGGTTTATGTGATTTGGGTGCTAGTGTGAGTGCTATCCCTTTTACTCTATACCAAGAAATTATGGATGAGATAGCGCTTGCTGAAATGGAAGACATTGATGTTACTATTAAACTTGCTATTAGAGACACTATCACACCACTTGGGATTGTTAGATATGTTGAAGTCTTGTGTGGGAAAATAAAATATCCTATTGATTTTCTAGTCCTTGGTTCCCCACAAGATGACTTTTGTTCCATTATCTTTGGTAGACCTTTCTTGAGCACCGTCAATGCTAAGATAGATTGTGAAAAACAAACTGTCTGTGTCAGTTTTGGTAATGTGTCTCATGAGTTTAATTTTTCCAAGTTTAGTAGACAACCCCGTGATAAAGCGTTATCTAGTAAGGATGAAATAATTGGTCTTGCTTCTATTGTTGTGCCTCCTACTGATCCATTAGAACAATATTTGCTCGACCATGAAAATGATATGCATTTGCGTGAAAGAAACGAAATAGATCAAATATTCTTCGAACAACAACCTCTCTTGAAACACAATTTTCCTATTGAAACTCTTGGAGGTCCTCCTCCACCTAAAGGTGATCCTGTGTTTGAATTGAAACAATTGCCTGACACTTTGAAGTATGTTTATCTTGATGAGAAAAAGATATATCCTGTTATTATTAGTGCTAACCTTTCAGAACATGAAGAAGAGAGATTATTGAAAGTTCTAAGGAAGCACCGGGCTGCTATTGGATATACTCTTGATGATCTTTAGGCCATTAGTCTTGATCACCAATGGCAATTGAATCCTAAGATGAAAGAATTGGTGAGAACTGAAATATTAAAGCTTCTAGAAGCAGGTATAATCTATCCCATAGCTGATAGTAGATGGGTAAGTCCTGTTCATTGTGTCCCTAAGAAAGCAGGTATTACCGTTGTTCCAAATGATAAGAATGAACTCATTCCACAAAGAATTGTCACTGGCTATAGAATGGTAATTGATTTTAGAAAATTAAATAAAGCTACTAGAAAAGATCATTACCCTCTACCGTTCATTGATCAAATGCTTGAAAGGTTATCTAAGCACACACACTTTTGTTTCTTAGATGGATATTCTGGTTTCTCTCAAATACCTGTGTCACAATCTGATCAAGAGAAAACTACCTTTACTTGCCATTTTGGAACCTATGCTTATAGACGTATGCCTTTTGGTTTAAGCAATGCACCTGCTACCTTTCAAAGATGTATGACTGCTATATTCTCTGATTTTTGTGAAAAGATTGTGGAGGTTTTCATGGATGATTTCACCGTTTACTGAACTTCTTTTGATGATTGCTTAAGAAACCTTGATCGAGTTTTGCAGAGATGTGAACAAACTAATCTCGTCTTGAATTGGGAGAAGTGCCACTTTATGGTTAATGAAGGCATTGTCTTGGGGCATAAAATATCTGACCGAGGTATTGAGGTGGATAAAGCTAAAGTTGATGCAATTGAGAAAATTCCATGTCCTAAAGTTATTAAAGGTATTTGAAGTTTCCTTGGTCATGCTAGTTTTTATAGGAGGTTCATTAAAGACTTCTCTAAAATTTCTAGGCCTCTTACTAATCTTTTGCAAAAGGATATTCCTATTGTTTTTTATGATGATTGTGTGGAAGCCTTTGAAACACTCAAGAAAGCCTTAACCTCTGCACCTATCGTTCAACCACCTGATTGGAACTTGCCTTTTGAAATTATGTGTGATGCAAGTGATTATGTTGTTGGTGTTGTCCTAGGACAAAGAGTTGATAAGAAATTGAATGTTATCCATTATGCTAGTAAAACTCTAGAAAGTGCCTAACGAAACTATGCTACTACTGAAAAAGAATTTTTAGCAGTTGTGTTTGCTTGTGATAAATTTAGATCCTATATTGTTGACTCCAAAGTTATTGTTCACACCGATCATGCTGCTATAAAATACCTTATGGAAAAGAAAGATGCTAAACCTAGACTCATTAGGTGGGTTCTTTTGCTTCAAGAATTTGACTTACACATCGTTGATAGGAAAGGAGCTCAGAACCCCGTAGCTGACAACTTGTCTAGGTTAGAAAATATTCTTGATGACCCACTACCTATTGATGATAGTTTCCCTGACGAACAGTTAGCTGCAATAAGTGTTTCACAAAACACACCTTGGTATGCTGATTATGCTAACTACATTGTTGCTAAATATATACCACCATGCTTCACTTACCAACAAAAGAAAAAATTCTTCTATGACATGAGACATTACTTTTGGGATGACCCACACCTTTATAAAGAAGGAGTAGATGGTATTATTAGACATTGTGTACCTGAGCATGAATAGGAAAAAATCCTACGGAAATGTCATTCCGAAGCTTATGGAGGGCATCATGCGGGAGATAGAACTGCTCATAAGGTATTGCAATCTGGTTTTTATTGGCCTACTCTCTTCAAGGATGACCGTAAGTTTGTCTTGTCTTGTGATGAATGTCAAAGAAAGTGTAATATCGGTAAGCATCAAGAAATGCCTATGAATTATTCGCTTGTTGTCGAACCATTTGACGTTTGGGGTTTTGATTATATGGGGCCTTTTCCTTCCTCTAATGGGTACACTCATATTTTAGTTGTGGTTGATTATGTCACTAAGTGGGTAGAAGCTATTCCAACTAGTAGTGCTGATCACCACACCTCCATTAAAATGCTTAAAGAGGTTATCTTCCCGAGGTTTGGAGTCCCTAGATATTTAATGACCGATGGTGGTTCACACTTTATCCATGGTGCTTTCCGTAAGATGCTTGCTAAATATGATGTTAACCATAGAATTGCATCACCCTATCATCCTCAATCTAGTGGTCAAGTTGAACTTAGCAATAGAGAAATAAAATTGATATTACAAAAAACTGTCAATAGGTCTCGTAAGAATTGGTCTAAGAAATTAGATGATGCACTTTGGGCCTATAGAACAGCATATAAAAATCCTATGGGTATGTCTCCATATAAAATGGTGTATGGGAAAGCTTGTCATTTGCCTCTAGAACTAGAACACAAAGCATTTTGGGCAATTAAATGACTCAACTATGATTTCAAACTTGCCGGTGAGAAGAGGGCTTTTTGATATTAGCTCACTAGATGAATGGAGAACCCAAGCGTATGAAAATGCCAAGCTATTCAAAGAAAAGGTAAAAAGATGGCATGACAAAAGAATCCAAAAGCGGGAATTCAAAATAGGAGATTATGTTCTTTTGTTCAACTCTCGTTTAAGATTTTTTGCAGGAAAGCTTCTCTCAAAATGGGAAGGACCATATATTATTGAAGAGGTTTATCGTTCTAGAGCTATCAAGATTAATAACGCCAAAGGTACTAACCCGAAGGTGGTCAATGGACCAAGAATTAAGCATTATATCTCAGGTACGCCTATTAACGTTGAAAGCAATGTTATCCAAACCATGACACCGGAGGAACACATAAAAGAAACCTTCCGGAACGCTCCAGAATATTTAAAAATAGGAGGTATGTGATACGGTAAGTAAACGGACTACGAAAAATACGCAAAAATATTTTTTTTCAGTTTTGGAATATTTTAGAATGTTGGAAATAAAAAAATAAAATGGAAGGTGATCGAGGTGAGCACTATACACCAGGGCGCGCCAGGCAACCCTAGGCGGTGATCAAGGTGAGCACTATACACCAGGGTTTCCTGGCGCGCCCTGGTGTGTTGTGCCCACCTCGGATGCCTTCCCGACTCTGTTTTCCTTCCAAATACTTGTTTCCCAAGAATAAAAATTCTCTATATATACCCCCAACTGTTTTGATGATCGCATCGTAGAAAAATCCTCTATCTTGTTTCTTGCTGTTTTCCTATCAGATCTGTCAAGTCAGGCATCATGTCTTCTCCCTCTTCTAACAACGTGGAAGAAGATGCCTGGCTAATGAAGATAGAATTGAAGAGTGAGGAGCCGGAAGAAGCCAACAAGGAGGAGAAGGACAACGAGGCTAAGGTGGATTATCTCCCTGAAGGAGATCAATTCACGCCAGCAAAGGAGGGAGAGGAAGAATATATCCTTCAACCTTATTACAGTCATCTCACCCCTATTGAAATCGAAGCCTTTAGAGCTTTCGAAGCGGTTTGTGTTCAGAATAAATTTCTCATCCGTGAAAATATCTTGCTGCAAGAACACATCAATAACCTTAGGAGGGTCATCCGCAAATTGGAGCATCTTTTGAAGCTAAAGTGTGACATCATATCACCACCACCTACATCAACACCTCCACCTTCTTCATCACCACCACCAAAGGAGACTTGAGTACATGGGTATGGGCACTCCCCTTGGCTTGAGCCAAGCTTGGGGGAGATGCTCCGGTATCGTATCATTACCACTTTTATTCACATTTACCTATTTTAGTTCGATCCTTAGTTTCCTTTTGCTTTAGTTGAATAAAAGTTTAGCATGATCTATTTTCGTGTGTTAGTTTCATGGCTTATCTATCTATGTAATCGAGTGAAAGACATATAATAAAGTTTAGTTTGAGTTTTTGCCTCTCAACTTTCTTGTTGCAATCAAATAAAGGAAAAGAAACAAATGAAAAGAATCATGTGCTAATCTTATGGTTAGTAATGACATCACATAAGGAAAAGTATAAGTAGTAAAATTTGTTGGAGATTGACAAACATAGCATTGGTCAATGATGCAATTCATGAAAGAATTAATTAGGGAAGAGAAGATTCACATGCAAATACACTATCTTGGACATCTTTTATGATTGTGAGCCCCCATCAAATATTATATGCCAAAATTGTTGACGTTGGACAAGGAAGACAACGTAATGACTTATGTTTGTTCTTATCCACGTAGAAGTTATATTGTCATAGATCATTTAACATGTGGTGCTTGTCCAATATCTTTGCTAGCCAAAAATTCCGCACTAAGTAGAAATACTACTTGTGCATCCAAAAATCCAAACCCAAACTCTTTCCTTGAGTGTCCACCATACCTACTTATGGATCGAGAAAGTCCTTCAAGTAAGTTGTCATCGGTGCAACAAGGCAATAAAAATTGCTTCTAAAAGTGTTCTGATCAATTAGTGTAAGAGAAAATTGAGCGCTATACGAACTTATGATGGCAAAGTAATAAAAGGGACGGACTGCATAATAAAGGTTGCTATCATAGGGGGAATATAGCATGACGTTCTTTTACATTAAGGGATTGGGCATACAAACCAATAAGCGCATGACAACCTCTGCTTCCCTCTGCGAAGGGCCTATCTTTTACTTTTATGCACCTACTTTTATGCAAGAGTCAAAGTATTCTTCTCTATTCCTTTTTATGCACTTACTTTTATGCAAGAGTCAAAGTATTCTTCCCTATTCCTTTTTCTTTTGCAAGCATCATGTGGTGAGGAAAGATCTAGGCACATATATCCAGTTGGATATGGGTGGGCAAGAGTTATTATTGTTGACATCACCCTTGAGGTGAGTACGTTGGGAGGCGAAACTATAAGCCCCTATCTTCCTATGTGTCCGGTTGAAACTTTTTGTTCATGGGTATGCCATGAGTTTTAGCAATCATAGAAGACTAAATGATGGTTGAGTATGTGGACATGCCAAAAGGCTACTACATGAGACCCTTCCTCAAAATATGATGAATTGTAGTTGCAAAGTTGACTGAGAACATAGTTTGTTGGTTTTCAATAAGGTTTATGCTTCATACTTCTATGTTGTGATGAATTGTTACTTGTTCATCAGAAGCTTTATGATAAAAATGTATTGAAATAAGTTCTTATGTTAGAGTTTGTTGCTGTTATGTTAATAGGCATGATGCTTCTATGTCCATATTTTGTTTTTATCGACACCTCTCTCTCAAACCATGTGGACAAGCTTTTCAATATCGGCTTTCGCTTGAGGACAAGCGAGGTCTAAGCTTGGGGAAGTTGATACGTCCATTTTGCATCATGATTTCCGACTGTTATTTACTTTGTTTTGTTGAATAATAATGCTTTGGGGAGTGATTCTAATGCCTTTTCTCTCATAATATGCAAGGTTTACACAAAGAGGGAGAATACCGGCAGCTGGAATTCTGGACCCAAGAAAAGCACGTCAGAGATACCTATTCTGCACAACTCCAATGAAGCTGAAATTTTACGGAGATTATTTTTGCATTTAAGAAAAATTACTGGAGCTGAAAACTACCGGAGGGGGCCTCCCAGGTGGGCACAACCCACCAGGGCACGCCAGGCCCCCATGGGCGCGCCCTGATGGGTTGTGGTCACCCAGGCCCACCTTCGGTGCCCATCTTCTGGTATAAGGTCACTCTTGACCTAGAAAAAATTAGAGGAGGACTTTCGGGACGAAGTGCCGCCGCCTCGAGGCGAAACTTTGCCAGGAGCACTTTTGCCCTTCGGTGGAGCGATTCCGCCGGGGGAACTTCCCTCCCGGAGGGGGAAATCGAAGCTATCGTCATCACCAACACCCCTCTCATCTTTGGGAGGCCAATCTTCATCAACATCTTCAACAACACCATCTCCTCTCAAACCCTAGTTCATCTCTTGTGTTCAATCTTTGTACCGGAACCTCAGATTGGTACCTCTGGGTGACTAGTAGTGTTGTTTACCTTGCGTAGTTGATTACTATATGGTTTATTTGGTGGAAGATTATATGTTCAGATCCGTTATGCTATTCAATACTCTTCTGATCTTGAGCATGATTATTATTTGTGAGTAGTTACCTTTGTTTTTGAGGTCACAGGAGAAGTCATGTTGCGAGTAATCATGTGAATTTGATACGTGTTTGATATTTTGATGATATGTATGTTGTGATTACCTTAGTGGTGTCATGTGAACGTCGACTACATGACACTTCACCATTCATGGGCCTAAGGGAATGCATTGTGGAGTAGTTATTAGATGATGGGTTCCTAGAGTGACAGAAGCTTAAACCCTAGTTTATGCGCTACTTCGTAAGGGGCTGATTTGGATCCACATGTTTAATGCTATGGTTAGAATTTGTCTTAATACTTTTCTCGTAGTTGCAGATGCTTGCGAGGGGGTTAATCATAAGTAGGTTGTTTGTTCAAGTAAGAACAACACCTTAGCACCGGTCCACCCACATATCAAATTATCAAAGTAGCGAACACGAATCAAACCAACATGATAAAAGTGACTAGACAAAATTCTCGTGTACCCTCAAGAACACTTTGCCTATTACTAGTGATTGTTCTGGCATGTCCTTTGCCTCAAAAGGATTGGGCTACCTTTCTGCACCTTGTTTACCGTTACCATTACTTGCTCGTTACCAATTACTCTGTTACCTACAATTTCAGTGCTTGCAGAAATTACCTTGCGGAAAACCGCTTGTCATTTCCTTCTGCTCCTCGTTGGGTTCGACACTCTTACTTATCGAAAGGACTACGATTGATCCCCTATACTTGTGGGTCATCACCGACCTTCTGCTTGCCCTAGCCAATCTCATCGCCACCTAAGCCCACCATTCGCCCCGCCACCCTCGCCCGCACTTCCCCATTCTCTTCCCCAAGCTTGAGAGCCACCAGAGCACCGCCGTCAACAACCACCCGAGCGCCACCACCGCCCCAAAGCTCATCGTCATCACCCCGTCGTCTGCGAGCTTGCCTAATCCCACCAGAAGAACAGTCGTCGTAGACTTTATCGCCGGACCGCTTCCTCGATGCCGAAGACCACCGGAGCTCCCTCTCCATCCACCCAGAGCCGCCGCCGCCGTCGGACATTGCCGGAGATCACCTCCGCCCTATGTAATTCATCGGATCTCCCCTCCTTCGTTGGATTTAGATCGCAGGCATGGATTAGAGTCCACGTACCCCTTCGGTCTAGTATGATTTATTTTAACTAAATCCCGGCTCTCTGTTTTATTTTAGTCGCCCAAAGCATTTTCTTTTATTTGTTGGCCGTTCACTCGATTAGCTCCACAATGAACACCCCTTAGCCAGTAAGAAACTGCCACGTAGCCCCACTGTTCGTTAGATTATATTTTTCTTTTTCTGTTTTCTGATTTTAAACAGAATAGATCTTTTTTTTGTTTTTGATTTATCTTTTATGTTTTTAATTATTTTGGAGTGATTCTTATTTGCATTAGGTTAAGAAAATTATGTAGTTTGTGTATATATAAAGTTTGGTTATGTTTGAATTCAAACAAATTTGCTTCAAACCTTGTTTTGTGGATAACTTGAGTTTACAAATAGGTTTTGAGCTGATTCTTTTTGCTACTGGTCACTTGTGACTTTAGCTATCAGCAGGTACACTTTGGGAATTCCAGTCCTTCAATTTCAAGGGGGGGCGTTGGGGCTAACCATGGAGGTTCAACATTGGCCCGCGGGGGTGTTTACCACTATTGGAATGTTCATCTCTTTGTATTTAATGCCATGCATGTATGCAAAATCTTCTGACATAAAAGAATGTGATGCTCCTGTATCAAGCAATACAGAAGCGAGTATTGAGTTAACAAGAAGAGTACCCATCACAGTAGTAGGCTGGTCTTGAGATTGATTCAGTTCAATGTTGTTAGCCTGACCATGACCATAAGAAGGCCTGGCATTGTTGTTGCGGTTCTGGTTGTTACCACCGCCAGTTGAGGGCAGGGCAAGTTGATTCTGATTCTGCTTGCTTTCTCTGGCACGGTGACCTGGACGACCACACTTGAAGCACAGCCCGTCCTCGGGACGGGAAGGAGGAACTCGGGGTGGTGGGGCTGGGAGTCCCGGCTGCCTAGATGGTGGAGGAGGCAGACAAGGTGCAACATAGGACGACCTTGGAGCAGGAGCAGGTGCATGGTACATGTTGTGGGGAATCCAAATCCGGCGCTTCTGTGTTGATGAGCCCGAAGGTGAGCCCATGTCACGGTTGCGCTTGCTGCCATCCTTGTATTCCTGCGGGCCAGTTTCAACCTGGATGGCCTTGTTCACCAAGGTGGCGAAATCAGCATAGTCCTGAACAAGGAGCACTAGCTTGATATCGGGGTGGAGTCCTTCACGGAACTTCTCCTGCCTGCGGGCATGAGTAGCGATATCTTCCTTAGCATAGCAGGATATGTCAAGGAACTCCTGCTGATAAGCATCCACAGTCTTGTTACCTTGGGTGAGGTTGTGGAACTCGCGCTTCTTCCTGTCCATGATTCCCTGGGGAATGTAGCGAGCACGGAAAGCAACTTGGAACTCCGGCCAGGTGATGATGGTTCCAACAGGCTGTGAACGTCTGTGACTGTCCCACCATTGAGCAGCGGGACCCTTCAGAAAGTAGGCTGCAAAGGTGACATAGCTGGCCAGTGGGGTGTTGGCAGACTCCAGCTCATAAGTGATGTCACGGAGCCAGTCAAGGGGCTGAGTTGATCTGCGGTAGACAGCAGGGTTGAGGCGCACAAAGTCCTGCAGAGTTATTGGGGCTGGCTGCTGATTCATGTTCGGATGCGGGAATTGATCCATCGGTCCTTGCATAAACTGGCGGTTCAGCTCAAACTGTTGTATCATTCCAGCTAGGTATTCTAACGGCGGTGCTGGCTCGGGCGCACCACGGCCACGACCAGCTGGCCTAACCATCTTGTTCAATTGTAACAGTGGTAGTTTAGCATTGAGTAATGGCAAAGGCAATGAATCATTCATGAAGTAACAAGCACAAAGAAGGAAGTGCAATAGATACATCATAGTAGTGCAAACATGACATACTGATCCATATATAGGTCTGTTTCAAGCCAGCGGTACAAGTTCGGAAAGGGAAATAACCTAGACAACAAGGAAGCACGCATGCACGCGATAGAGAGATACAAAAATGGGATATAGCGATATGCTACATCAACTTCGGGGACCACTGAAGCCAGGTAACTGCAAATGAGGACGCATGGCACCCTCGATGTAAGGGTCCTGCATCCCGTGAAGACTATTGTAGAACCTGGTCTCGTACGGGGAGCAGATGCCCACGTGGAGGAATATGACCTCCAACCGCCAGCCACTCAAGGCCAGTGGAAACTTGTGACGCCCCCAATTTCGACCAAGGAGTTGGAAATTGGGCTACCTATAGGCAGTCGGCTCTGATACCAACTTGTGATGCCCCCAATTTCGACCATACGCTAAACATACACGCAATGCGTACGACCAAGATTAAGGACTCACTGATCGATATCACAACACAACACTAGACACAAATTAAAGTCATACAGCTTCATATTACAAGCCAGGGGCCTCGAGGGCTCGAATACAAAGCTCGACAAACACGAGTTAGCGGAAGCAAAAAAATATTTGAGTACAGACGTAAGTTAAACAAGTTTTGCCTTAAGAAGGCTAGCACAAACATAAGTAGCGGATCGAAAGAGGCGAGGCCTCCTGCCTGGGAACCTTCTAACTACTCCTGGGCGTCGGCACACTCCACGTAGTAGTAGGCTCCAACGGTGGTGTAGTAGTCGTCTCCGGCGTACTCCATCTTCTGGGCTCCATCGTCTGAACGCGGTAATCGTATCGAGGGGGAAGGAGAAAGCAAAGCAGCGGTGAGTACTCATCCAAAGTACTCGCAAGACTGACATCAGAACTATGCTAAGTATGCATCAATATCAAGGAAAGGGGTTATATCTAGACTGACTCCAGAAAGCAAGAATAGGGGGAAGGCCTAGTCCTATCGAAGACTAGCATCTTCAGCATCTTGCAGCATTAGGAGAGAGTAGACTGGTATCTAATATATAGTCATATTATTGTAGCAATTTTATTAAGTAACCACGCCCAGAGATTCTTCCTCGACTCCCTATGAGGAAGCAATCTCGGAGCCACATTCATTTCAAATTAAATCACAAATATAGTTGTATAAGGTCAAGGCACAACTCCAAGTCGTCCAGTTACCGTGGGAACGGCTATTCGAATAGATTATTCATCCCTACAGGGTTGCACCACATATTCCCCAACACGCCTGAATCACCTCCGGCCGGACACACTTTCCTGGGTCATGCCCGGCCTCGGGATATCAGCACATCATCGCCCCACCTACGCTCAACGAAGAGGCCAGCCCGCCAGGTCTAAATCCTATGCGTGCAGGTTCGTGGGCCCACTTGCCCTTGCACTCCTGCACGATGCGAACGCGGCCGGAAGTAGACCTAGCACACTCCAGTCCAAGAGCTGTACTGTCCAGTCCAATCCGGCACGCGCCGCTCCATTGCTGACGTCCGAAGAGCTTTGGCTGATACAACGACGCTGAGTACCCATAACTTCTCCCACGTGAAGGTTAGTGCGTATTAAGGCCAACGACCTAACTCAGATCAAGTACCCAACCCATTAGCATTTTATTAATGCGGGGCAAGCACGACCCATAAAGTGCGGTCCCGTCACCCCGACTCGAGGATGCGTGGCAAGGGCCTCTCCTGCCCGTCCACGCCTCAACCTAACCTTTTGGATGCCTTACCGGCGCATCCCACCACATCTCACACACGGGTACCCTTGGGGCCAACCCGTCTCAAGACTGTCGGGAACTCAGGTCCACCTCAACCAGGGAGGTACCGCCTGTCCCTCCAGTCCCGTCTTTCACATGTAAACAAAATCAAGTTGAAGTAACTGTGTGTTTATACACCAAGTGGATATCCGAGGAATCACCCTCGATGGATCCCACTCGAGGTATGTGTATGGCAAGAGTCGCTATCAATAAATGGGAAGGAGGAATCACCCTCGATACCCACGACCGATTAGCTACGCTACAAAATTAACACCGGGAGTGCTAAGTGAGGTATCACCCTCGGCACTCGATAGTAGCTCTGCAGTGCCATACTTAAGGGTTGTGCGGTGATGTGAGGGGCCTGGCTGGTCAGTCGGTTGACCGAGTCTTCGGGTCTTCGAGTCGCCGATGAAGAAGCAGGGGCAACTGGGACTAAGGGGTCACTGGGGATCCATTGATCAACCTATACTAAGCAGTTGATATGATTGCAGGTATAGTAGCAGTTTATCAAAAACAGGCTATGCATTAGAATAGGAGCTAGCTAATACAGTAGCAAAATCTAATGCAAGAATGAGAGGGAAAGAATTGGGTGATGTCGGAATGCTCAAGGGGGTTGCTTGCCTTGTTGCTCTGCTGCAAAAGACTGATCGTCAACGGTGTAGTCGTACCCGGCAGCAGCGTCGGCCTCGGGGTCTACCGGTAAGAAGAGGGGGGAGAAACAATAAATATAAAGCAGACAAATGCATCACGATGCATGACATGGCAATATGCAGGGCTAGGCATGCACTAACGCAGTACTACACATCGCAGACGGTTCGGAAGAATATCTGACGATATTTTCCGGGTCCCGGGCAACTACCGGACAGATGATCCTAATGCTAAAATGTCCATATTCAATATGCTAGGAGCATGTGACGGATGAACGAAACGCGTATTTGGATTCGTGGGATTTTTCTGATCAACTTTCATGTTCAAAACTTTTTCATCTGAGCTACGGTTTATTTTATATGATTTTTCAAAGTTTAAATGATTTTTTGGAATTTAATTATTTATTTAAATTCGAATTATCCAGAATAGTAAAAGATGACGTCATCATGACATAGGTGTGACATCAGCAGTCAGCAGTGCAGCTGACCAGGTCAAACCTGACCAGTGGGCCCCACTGGTCAGTGTCACAGCAGCTTAATTAGGTTTTATTTAAACTAATTAGGATTAATTAAGGATGGGCCCCACTAGTCAGTGTCAGATTAACTAATTAATTAACTTAATTAGGTTAATTTAGGTTTAACAGATAATTAACATTTTATTTATTTAATAAAATGAATTAAATTTCGGCGGGACCCACATGTCATAGACACGGGGCCGCCCAGTCAGCGTTGACCGAAGTCAAAAAGTCAGCCGGGCCCCTGGGGCCCACGGGTCAGTGACCCAGGGGGCGGCCCCAGGTCGGCCACGTCGGCGGACGGCACCGGAGACGCGCCGGCGAGCGCCGGACGTGGCAGAGAACTCCGGCGTGCCCGGGATCTGGCTGTGATGCACTGTTTCCGGCGGTTTCGGGCGCGTTCGAAAGCTGACGGTGGGCCGCGTCGGATGGCGGCGGTGGCGTGGTCGGGGACGGGCAGAGCTGACGGTGGTGAGCACGTCGGCGGCGTCCGTTTCGGGCATGCAACGGGATCGGCGCTGCAGCGCGCGTGCGAGGGAGCAAAGGGGCTAGGCGAGGCCAGCGTGATGCGGCGAGCAAGGTGGACACGGCCGCGTGACCAAACGGTCACCGGGAGCTCGCCGGCGTCGAACTTCGCGGCTGCGCGTTCGGGCAAGTTGGGGGTGGCGACTAGGGAGCATCCGAGAGGCGGAGAGGAGAGGGGCGAGGTAGAGCTGCTCACTGTGGCCCTGTAGGTGTGAGGAAATGAGCTCGGGATGGCTCGAGGCGGCGAATCGGGGTGGCGATCACCGGAGTCCGTGCGGTGGAGGCGAGCTCGTAGCGCTCGAAATAGGTGCTCCCGGCTCCGCCCAGTGGCTCGGGGAGGGGTAGTAGACGGTGGCGAAGCGAACTGACACGGCGGAGCGACGATCGGGAGGCGGTGGCCGCGCGGTTCAGCCGTGGTCGTCCATGGCAGCGCTCGGTTGCGGTGGGGAGACGAGGAAGAGAGGGAGAGAGTGGCGAGGGAGACACCAGGGGTGTCCGTGGAGATGCCCTTTATCCACCAGAAGCGGCGCGCGGGCGCGTTGTCGATCAGGGAGCGAGGGGGGGCCGGGGCGCGTGCGCACGCAGGGTGCTCGACAGCGGGGCGCGCGGTGAGCAGTGCGGGAGGTGGAAGGAGGTGCAAGGTGGGCTGGGCCGGTCGGATGACTTAGGCCCAGCTAGCGCGGGCCTTTTTGCATTTTCTTCTTTTCGCTTTTCTGTTTTCTTCTTTTATTACTGTTTTGCAAATAGTTTAGCCACCAATTAAGTTTTGCAAAATATGTGACTTGGCCCAATATTTACAGTGCAATATTAGTCACTGCTAGAAAATGGTTTGATGTCCATTACTTTTCATTTGGATTTTATTTAATTGTAAAAGGATTAAATAGTGCTATCTGGTACTATTTTAATGTTATTTGAGTCATTTTACTAATCCACTAAATGTTGATTACAATTTTATAATTGCTTTGGAAATATTTGCAACATTATGAACATTTCAGTTTTCAAATTAGAACAACTTTTATTTCTACTTTGTATTTGAATTTCAGTTTAAACTGGAATTTGAAAAGAGATATGATCCCAATGATGATTAAGCAGTGTTAATCATGGTGACTTGGCATTATTATGTGGGATTACTGTAGCTTAATTACAATCATTACTGTAGCACAAATCCAGGGCGTCACAATTCTCCTCTACTAAAAAGAATTCTCGTCCCGAGAATTAAGAGGTAGAAGGGAGTAGTTCTGGTTACGAAATTCTAACGAGTCTTCTCGTCCTTGGCTGCTCTCATCGAAGAGGTCGGTCCTTCTTGTAGAGGTATCCATTACTTTGATTCAGGTTAATCTGATGGAGTCGTCATCCTTCCTTCGGGATCTTCATCGTCCTACGAATGTGATTAGAGGGAAAACTCTGGAAGAACGTATCCCTACAAGGTTGGGCCTCCGACGGCGAACTCAGGGAGGAACACAAGATTTATTTCTCAAGTTAAGGCTCGAGGAATCACTAAGAGGAAAATGTGATGGTATAAAAGTTTCAAACGGGTAGGCAATCATTCGATGCCTGATCAGAAGGTGAAAGGGATTCAGAGCAACGAAAATAATTATTGTGTCTGATATTAGGATAGATCATCCCTTGGACGGTGGCTCGGGAATTACAAACGAAGCCAAGCGCAAAGGATACTTTGGAATCAAAGAGGTACAGGAGAGTCAGGTTTCGATCCTGTGGAACTGAGGGTTATGGGCCGACCATGTGGTTAAGAGCAGGAAGAGCGGTGACATCTTACACGGTCAGGGTAGCATGACAAGTCAGAGGATAGCTGGTCAGATATGCTGGCAACAACGTCGGTAGTAAGGGCGGGGGACTAATAGAACAATTTTCCTGCTCATTGAAATGAGGCGGACCAATAGGCAAAGTTCCCGTCCACCGGCGGTTACCGGAATGTTATCAACAATAGTAACAGGGCCTTACTGACAGAATTGATCACCGAGGTGCTTACCTAAGCAGGGAATCACCACTGTACAGATAAGCTAGATTACAAGAAAGATTAAACAGACCAATGGAAAGGAAAATGTGTCTATCACATTAAACAGACCAATGAAAAGAAAAAAGGTGTTCATCACATTAAACAGACCAATGGAAAGGAAAATGTGGTTATACTCAAGTTTTAGGAGTATATCTGTCCCAAGGAAAAACAGAGCATGATATACTTGACAGAATAGCAAGTAAATAATCATTTAGGTAAAAGGGGCGAGGAAAAGCCATGACATGCCCATACAATGGGGTTTGAATAATTGATCAAGAAACAGTTAGCATTGAGCTTACATTATTCCTTTTGATGATCGATATACCACATCCATGCTTCGGGATAGCAATGATATGGTGTTTCGAGTAAAGGATGGAGTTTGTATACACAAAGGATCCAGTAGGAACAACTTATAAAATTAAGTCTTACAATTCCCCCATGGAAGAATGGCAACCCTAGCTGAACAAAGCATTATAACAATAGGTCATCCGGCCAGGTGTGCTAGCTACAACATCACCTTACCGAGTAATAAAGAACAAAGTTATAACTCTTGATAATGTTCCAACCATCATATATGTCCGAGATTCAGATCTGGTTGGTGTCAGGATACTTCAGACAAAGAAGGCCTGACGAGAAAAGGATGCAACACAGACCTACGAGATGATGTTGCAAGAATCTCGGAATGGACGACAGAAGCAAGACTTGAATCATTAGCCAGACTACAAGACATCTGAACACAAGGTCAAGACATTCGTGCCCACATGGAAGTTTCTAGAGTGGAGGGCAATCAAGTTCTGATTGGGGACCATCATAGAGGATATCAAAGTTCTATGTGTAAGTCTGGACTAGGACAAATCAAATCAATCAGTGGCCTGGCGTGCTTGGAAATACATACGGAGTGAAGGTAGCAAATCTATCAAACCATAGAATACTTCGCACATGCCTGAATGAATTGGAACGATTCCAAAAGAAGTGAGACAAAAATTTCCCATATGCACGGTGGCAAAAATGCACGTGAACTTATAGAAAAACACTTCTTTTATCAAACATATTCTTCATGAACTAGGCACAAAGATAATGCCTTCAAGGTTTCCAACACGCTTAAATGTTCATCAAGAACCACGAAGGAGAAGAGGATGTGGCTGGTGGGCTCAGCAACAATTCATCGAGATTCCCACAAAGAAGGATCTCCACGATTGAGTGAACAAAACCAGATGATATATTGAGGTATGCCCAAGGGAAACATCCACAATTAAACATTAATCGATAGGTGCACCCGAAATACAGAATAAGTAGCACGACCAATGTTAGAGTGCTGACTCAACAGTCAATACACTAAGAATAAGAATGGACTTATTGTTCATTAACTCCAAGGTGATAGAGTTGGTATGCCATAAGTATTGAATTTACACATCACATTCCATTTGTCAGTATTCCGTTTAGAAACAACACGGGATCTAAAGAATGAAAGGTGATGGCAAGGATGTCGCCAACGACAGCACCAATTACCAAGGACACGGATGCAACGCTCATCATGAATTTAATTGATATCCTGGAAGAGCCCAGAATGCTGATGAGGACCACGACACATTTGTCGAGAAGTCTCATGAGGATGTAATCGATCAGCGACGATATCAAGCAAGAAAATGGTGAAGCGACAAGTTGTCGGAACCACAGATTGGAGCGCTAGCTCAGCATCGAAATTGCCTTACAAGACAACCAACATGACGTTGAAAACTCGATGGAAGCTTAATGCACTGTTGGAATTGTGTTCCGGGGATGAAGGCTATAAATAGCATGGTCAAGCCTTAGCATGACGATGATGATGTAGCCAAACAGCTTGGAAAGACATGATCGAGCACAAAATCATAAGCAAAAAATATTACTAAGAGTTGTTGAATCGCAATGCGGACTCGATTCAATTATCGGTGCCCTTGAGTATCCAACAACTCAGAACATGAGGAAACTGGAATCAGTGAAGGAAAACATAGTTGATGAGGAGCTTATAAGAAGCTATGTAGCTCCATGATTTTCTCGAGATATCAGGGGTAATACTCGGATGTAGATCAGAATTAAAGCTTGGACCGATGTACTGATCCGCAAAAGATAAGTGCTTAAACTGGTCTAGAAATGGGATCAAAGAAGAACAGTCATGGTCGGAACCACGGTTGTAAAGTATCGAATCAGGTTGTAGCTTTGAAAGACTATCCGGCAAAACACCAAAAGAGTAGGACTCGTGAAAACTCTTGAGTTCACACGAATTAAGCAAGGCATAGGTTCAACCCATCGGGGCATCTTAGGAACATATACCACAAGCTTCAAGAGTAATCAACACATGCTTGACAAAAGAGCATGGCTGACAAAAGCATAGGATACAACTTACCAGAGGGAGAAGACACAATTTACCAATGGCATCATGCATCCGGGGAAGAACTCACAAGGATTTTGCAGGTGAAGGATGCTATCGGATAATAACCCAACACTGGGTCTGGCGGTCCACAAAGGACCTGATGTGAGTATCGGTACCCAATCAGAGGGAGAAAGAATGTAAGGCATCAGATCATAGAACATCCAAATAATTTGATGCTTAAATAACCAAAGGAATTAAGATTTCTAAATTGGTGTATCGGTAATAGATGTTCCGATCAAATACAAGTAAGATGAAAGGACTTAGATGGGCAATCAATCAAGGTTGATTTGTCGAGAACCAACTCATGTTTGGAAAGACGTCTGAGCCGGACGGATAATTTATGATAAACAACTGATGACTGCGTGCATTCACACACAGGTTGAATCAATAAAATCAAATGAAAACCACAAAGGATTTACTTAATATTGCTAGACATATGGAATTAACCATAATGCAAGCAGGTAAGAAAGGTCAAGAGCAAAAGGCTACTGAGGATTACGGAAGATCGAATAGCGTTTCAAAGAATTCTGTGAAACACAAGATCAACCGAGGAAGAACGAATCTCCGGTAAGATAATTCGATGTACCTTGTAATAACAAGAGCAACTGGATATGAAAGTATGAGCGACAATTGCATGTAGTCATCCATAGGGGTTGACGGCGGAAGGAAATCACAAAAGCGATGAGCACAAGTTCTCGGGAGAACATCGGAGAGTATCTTCGAAGTCTTCTGATGAATCGAGCCATCGTCTGAAATGAGGGGTTCTCCGAGGGAAGTAGTTATGAGAACCTAGAGTTAGAGTTAAAAAAATCTTTAACCCGGAAGAGAAGAGAGATCAAAACCCAGAGTATAGACGAGGAATAAAAGATCCTAATACCACCCGATTGAGATGTGGGCCCGTAAGCCACACAACTATGTTAGTAAAAGTTTTTCAAGTACTAGACTCAACTTCGGCCAAGGAGTTGGAAAGGGGGCTACCTACAGGTAGTCGGCTCTGATACCAACTTGTGACGCCCCCAATTTCGACCGTACGCTAAACATACACGCAATGCGTACGACCAAGATTAAGGACTCACTGATCGATATCACAACACAACACTAGACACAAATTAAAGTCATACAGCTTCATATTACAAGCCAGGGGCCTCGAGGGCTCGAATACAAAGCTCGACAAACACGAGTCAGCGGAAGCAAAAAAATATCTGAGTACAGACATAAGTTAAACAAGTTTTGCCTTAAGAAGGCTAGCACAAACATAAGCAGCGGATCGAAAGAGGCGAGGCCTCCTGCCTGGGAACCTTCTAACTACTCCTGGGCGTCGGCACTCTCCACGTAGTAGTAGGCTCCAGCGGTGGTGTAGTAGTCGTCTCCGGCGTACTCCATCTCCTGGGCTCCATCGTCTGAACACGGTAATCGTATCGAGGGGGAAGGAGAAAGCAAAGCAGCGCTGAGTACTCATCCAAAGTACTCACAAGACTGACGTCAGAACTATGCTAAGTATGCATCAGTATCAAGGAAAGGGGTTATATCTGGACTGACTGCAGAAAGCAAGAATAGGGGCAAGGCCTAGTCCTATCGAAGACTAGCATCTTTAGCATCTTGCAGCATTAGGAGAGAGTAGACTGGTATCTCATATATAGTCATATTATTGTAGCAATTTTATTAAGTAACCACGCCCAGAGATTCTTCCTCGACTCCCTGCGAGGAAGCAATCTCGGAGCCACATTCATTTCAAACTAAATCACAAATATAGTTGTATAAGGTCAAGGCACAACTCCAAGTCGTCCTGTTACCGTGGACACGGCTATTCGAATAGATTATTCATCCCTGCAGGGGTGCACCACATATTCCCCAACACGCCTGAATCACCTCTGGTCGGACACACTTTCCTGGGTCATGCCCGGCCTCGGGATATCAGCACGTCGTAGCCCCACCTAGGCTCAACGAAGAGGCCAGCCTACCGGTCTAAATCCTAAGGGCGCAGGTTCGTGGGCCCACTTGCCCTTGCACTTCTGCACGATGCGAACGCGGCCGGAAGAAGACCTAGCACACTCCAGTCCAAGAGCTGTACTGTCCAGTCCAATCCGGCGCGCGCCGCTCCATTGCTGACGTCCGAAGAGCTTCGGCTGATACAACGACGCTGAGTACCCATAACTTCTCCCACGTGAAGGTTAGTGCGTATTAAGGCCAACGACCTAACTCAGATCAAGTACCCAACCCATTAGCATTTTATTAATGCGGGGCAAGCGCGACCCATAAAGTGCGGTCCCGTCACCCCGACTCGAGGATGTGTGGCAAGGGCCTCTCCTGCCCGTCCACGCCTCAACATAACCTTTTGGATGCCTTACCGGCGCATCCCACCACATCTCACACACGGGTACCCTTGGGGCCGACCCGTCTCAAGACTGTCGGGAACTCAGGTCCACCTCAACCAGGGTGGTACCGCCTGTCCCTCCAGTCCCGTCTTTCACATGTAAACAAAATCAAGTTGAAGTAACTGTGTGTTTATACACCAAGTGGATATCCGAGGAATCACCCTCGATGGATCCCACTCGAGGTATGTGTATGGCAAGAGTCACTATCGATAAATGGGATGGAGGAATCACCCTCGATACCCACGACCGATTGGCTACACTACAGAATTAACACCGGGAGTGCTAAGTGAGGTATCACCCTCGGCACTCGATAGTAGCTCTGCAGTGCCATACTTAAGGGGTGTGTGGTGATGTCAGGGGCCTGGCTGGTCGGTCGGTTGACCGAGTCTTCGGGTCTTCGAGTCGTCGATGAAGAAGCAGGGGCAACTGGGTCTAAGGGGTCACTTGGGATCCATTGATCAACCTATACTAAGCAGTTGATATGATTGCAGGTATAGTAGCAGTTTATCAAAAACAAGCTATGCATCAGAATAGGATCTAGCTAATACAGTAGCAAAATCTAATGCAAGAATGAGAGGGAAAGAATTGGGTGATATCGGAATGCTCAAGGGGGGTTGCTTGCCTTGTTGCTCTGCTGCAAAAGACTGATCGTCAACGGTGTAGTCGTACCCGGCAGCAGTGTCGGCCTCAGGGTCTACCGGTAAGAAGAGGGGGAGAAACAATAAATATAAAGCAGACAAATGCATCACGATGCATGACAAGGCAATATGCAGGGCTAGGCATGCACTAACGCAGTACTACACATCGCAGACGGTTCGGAAGAATATCTGACGATATTTTCCGGGTCCCGGGCTACTACCGGACAGATGATCGTAATGCTAAAATGTCCATGTTCAATATGCTAGGAGCATGTGACGGATGAACGGAATGCGTATTTGGATTCGTGGGATTTTTCTGATCAACTTTCATGTTCAAAACTTTTTCATCTGAGCTACGGTTAATTTTATATGATTTTTCAAAGTTTAAATGATTTTCTGGAATTTAATTATTTCTTTAAATTCGAATTATCTAGAATAGTAAAAGATGACGTCATCATGACGTAGGTGTAACATCAGCAGTCAGCAGTGCACCTGACTAGGTCAAACCTGACCAGTGGGCCCCACTAGTCAGTGTCACAGCAGCTTAATTAGGTTTTATTTAAACTAATTAGGATTAATTAAGGATGGGCCCCACTAGTCAGTGTCAGATTAACTAATTAATTAACTTAATTAGGTTAATTTAGGTTTAATAGATAATTAACATTTTATTTATTTAATAAAATGAATTAAATTTCGGCGGGACCCACATGTCATAGACACGGGGCCGCCCAGTCAGCGTTGACCGAAGTCAACAAATCTGCCGGGCCCCTGGGGCCCACGGGTCAGTGACCCAGGTGGTGGCCCCAGGTCGGCCACGTCGGCGGACGGCACCGGAGACACGCCGGCGAGCGTCGGACGCGGCAGAGAACTCCGGTGTGCCTGGGATCTGGCTGTGGTGCACCGTTTCTGGCGGTTTCGGGCTCGTTCGAAAGCTGACGGTGGGCCGCGTCGGATGGCGGCGGTGGCATGGCCGGGGACGGGCAGAGCTGACGGCGGTGAGCACGTCAGCGGCGTCCGTTTCGAGCGTGCAACGGGATCGGCGCTGCAGCGCGCGTGCGAGGGAGCAATGGGGCCAGGCGAGGCCAGCGTGATGCGGCGAGCAAGGTGGACACGATCGCGTGACCAAACGGTCACCGGGAGCTCGCCGGCGTCGAACTTCGCGGCGGCGCGTTCGGGCATGTTGGGGGTGGCGACTAGGGAGCATCCGAGAGGCGGAGAGGAGAGGGGCGAGGTAGAGCTGCTCACTGTGGCCCTGTAGATGTGCGGAAATGAGCTCGGGGATGGCTCGAGGCGGCGAATCGGGGCGGCGATCACCGGAGTCCATGCGGTGGAGGCGAGCTCGTAGCGCTCGTAGTATGTGCTCCCGGCTCCGCCAAGTGGCTCGGGGAGGGGTAGCAGACAGTGGCGAAGCGAACCGACACGGCGGAGCGACGATCGGGAGGCGGTGGCCGCGCGGTTCAGCCGTGGCCGTCCATGGCGGCGCTCGGTTGTGGTGGGGAGACGAGGAAGAGAGGGAGAGATTGGCAAGGGAGACGCCAGGGGTGTCCGTGGAGATGCCCTTTATCCACCAGAAGCGGCGCGCGGGCGCGTTGTCGATCAGGGAGCGAGGGGGGCCGGGGCACGTGCGCACGCAGGGTGCTCGACAACGGGGCGCGCGGTGAGCAGTGCGGGAGGTGGAAGGAGGTGCAGGGTGCGCTGGGCCGGTCGGATGACATAGGCCCAGCTAGTGCGGGCCTTTTTCATTTTCTTCTTTTCGCTTTTCTGTTTTCTTCTTTTATTACTGTTTTGCAAATAGTTTAGGCACCAATTAAGTTTTGCAAAATATGTGACTTGGCCCAATATTTACAGTGCAATATTAGTCACTGCTAGAAAATGGTTTGATGTCAATTACTTTTCATTTCGATTTTATTTAATTGTAAAAGGATTAAATAGTGCTATCTGGTACTGTTTTAATGTTATTTGAGTCATTTTACTAATCCACTAAATGTTGATTACAATTTTATAATTGCTTTGGAAATATTTGCAACATTATGAACATTTCAGTTTTCAAATTAGAACAACTTTTATTTCTACTTTGTATTTGAATTTCAGTTTAAACTGGAATTTGAAAAGAGATATGATCCCAATGATGATTAAGCACTGTTAATCATGGGTACTTGGCATTATTATGTGGGATTACTGTAGCTTAATTACAATCATTACTGTAGCACAAATCCAGGGCGTCACAATGCATCCTTGCAAGGACTGCTAGCAGCAGATGTGTCAGAGCATCCTCAAGGCGAGCACGAGTGGCATACAACTTGACAGTAAGAGCTCGAGCAGTACGATCCAGAGCCTGAGTGTACTGCACCAGAACCTGCGGGTCATAGCGACATCTCACGTAAGGGGTGTAGATAGCGGCGTAGTATCCAGTCTCATCCCCAGCGGGAGCATACAGGATGTATCTGAACCCTGTCTCCTCCAAGCTGGAGTGCTCTCCATGGAGATGGACAATATCCACATAGGCAGCATCATGGACTACCATCTCAACAGTCACTCCAACACCACGAAAGCTATGCAGCTCAGTGATGGAGAGGTTCTGTCAAACCCAAATAATAAATACAGCTTGGTACTGCTCCTTGTTGAACTCGCGGTAGTCCTCGTAAACAGTGTATTCGGGGTACCAGCGATATCCCAGCCTGGTCGAGAGATTGACTAGAACGGCCGGGAACCCAGTCGCATCGATAGCCATAGTCTGGTGTACGAGCTGTCTCGTGGGATGCATCTGAAACAACTAGGATCAAAGATGTCAATTGACAATGTGTGCATCATATCTTCAAAGATAACAGTTGTCGATAAAACGGCTGTCCAGGTGGATGTGATCACGAGAACCTAATGTTAGAGTTAGCAAAACCTTTAACCCGAATAGAAGAGAGATCAGAGCCGAGATTATAGAAGAGGAATAAAAGATCCTAATACCACGCAATTGAGATGTGGGCACGTAAGCCACACAACAATGTTAGTAAAAGATTTTCAAGTACTAGACTCAACTTCGGCCAAGGAGTTGGAAAGGGGGCTACCTATAGGCAGTCGGCTCTGATACCAACTTGTGATACCCCCATTTTGATCATACACGCAAATGCTCACGATCAATATTAGGAACTCACGGGAAGATATCACAACACAACTCTAGACACAAATTAAAGTCATACAAGCTTCATATTACAAGCCAGGGGCCTCGAGGGCTCGAATACAAACGAGTCAGCGGAAGCAATAATATCTGAGTACACACAGAGGTAAACAAGTTTGCCTTAAGAAGGCTAGCACAAACATAAGCAACGGACCAAAAAGGCAAGGCCTCCTGCCTGGGAGACTCCTATCATACTGCTGGTCGGGGGCAGCCTCCACGTAGTAGTAGGCTCTGTCGGTGTAGTAGTAGTCGTCGGTGGGATCATCTGACTCCTGGGCTCCATCATCTGATCGCAGAATCGTATCAAGGGGAAGAGGGGAGCAAAGCAACCATGAGTACTCATCCAAAGTACTCGCAAGACTTACATTATATCTATACAAAAATATGCATCAGTATCAAAGGAATGGGGCTATATCTTTGGACTGACTGCAGAAATGCCAGAATAGAGGGAAGGCCTAGTCCTATCGAAGACTAGCATGTTTAGTGTCTTGCAGCTTTAGAAGACTGTAGGTTAGCATTTTATAAGTAGCAAGTTTATGTAGCAACGCCCAAAGATTCTTCCTCGACTCCCTGCGAGAAAGCAACCTCGGAGACAACACATTGTTTTCAAAGTCTCCATTTCTACTTGTAAGATCAGGATACAACTCCGAGCGTCCGTTACCTTGGACACGGTTATTCGAAAAGATATACTTCCCTGCAAGGGTGCAACAACGTGCCCAACACGCTCGATTAACTCTGGCCAAACACAATTTCCAAGTCGTGCCCAGCCTTGGTTGATCGACACGCCATAGTCCTACCTAGGCTCAACAGAGAGGCCACACGCCGATCTACATCCTAATCGCGAAGGGGTCATGGGCCAATCTCCCTTTGCAATCCTGCGCGTTGCAACGATGGCCGGTGTCAGTCCTGGCACCTCTTAATACGAAGACGATGCTTACGCGGGCCACCCGGGCGTGTGCCGTTCAACTGTGACATCTGAAGAAATTTCGGGCGAATGTACGACGCAGAGTGCCCATACTGATTCCCGACTGGTGGTCAGTGTGAAACAGGCCAGAGGCCCACTCAGATCACATATCCAAACCAATTAATGTTTTGTTAACTGTGGTCCCGTCGCCCCGTCTCGAGGACTTACGGCAAGGGCCAAGAATGCCCGGCCGTGCCTCGGCATTATTACACAAGCACCCTCTAGGTCCATCCGACCTCAACCTAGATTTGTAGTAAACTCAAAGTAACCGTGTGTCCATACGTCAAGAGGGGATCCAAGGAATCAACCTCGATGGATCCCTCTCGATATAACTGTCGGGGATATAACTCAACGATATAACCCGCCCTACTGGGCCGGGTCAAAGAATCAACAGTCTTGTGACCAAGTTCAAGGTGGGTCATGTCCTGAGTACAAGATAAGTAAGTTGGCGGCTAACCAAGACGTCGGGCGGCCTAACACCTGAACACGGCGGCTCAAAGCCATGAAGCTAAAGACGCCGGTCAAGATTCCTTAAGATGCCACACAAGTTAGAGACGTCATAGCACACGGGTCATGATATGACCCGGACTCTATTGTAAACCCTAGGGCTTGACCTGTATATAAAGGCAGGCCCCTAGGGCCAAAATACTCAAGTTACAACCTCTCGATAGCTAGGTTAGCGATTCCGCACCCTTGTAATCAAGATCTACTCATCAAATACACACATAGTAGGACGTAGGCTATTACCTCCATAAGAGGGGCCAAACCTGGGTAAACCCGTCTCTCTCACGTTTCACCCCTTCGAGTCGCCACCAAGCGGTAATGGCCTCACACCTAAGTCCTGTTACGAGGACATCTGCCGGTTTGACAAAACCATGATAGTTGGTGCCCACCATGGACCTCTCGCCCGGTGAAGTTGAGTTTTCGAAGGGGATCCAACTAGGATTCGGGAAGTTTGCGGTGAACCAGATGGTCAAGAACCACCGTAACAAGATCTACGAGCTGACTTGGAGCGTCAAGGAAGACCCGATCGGAGGTGGGTTACGAGATCCCGTGGGAGAGATTGGTTTAGAAATTTCTGAGCCGGACATCTACATCGACACCGACAAGCCGGCTCGGAGTGCCCGATCCAATCAATGCCAGGGCAGCCTTCGCCATGTATTCTTCGGTTTCGCACAGGGCATCAGCCTTTCGGATGAGCCGGCGTCTAGCGGTGACGTCCTCATCAATTTGGACGGTACATCATCCACAGGAGATACGGAGTCAATATGCCGTCTTTATGACGACGGACTTGGGGGCTCATTGGAGACCGAAGCCCCTGAAGAATACAATGAGTCGCCTCGACAAGTCGCCGTCTTCATGGCGGGGGCTACGGTGGTTCCAGATCCAGCTGCAGATGGAGGTTCTGGAGGGTCAACTAAAATGCCGGCTCAAGCCATGTCTGATCTCATGGCCGAGACGGCAAAACTCGTGGATACCCCGGTCTCTGCGGAAAACCAGGAAGAGCGCAATATGGAGCTCACCAAATTGCGTAGTCAAATAATTGAGGTACAGAACGAGATAGATGCTGAAAACGCACGGATGGCGGATTTGCAGGCTCGCAAATATCAAGAGACAGAGCGCCTTAAGGCTGAGGCCTGGCGATTAGGAGTTCGGAGAGAGGCATCGGAGGCGGTTAACAAGAGAAGACGCCACCATGGACTGCCTCCGAACCTTGAGCCACAACAGTTGTTTAACACCCCACAACAGACACCAGGAACTGTTCAGCAACCCGGGAATCGGCAAGAGGAACCAGCTCAACCCCCGCCGGCTCAATCCCCGCCTTGGCGATTTCAGATGCCACGGGGCCACTTCTCCAATCCTATCGACAACATGTTGGCTGCAACCCGGAATTTGGAAGCATTGCCTATTAACGGAAACTCCCCTCTTGAGTTGAAGCTAGAAACGCCATCGAGATGCGAAAAACTGTTGTGGTACAACAGGCACAGTATTCGTACAGCCGGGATCGGATGCATTCCACTCCCTATGCTAGCAAAGGCCGTCATATGGAGTCCCCGGCTGTCTCTAGCAGTGGGCGAAGATAGCAGCTTTAGGTTTCTCCAACCCGTCTCATGCCATCAGACGCCCAGGCAGTTGTTGATGCTGCGAGAGGTGCACGGCAGGCAGAAGCAGAAGCAGCAGCACGGGCGATCCAGCAGCTTCACCCTCAACCGGCGAGTTTGGGGGCTGTGTCCAACAGTAGGACTATTGGTATACCATGCTTATCCCCGGCGCTCCGCACATAGCGCATGCCCAAAGATTTCAAGGGGCTTCGTAAGGTGCCAAAATACACGGCAGATCTTGAGCCAGCGTCTTGTATTGAGAGTTATGAGTTGTCAGTGGACATGCTGGATGTCAGCGACGTTGTGTGTGCTAAATACTTAACCATGATGTTGGAAGGACCGGCTCGGACATGGTTGAAAAACTTGCCGCCTAACTCCATCAACACATGGACTGAGCTGAAAGAGCGATTCATCAAGAATTTCCAAGGAACCTGCAAGAAGCCTATGACGATAGTAGATCTATATCATTGTGTTCAACGAGTAGACGAGTCGGCTCACCATTGGACTCGCCGGGTCGCGGAAATCATCCACTCGTCAGACAGCATCACGGTGGCTCAGGCAGTCCTAATATTGGAAAAAGAACTGTCACTTCTAGCCTTTGGTCCAGAAGCTCGGACGGCTCAAGCGAAAGGTACAAGACATGGGCGAATTGATGGACATCCTCACCAGATATGCCGAGTCAGATAGCACGAAGGATCCCAGCTCAGATGAGGACAAGACCTCCAAAGGCAAAAAGGATGAAGGAGGGAATGGTTAGCACGGTCCAGGAGGCAACCAGGGGGCTCAAAATAATAAGTGGAAGTAGCCGGATGGCGGGTCAGACTTTGTGGCCAATACTAATACAGGTTTCAAGAACCAGCTACGGAACGGTCGACCCAGAGGAGCTTACAATGGGAATAAACCTCGCAATTGTGAGGAGGCTCTTAAAGCGCCTTGCCCTAAGCACAGCACCCAAGATAAGCCGGCTAGCCACTCTTGGGAGAATTGTTATATCATGCAAGAGTTCCGTAGCCAGGCTTTCTAGAATAACTCGGGAGGCAATGGTGGAGGACACCCGGGTCAACATGGACCTGGCGGGTCACAAGGTGGCCCAGGGTCTAGTTTTCAATATCGGGGAAATCATGGCAATGGACAACATCCTAGCCAGGGCAATCAGCATAATAAGCAAGGAGGATTTCAAAGTAATCCCAAGCAGTTGAATAACGGTCAGTACCACCAGCACCTAAATCCCTGAATAAAACTCATAACTCCGGAGGGTATCAAAGAAGAAATCTTATGTCTCCAAAGAGGGAAATAAGCCGGCCCTGAAACACCAGTGGCCTTATTTAAACTTAGCTCTGCCAACTCCTTTTTTGTAATCCCCCCCCTTGCAGACTTCTATATATACTTCTTTATGTTTCAAGTATGAATAAAGCCGGCGTACTTTGTCGTTTCAACTTACAAGATGAGTTTGAGTCTTTATTTTCTGAAACAAAGGGCACTTGGGGGCTTCCGACTCATCGAGTCTAGATTTCTCACCCTTGTGACCCAACATAACAATGCCACCTTATTTAAGGGCATTTGGGGGCTTCCAGCCCACCGGGCTTAGCTTTCTCATCCTCTTGACTCAGCAAAAATAAACTCCATGTATGGTTAAACCTGCCTGTATACTTGATGCAACTCCGATCAGATGACCCCATGAACTCTTGACGAGTCAATCCTTTTTGGACCCTGAACTTGTTAAGGTTAAAACACCGGCTTGAGTCATGTGAGAGCCGGCATACGGAAAGCTAGGATAAACCATGGGTTATCATACCCGCTTCATTGAAGTAAGACCCGAGCCTCGAAAGCCGGTCTTTTCCTGTCGAGCCTCGAAAGCCGGCAGATTATCTTAGTGTTATGATCACATGTCCTTTGCATTAAGGCTATGACCATTAAAAGTGCCTTCAAAGGGGGCTACCTTATATTTCTAACCTTCGAGAAATAGTCCCCAAAATGAGTACTATGCGCTGGAACTCATTACATCAAAGTGTTTTTGGGCATGCCCTGTTTTTTCATTACCGGTTTATGTATGACATAACCAAGTTATGAGCTACATGACAGCACAAAAATATGTTATTACCTAAGAGGCTAACAAAGGACCTCAAGCTTGGACATCAATTTTGGCCAACACTCATTGAGCCGGCTTATCAATATTGTTTATTTGGCTTTTTTATTATAACAAGTTTTCGGTTTCAAAGTTATTGCCGGTCCATGCTTCAAGGGCCGGGTTGAACAATTGCGTATGCATGAGCAGCCAGTTGACAAGGAACACAAATCCTCAACATTGTGGAAAGAAGAATAAGTTGTTAAAATCCGGAAGATCAAAGACCGGCTCATCTTGCCTAGTTCTATCCTATCAAAAACTCATCAATAGCAAGACGATGAGCAGATAGGGTGGTGAAGCAACAAATAAAGTATCCTGTATCAAAAGTGCAAAACGTGCACGATGGCACAATAACAGTTTTCGGCTACCCCTATTACATGCTTAAGGAAGCTACAAATTGTTTTTTCACCCATACTTGGCGGCTTAAGTTGGCAAGGTAACGATTGAGGAAATATAAATCGCCAGTGGCGACTAATCTTGCGCATGAGATGCCTCCGGGTTGTCCACCGATTGGTCTTCTGGCTCTGGTATCTGAAAGTTATCCAGATCCCAGTTGTAGTGAGACAGAGCCTGGAACACAGCCTCGTCATCTAGAATTGAAGACGGGTCAGCTTCAGGGGCAAAGACATGCTCGTGCCGTTGAGGAGCCACATTCTTTGTTATCAAAGCAGGAGGTGGAATCCGAGTATGATTGGCGCCATAAGCTGCTTGATAGTTCCTCAGTTTCATCTCAGAAACCAGCTGAGTTGACAGAATTTGAGCATCCTTGACACAGGCCGCGTAATCCTCCTGGGAGAATTTTGACCCGTCATTTTTAAATTCGGGAAAGCCCTTTGCCAGCTCAGCTGGATCAACCTCCTCTCCATAAGCTAAAGCCCGGCTCAATGCATATATCGCGCCCGATCGGGCGGCTGTCCTTTTTAGCTCTGGAATGTGCTGAGGGATAATGGAAAGACTTTCCAATACATTCCTGATGTACTTCAAGGGCTGCTTATCCCCCAGTGTTGCTTTGATTGCAAGATGGCTCCCAGCGTAGAGTTGCTCCGTCAGAGAATAAACGGCCTTGAGCATGAGCTGACTGTTATCATAAAAACTGCTAGTCCGGAGGCCTGCAAAATAGAATCAATGCATGAGTCGCCGGGTGGGTTATATCTATATCTCAAGAAGACAGGAGGCTATATACACTTACCAAAAATAGCTTGGGACATTTGTGCAATATGCCTTTTCAACCCAGACAACTCCTCAGTAATGGGTTTGAGCCGGCCCTCAGCATCCTCTGTGCGCTTCAGCAGATTTGTCTTTTCATCTTCAAAGGGTTTCTTCTTTTTCCAGAAGCCTGCTTTGGCGTTTTCCAGCTCGATCAAAGAGAGACGAAGTTTTTCTTCAACTTCTCCCTGGGAGGTCTGCCCTTTTTCTAGGTCTTTTTTCAGACTCACCACGCTAGATTCAGCTATCTTCAAAGCTTCCTGCATCATAAATAAAGTTTATAGCAAGTCCCAAACAAACCGCAAAGCAATATATTTGGCACTTGGGGGCTAATGTATTTCAGCTTTTTTATGTTGAAGATGTGAACGAGACCCGACTCATCTCAAGGAGATGAGCCGGCCCTTGGGGGCTACAGGTCGAAGTTCTTCAAAATCATATAAAAAGCCCGAATCATCTCAAGCAAATGAGCCTGCCCTTGGGGGCTACAGGTTGAGTCAGTCAAACATTCGCAAGACCCAGCTTATCTTAGAAAGAAAAAGCTGGGCCTTGGGGGATACAAAAGGATATATGATGAGAGCATACAAAGGAGAACATACCTCGTATTTATTTTTCATCATGCTAACAAGGCCAATTTCCATCTCACGGCTTGTAGCCAGATGATCCAAACAGGCAGCATGAAGATCTTCAACACTAAAGCTCCCATAGTTTGGAAGCTCCAACTTGGTTTTCCCTTTTTCTAGTAGCACCGCTTCATCCTTAGCAACAACCTTTGTCAACACCCTGGAAATCTCAGGAGCAGTATAACTCGTCCCAGTAATAATAACTTCAGGGGCATATTTGTTTATTGCTGAAGGATTGGGCGGGTCAAGGTTAGCTGCTGGTGTAGCTTCAACGGTTACGGCATTAGTATTGGTTGGTTCAGATGGAGGAGGCAAATTATTTTGGATATCCTGAGGGTCTTCAGGATGATCAACATGAATTTCATGAGCCGCCGGATCAGGAAGCTCCGGCTCAGGAGCCTCAGGGTCAACAAAAGACCCGTCAGTCTTCCTTTTCTTGGCTTTGGCCCTGCCAAGTTAAAGAGTATAACATGAAAAATGGGAAGAGACAATAGTCTACTCAAAATAGACAAGTTGATAGGGAATTTACCCATGATTGATAACAAAGGGCGCCAGTTTGGACGCAGTTGAGTCGTCTGGCGAAGGTGGTGTTTCCTGATTAACCAAGGCATAAGAGTCAAAAGTTGGTACATCAAGCCAGAACTTGGAAATTTGGAATATTAAGTACCTTGGCTGGTCGTTTTCGGGCGGTTGATTTATCAGGTAAGCCCTCAACAAGATCATCACTTCCACTTCGGGTTTGACGCCTAGACTGGTAATGGGTTTTCTTCAAAACAAAGTAGGGATCTAGATGAGCGTCTGGGTGAGAAAAGCCTACTTTCCGGACGACCCGCCTTGTTTTCAATGGAGGCAAAGGCTCTGAGTCGGAAGAGAAGGAAATTACCTCAACATCGCCTGCAAGGCTTTTCTCCACATCACCCTAAGAAGAAAAGGCGTCAGATAGATTCACTGGAATATAAACAAGGGAATTAATTTTTACCTCTGATCGAGTATCAGTGGCAGCTGTTTCGTGCATTTGAGACGGTCCTTCTGCAGCCGCTTTATTTTTCTTCTTGCTCGGGGCGGCTTTGGGCTTGTTAGCTGCAGTCTTGAGACATCTCCGATTCCAGAAAGAAGAGGTAGCCTGCAAAAGTAAAACATTCAGATCAAGAAAGCAAAGGCTCAAAGTTTGTTCAAAAAAGCCGGATTAAGATCTTAAAGGTTTTGTACCGGAGGAGCGGGGTTAAGGGCGTAGAAAGGTTTTAACCCGTTCTTGCTGCAAGTCTCCTAGTTCTCGCCAAGTAGCTTCTTCACCATCCAAATTATTTCTCTGGCTTCCAAGAAAAGATTGCTATGCCATTGAGCGTCGTTCAAGTCGCCAGAGTAAGTACACATTAAGCCACTACGTAGGCTTACCGGAAGAATCCTTTAAGAGACCCAACACCAGGTTAAGTGGACCCCAGTCAACCCGTTGGCTACTAGAGCCCTCAACTTTGGATAAATATGGGCGTGTTGGGAGCGTTCCTCTGGAGGAGCCCAACCCGGAAGCTAAAGATCCAAGGGGAGGCGGTTGGGCCTATAACCCGGCAAGGGATTTTCATCACCAGGATCGGTGTTTCGACAATAAAACCAACTCTTGTTCCACCCTTTAGGGTGGCTTGGTAAGGTGGCAACAGGGAAAAGGACGTCCTTCCGCCTTTGAATTGAAACCCCACCAAGTTCTAAGCCGGGACCATCCGCACACTCTGTTTGCCGGTTCAAATAGAAGAACTCCCTGAAGAGGGAGACAGTGGGTTCCATCTGAAGACACACCTCGCAAAATACTTGGAACTGGCAAAAGTTCGATATGGAGTTGGGGGGCAAGTCTTGAGGATGAAGATTGAAAAAGTGTAAGACGTCCCGGAAGAATTTTGATCTGGGAGGCGAAAAAACCCTCTGTAGGTGATCCAGAAATATCACCACTTCCCCCTCCTGGGGGCTTGGGGTCTCCTCTCCGAGGACGACTCGCCAGCCAACCACGTTTTGAGGCGGCAGAAACCCATGCTCCTCATAATCTTTAAGGTGAACGTCAGAAACTTGAGTCGCCACCCAATTGCAGGCTTTTGACTCCGACATAATGAGTCGCCTGGGTAAAGTAAAGAGGGCGGCTTAAGTAAGTGGTCCAAGCAAAATGATCTAAGTATTTGTAATGAAAAGGGAAAGCCTTATAAAGAGCCAGAATCCATACAATGGCTTACACATATGACAAGTTATAATTATTAAGCCGGCATATGTAAGGGCGGCTTGTGCTAAGACAAGAGGTCCTTGGGAATTTTGCTAAGTATGAGACAAACAAGTTTCTCCCGAAGCCGCAACAACTTTGGATCTATAAATAGTTCAAAAAGGCGAGAATTTTTGCTAGCCCTAGCAGTAGGGCATGGAAGCAATGACAGTACGGTTCATCCAATACTAGGAAGGATCAAAATATGTGATACACAAAACAGAGTTGGTGTCTCCACCGCTCTACTTTGGTGATTACGTTCGTGAGATCCATTCGCAGAGTCAGCAATGGTGATGAACTGAAGAAAGGTTGCCGAAGAACTCAAAGAACCTCGAGGTGCTATAATGGATCTAGGTCAGGAGAGGGATAACTTACCCGAGCGGTCGCTGATGGCGGCGGGAGCGCGCAAAGGGTTTAACTGACAAAGAAGAGACACCGCGACGACCTCGAGGGAGATTGCCGGGATGAGGAAGCTGTGACGGTGGCACAAGGAGCTTCCGGACTCGAGGAGGAAGAAGAAGCGAAGAGAGGAGGTGAAAAGTGAATCCAGGGCCTTTTGGTAAATATTTAAGGGGAAGGAGCCCGAAGGGGCAACTGACAGGCGCGACAATCGAGGGGACAGAGTAAATTCCGAGAAACAAAAATGCCTCGATTTTCGGGATAAATGGATATGACCAGATTCGCCGTGATGTCATCATTTTTTTTCCAGATTGACGACAGATGATGTCACAACAAATGAACGCTGGAAAATTGACAAGTGAGGAAGTGGAACACGCCGACGTTATGAAATCCGTAGAAGATACCAATCCAAAGATGAGCCACCAAATGAAGGAAATATCTATTGACATGAATGGATTCAAATCAATCTGGGGCCTAATGTCGGGGATATAACTCGACGATATAACCCGCCCTACTGGGCCAGGTCAACGAATCAACAGTCTTGTGACCAAGTTCAAGGTGGGTCGTGTCCTGAGTACAAGATAAGTAAGGTGGCGGCTGGCCAAGACGCCGGGCGGCCTAACACCTGAAGACGGCGGCTCAAAGCCATGAAGCTAAAGACGCCGATCAAGTTTCCTTAAGATGTAAGACAAGTTAGAGATGTCATAGGACACGGGTCATGATATGACCCGGACTCTATTGTAAACCCTAGGGCTTGACCTGTATATAAAGGCAGGCCCCTAGGGCCGAAAGACTCAAGTTACAACCTCTCGATAGCTAGGTTAGCGATTCCGCACCCTTGTAATCGAGATCTACTAATCAAATACACACAAGGCAGGACGTAGGCTATTACCTCCATAAGAGGGGCCGAACCTGGGTAAACCTGTCTCTCTCTCTCTCTCGTTTAAACCCTTTGAGTCGCCACCAAGCGGCGATGCCCTCACACCTAAGTCCTGTTACGAGGACATCTATCGGGTTGACAAAACCACGACAGTAACCATCAAGGTGACCTGGGAGGCATCACCCTCGAGGGTCCACACTTGAGGTGTTGCACGACAGAGTCGTTATCGGGAGTGGTAACAGAGGAATCACCCTCCGAAATCCACGACCGACTAGCTTCACTACAGAGTTATCACCATGAGTGCGTTACGAGGTATCACCCTCGGCACTTGATATTAACTATGCAGAGTCGTAAAAGTAAGGGGTGTGAGGTGAGGTGTCTGGCTTAGGGCTCGTCGATCAGGTTGATCGAGTCTTCGGGTCTTCGAGTCTACGACGATGAAGCAGGGGCAACAGGGACAAGTGGGGTCACTGGGGGATCACTAATCAACCTATACTAAGCATTTAGTATAACAATAAGGTACAACATCAGTTTAACAAAAATAGGATATGCATCAGAATAGGAGCTACCTACAATAGTAGGAGAATCTAATGCAAGCATTAGAGAGAAAGAATTGGGCGATATCAGAATGATCAAGGGGGTTGCTTGCCTGGATACTGTGCTGCAAATGGCTCCATGTCAGTGGCGTAGTCGTACTCGGTAGCAGCATCAGTCTCGGTGTCTACCGGAGAGAAGAGGGGGAAGAAACAATAAATATAAAGCGAGCAGATGCATCACGATGCATGACAAGACAACATGCAGTGCTAGGGATGAGCTAACGTAGTGCTAAGTCTTCTAGTCGGAGCAGGAAAATATCTGACGATATTTCCCGAGTCTTTGGCTATTATCGGACAGATGATCCTAACGCCAAATGTCCATGTTCATCATGCTAGAGGCATGTGACAGATGAACGGATAGCGTATTCAGATTCGTTGGATTTTTCTGATCAACTTTCATCTATAAAATATTTTCATCCGAGTTATAAATTATTTTGTATGATTTTTTGAAGTTTTAAGGATTTCCTAAAATTATTATTAATTCGAAATAAAAACAGAATTACTTTTTATACCCATAGTGGGCGAGCCACATTGGATGACAGGTGGTTCCACGGGGCCCAGTTGACTAGTCAATGTTGACTGGTCAACAGGGGGTGGGGCCCCCTTGTCATAGGCACATGAGTAATCTGATAGGTTTAATTAAGTTAATTATTTAATTATTTAATATATTTTTAAACTCTTTTTTATTGTTTAGTAGAGAGAGGGTGGTAATTGTAAGTGGGGGATTAGCCCCACTAATCAACATGGGTAGCTCCACTTAATCGGAGAACCGGCCGACCTCCAAGGCTGTGCCCGCATGGGATAAGAGGGCTCCGGCGGCCACGGCCGTCAGCAGCCACGGCGGGCGCAGTGGCACCGGCGCCCAGAGGCGGTCAGAGGCGTGCAGACGACGGGGACGGCTGGGGAGGTAGCTGCGGGCGCGCGCGGCTGGGGAGGCGGGCCGCGGCCGGCAACATGGTGGGACACGCGTGGGGTGACAAGTGGCGTTGCCAGGGGCGGCCAGGGAATGCGCGGGAGCAAGCTCCGACGCGGGCAGGGGGCGACGGGGACGCGGACAGGGCGCGGCGAGCGCGGATGCGGGCAGCGGCCGATGCGGCATGGGGCAGAGCAGGAAGAGTAGGGGGAAACGATCCGGGCCTCGCCGGCGTTGCCGAGGAGATGGGGCGGTGAGGCTCAGAGTAGGTCATCGAGGAGGAGGACGACGACGAAGGCGAGGAATTGGCGACGAGGTCGGGCGGCTCGGCGTCGTGCGAGCCCAAGCTTGGGGAAGAGGGGAACGGGGGCGCGAGGGGGAGAAGCGGCCTAAGGTTCGTGCGGGGGGGGGGGGGGGGGGGGGGGGGGGGGGGGGGGGGCGGGGTCGACGGGGCCTTATAGACCGGGGGCAGCCGCCGGATGGCCGGCACGGCGCCCTCGCCGGCCATGGCGCGGCCGCATGGCCGCCACGACCCGCCTGCCTCCCTGTAGCAGGAGGTAAGGGAAAGGGCGGTGGGCTGGGCCCGGCTGGGGGCTAAGGCACAGAAAAAATAGGGGGGGCTTTTTCTTTTTATTTTAATTTTACTGTTTTATTTTTATTCTTGATTTCTGTTTTGATTTAAATTCAACACCAAAAATATTTTTGTAAAATATGAAACTTGCCCATTATTACAAATGCAATATTAGGTAGTGCCACAAAAAGTTTGCTGATCATATGAAAGTGTTTGAAATTTTTCATAATGCAAAAGCCTTTTAAATAATAGTTGGGCCTCTGTTTAAATGTATGTAAGGCACTTAATTACTTTATAAAAATGTGGGTTTCAACATGAAAATTTTCCAGAGAATATTTTCAACCCAACCACGATTTTAGTTTTCAGGTTTGCCAAAATATTTAATACACTTTTTAATTGAATTTTGAATTTCAATAGGAATTTGAAATGAGATATGAATCAAATGTGATCAAGCACTGTTTAGCAAAAAGGATTATCTTAATCTTGAAGATCATTGTAGCTTGATTACATGGGTTACTGTAGTTGATAATCACGGGTGTAACACTTATTCCTTCATCCATCGTCATAACACCCAAAACTTGAAAACTTCAGCACACAAAACTCAAGAAAACCTTCATGAGATCCGTTAGTATAATAAATATATCAAATACTTTATGTACTGTTATAAATTGATTCATATTTTATTATTGTATAAGGTACTATATTCTAACTTCTCCATGGCTTATACCTCCCGATACAATCCATAGCATAATCAAGACAAGCAGACTATGCAAGAAAAAACAGAATATGTCTAAAATAGAACAGTCTATAATGATCTGTAGAGAAACTATCCTTGTGTAACTCCGAAAAATCTTAAACATTTGGACAACCATGGGAATTTGTATACCAATACTGTGTAAAACATTCAGATCAAAAAGACGTTCCAGTAAAATCCTAGAAATTCTGCACTAGACGCAAAAGTTTCTGTTTATGCACCATATCAATTCTACTTTTCATGCAAGTCATCCCAAATGCTTTACTTGGCACAAACACAAATTTAAACACAAAAACACAATCAATACAGAGGCAATAGTCATGTTATCTCACACAAAAATAAAGTAAAAGAAAAAAAATTAAATAACTATTGGGTTGCCTCCCAACAAGCGCTATTGTTTTATGCCCCTTGCTAGGCATAATGCATAGTATCAAGTGTTGTAATAGTCGTGAGGACGATCCATCATGCCATAATCATATTCCCTTCTCTCAGAAGCAAGTTTTCTAGTAGGTAAGCAAAAGTAATTGAAGGGACTAAACTTCACAACACAAGGGTCCGAAAGATCTATCTCGGGAGGAATAGAAGGCTCCTCCTTAGGCTTTTCATAAGTGACGGTCAACTCTTCATTGTACAAGTTTCGATAAAGGTATTTACTTAATTCTCTCTGAAGCACGTGACCTAATCCAAGATTTGGTATAACAAACTGATCATTGTGTTCATAAATTTTGTCAACTAGGATATTAAGTGGAAGCTTTTTCTAAGGTTTTCATCATAGTCAAAATAGTCTGTTGATCTTAATTTTCTTATTTCTTCCAAATCATAAAGAATCCCTTATATGTGTGGGCACTCACCATTAACCCTATGATGATCAAATATATCTCTAGCCTTTTGCATGATATGATTAAATACATGAACGACACTTATTGTGGCTAGATGTTTAGTAGAGGCATCCTGAATATTAGATAATTCTAGAAACAACCATTGTATGAAAGGATGCATATGAATGAATTGTATTTCCAATTCAACTATAAGTGAAGATATAGCATCCGCATAATTAGTAGTTCTAGCAACAATAGATCCTCCTATCAAGGGTAACGAGCCTGCACAAGTGAAAAAGTCTTGAATCACACTTTTCCCAATAATATTACCACTACCTATGCGGAATTTCTTTGTTTGCATAATAGGTTTTCCTTTAGAGGGATCATCATCCGCAAGGTTATCAAGTTTTTCTTTAGAAACTTCATTAAAATTTCTTTTAGCATTCTCATTACACGGTGAAGTTGGATATTCGAAAGAGTCCGCACTAGAGGCATATGCACCACTAATTTCAAACTCAAACATGATAGCAACTTCAAGCAAACAATTAACAAATGAAACAAGTAAACTAGCAAAGATAAATATTTTGTATTTTTGATTTTTATAGAAAGCAAAATATAAGATCAAATAAAAAGTAGAACAAGTGATTGATAATTTGTGAGAAGGTACTTGATAAGAAGTTGAAGATACTCACCGGCAACGGCGCGAGAAATCCTTCCTGATACTTGTCATCTGTGTTGGGTTTTTCTTCGAAGAGGAGGGGATGATGCACCACAGTATAGATGAGTATTTCTCTCAGTGAGAACAAAGGTTATCAAACCAATAGGAGGATCACACAACTTCCCGTCTTCAGCGCCTACACACAAAAGAGCAAACACTTGTACCCAACGCGGGCAAGAGGGTCGTCAATCCCCTTGAACACGTTACTTGCAAGCGATAAGTAGTGTAGATGATAGTTGATAATTATAAATTATAAAATAAAAATAAAACAAATAAATGTACGCAAGGAAATAAGAGCGTTTGTAAATATATTTGTGACTAGACCCGGGGGGCATAGTGTTCGCTAGAGGTTGCTCTCTCGAAGAAAGCATACGGTGGGTAAACAAATTATTGTTGGGCAATTGATAGAAAAGTGCATAGTTGTTCAATATTTATTCATGACAATATCTACTAATATTACTCCACCCATCGACCGCTATCGAGCATGCATCTAGGGTATTAAGTGAAACAGAGTAATGCTTGGAGAATGATGACATGATGTAGACAAAGTAAACTCAATTGATATGAATAAACCCCCATTGTTTTATCCTTAGTGGCAGCAATCTAAAGACGTCTCTTGTCCCATACTATGTCACTGGGATATAGAGCACAACCAGATTGAACCCACTACAATGCACCTCTCATACCGAAGCTAAACCAATCTATCTGGCCAAACTAAACCGATAGATCGGAGAGAATTGTGAAGCTATAATAATCATGCAAATAAAATACCAGCAAGTATTCACTATCTTTTCATGAGTAATCTAAACATAAACCCACAATTCATCGGATCCCAACAAACACAACGCAAAGAGGGATTACATAAGATAGATCACCGCGGGAATCGCGGTGATCATGGCAATGGAGATCATAGAGAGAGAGAGAGAGAGAGAGAGATAGCCATCTAGGTACTAACTACGGACCCGTAGGTCTGTGGTGAACTACACATCACCATGGGAGTATCAAGGATGATGTAGACGCCCTCCGTGATCAATCCCCCTCCGACAGGGCACCGGAAAAGGGCTCCAGATGAGATCGCGACGGAACAGAGACTTGCGGAGGCGAAAAAGGTGTTTCGGGAGCTCCCGCAGGATTTTTGGAATATATGTGAATTTATAGGCCAGAGTACGGGGCCAGGAGACGAGGGGAGCGGCCACAAGCTATCAGGGCACGGCCACCCCCACTGTGCGCGCCCTGTTATCTTGTGGGGCCCTCATGCGGCCTCCGTTCTTCTCCCGAAGCTTCCAGGTCTTCTTTTGGTCCAGAAAAAATCATAAAAAAGTTTCATGACAATAGGACTTCGTTTGGTACTGTAAACCTGAAGAGCCAAAAACATGCAGAAAACAACAACTAGCACATAGCGCTGGGTTAATAGGTTAGTGCTCAAAAAATTTATGAAACAACAAATAAATCTTTAAAAGTATCTTGGAATGATAATATTATAGCATGGAACAATAAAAAATTATAGTTACGTTGGAGACGTATCACCTACCTCGATACTACTCGAGAACCAAGTTTCCAAATTACCAACTTGCATGCCTGGTGGAAAACGGAATTACTAAATGCAATTAAACATGGGTATAATCTTGTTGGTAAAGTTGATCGCTCTCACAATTCCTTATAGTTATATTCGTCACATTCTGAGAATATCTATTGTAACTAAATAATTACATACACATAATCAATCACATTAACAATCAATCAAAAGAAATAACAATAAAAACAATAAAGAAACAAAGAGTAATCCAAAAGAAACTTCACTAAAACTTAAAGGAAAACTCAAGTTTCTTAGCACTTGAAACAAATTAACTTCTCTGATCAAACATAAATTTTTATAGAAAATAAAATTTAAAAGTTTTAGTTAAAGATAAAGTATTTTATAACATCTTTCACTAGGAAAAAGAATTAATTTAAAAGCTATTATAAAAATTAAGTTATGAACCTAACAAGATTCAACTTACAATTAAACTGAAACAACTTTAATCATTTATAAATTTTGTTCCGGATCTAAATAAAAGTAAAACACATAAAATTTACATTAACATAAAATATTTTGTTAAAACTTTAATTAGCAAAAAGAATCAAATTAGAAGCTTTTACAAATCACAACTTATGTTCAAAACAAGTTTTAACACAAAACTGATTAAATTAATTTTAATTAAAAAATCGTGTTTATGACGTCTAATAGATGCTTTAGTGTAATTAAATTAAAGTGACAAAAGGAATTACTTTTTCATAAAATAACACATTTTCTTTTCATCGAAATTAAGCATAACATGGTTCTGTTTTGAATTTGTTTTAAACAAAACTATAAAATTATATTTTATTAAACCACTGGAGAAACAAAACAATTAGAAAACAGTACCAAAAATAATTAATTAAAGACCTATTTTTAAATAACATTTATAAGCAAATTATGGTTTAAAGCAAATCTACCTAAATTCAAATTTAAAAATTTCAAATATGAAAACTTTTTGTTTCATCAGAAACTTTTTAATTTTGCCAAACTAATGCAAAAAGAATCACTCACAAAAATTATACACGCTAAAAGATACTAAGAAATAAAAAACAGAAACTATTCTAAAAACAAAATAAAAACAGAAATAGAAAAATTGCTAAGGGTCGGTTAAGGGGACATGTGGCATAACTGGAGTGGCTGGAAGGTGTTCGCTACTGTGTATATAAGGTGGACGGCCGGTAACTAAAATAAATTGTTTCGCTCTATTAATTGATCTAATAGCGATCGTTGAAATCCGATCGGACAGTGGGGCAAGGGGGTGAGCTCACTTCGACAATAGAGAGGACTCCGGCGATGCTCCGGCGGTGATGGCAACTCGGGTTTCGTCTGCGGGGCGTCTCCGGTGGTTGATGGCATCAGGGAAGTAGTCTGGTCGATGCGGGCGCTCACAACGGAGGAGTACGTAGCCACGACGAGAGGTGGCGTCGAGCGAGAGGGGTTTAGGGTGGAAAGGGTGAGGGGACTCCTCCTTATATAGAGGGGCTCGGCTTGGAGCTGGGGGCAAGACAGAACGGAAGGGAATTGGGGAGGGGTGGCGAGGCCGAACACAGGAAGAAAAGAGGAAGCGGGGAAGGAAGGTGACCGCGTCTTCCTTCGGAGGGGCGGTGGGTCCCGCTAGGTGGTGAGACAGAGGGGGGGGGGAACCGATCGGGTGGCCGGATCCGAAAAGATTCAGGCGTGGGTGCTCGCTCGTGGGCTATCGGCGCTGGGTGGGCTTGCATTGGTGGGCTTCGCCCGTTCAGCAGAAAAAAGCCTTTTCTTTTAAAATAAAACACAAAGAGAAATAAGCAAAATGAAATAGAAAATTTTCATAGGCATATAATATACCAAAATTCTTAGAATTTTCTAGCAAAAAGTATGAACTATTTTTCAGAGACAAATAAAATACTTTAAAAATAGTTTTGGTAATACTTCAAATTGGATTTGAATTTAATTTTCAAATATTTTCCAAACGACTTTTTGTTTTTACTTTTCAAAAGTATTTCAATATGCCTCTGAATATTGAAGGTTCATATTCCTTCTCTCTGTTTTTTTTATCAAAGGATTTGAAAAGATTTAAACTAAATTTTGAATAGGATTTAAAATGAAAAAAAATGAAATCTTGATATAGAAAAGTTGAAATGCTTCCCATTGAAAGTTAAAAGGTTTCAATATGAAAACTTCAAAGGTGACAAAATGCAAGAATGAAATTTGAGGAAGTCCTTTTATTCCCTATCATTAAATTTTCAAAAAAAAAAATCAAAATCCACTCAAATTGAAACATCAGTCACTCAAGCAATCATAATTACTTAATAAGTATAACATTCCAAAATTTAGAATTTTGGGATGTTACAAGTCCAAGGAGGATTACTCACAAATGGACGTGTTGGCGGCGCGGTTGATGAAGATAGCCCCGATGCTGAATTCCGGCTCTACCATACTACCAAAAAGTTCTACAAATAAGATCATTGGAGAATGCGAGGTGAAAATGGTGGAGAACTTTTGCTACAATTTATTTTTGATGGTTTTGGGAGATTATAAAAACAAGGAAACTGGAAGGCGGTGGGGCAGGGCATACTTTGCTCCACGCAGCCTCGATACTTGTCTTATGGGCCCACCGCGTGAGGGCCTGGTGATTCCCCCACCAGTGTTCCTATTGCTCATAATATCTCTCGGTTCTTCAATCTTTGTAACATTTTTATTGATATTTTGGTCCCCAAAAGTTTATTTTTTGTAATGTCCAAACACATGAAGAAAACAACAACATGGACTAGACACTGGATTCATAGGTAAGTCCAATAATTTGTGTGAAATTGTACCAAAATTATGTAATGATGGTATAAAAGTAGTATGAACATAAAAAAAAATATTGATACGTTTTTGACTTATCAACATCTCTAATAATTTTTTATCTTGGTGTCCTTGTTGGATAACATAAATAGCATATAAGCCTTATGTCACTGCTTAATATGTTCATTTGAATAAATTTTGGAGATTTTTTGGAATCTTTTTGACGATTTTTTTGGAAAATATGAAAAATAATGAAGCGAAGAACCACTGGAGGGCGCACCCCAGGGGGGGCGCGCCCTTTTCTCTTGCAACTACCTCGTGGCTCTGTTTTGCGTGATTCCAACGCTGAAAATCATATAAATGGAGATAAACCTCAGAAATAAACCGAGAACTTCCGCTCCGCCACCGCAACTATCTGTATCGAAGAAATCTCATCTGTAGCCCATTCCGGTACCCTGTCGGAGGGGGAAATCATCACTAGAGGCCATCTTCATCATCCCGGCGGTCTCCATGACGAGGAGGGAGTAGTTCACCCTCGAGGCTGAGGGTATGTACCAATAGCTATGTGTTTGATCTCCCTATCTCATGTTCATGAGATGGCACGATCTTGATGTATCTAGGGCTTTGTTAATATAGTTGGATCATATGGTGTTCTTCCCTCTCTATCTTGATGTGATGAATTGAATCTTTCCCTTTGAGATCTCGTTATGTTGGATTGAATACTTTGGATTTGAGAACACTTGATATATGTCTTGCATGTGGATACCCATGGTGACAATGGGGTTTCTATTGATTCACTTGATATATGTTTCGATAATCAACTTGCGGATTCCCGCGGTGACATTGGGGTAATCTATGCATATGGGTTGATACACATTCTTGTCCTCCTTTCTCTCATAGAATTCTTGCGGTACTTTTTGAAGTTCTTTGTTATGGATTGAATATGATGAATCTGAAATTGTTTGATGGATGTCGAATAATGAACCCATGGATACTTAATGTGACATTGGAATATCTAGGTGACATTAGGGTTGATTAATGTGTATCATAGGTGTTATTCTATTACGAACTCTAGGGATGTTTGTGACACTTATAGGGATGGCTCAATAGATTGATCAGAACGGAAAAATTTGAGGTGGTTTTGCTACCTATAACAATTTCATCTTATGTTCTCCACTAGATAGGAACTTTCGAGTGATTCTTTGTCGCACGTTGAGACATGGTTATTATGTTAGCACCGTTGAGAGATTGCACTAGTGAAAGTATGAACCGTGAGCCCTTATTTCCAAGCATTGATATATAATTTTGCTTGTTGTTTACAACTTGTTACCTTGCTATTTTTATTTATTCAGATTATAAAAACCTATTTATACTATCCATACTACACATGTATCACCATCTCTTCGCCGATATAGTGTACCTATACAATTTGCCATTGTATTGAGTGTGTTGAGGACACAAGAGATTTCTTATATTTGATTGCAGTGTTGTTTTAGAGAGACCATCTTCATCCTACACCTCCCACGGATTGAAAAACCGTAGGGCATTCACTTGAGGAAAAATTGCTACTATCCTACAAAAATCTGCGCTTGGAGGCCCAATAGAGTCTACTAGAATAAAGTTGCGTAGTAGACATGAAGCTCTTTTCTGGCGCCGTTGCCGGGGAGGTGAGTGCTTGAAGGTATATGTTTAGATCTTGCAATTTAATCTTTTAGTCTCTTGTTTATCACTAGTTTGGATTATAAAACAAAATTACAAAAAATGGAATTTAGGTTGCCTCATATGCTCCATCTTTATAATATCTTTCATGAAAATGATGGATCGGAAAATTGTGCTCAATTGTTAGAGGAAGAATTTATTAAAATGTTGAATTCCTTGAATTATGAGCATGATATCAATGATTTTAGTATGAATTCTTTGAATATCCATGACACTAATGATGATTGCACTAGTCATGATAAAAAGATTTCCTATAAGCATGTTAATTTTTGCGACCTGAATAAAATTTGTGAAGACATGCCTTATAGGGATGATAGATTTTGCAAGAATCATAAACATGATAAAACCAATTGGTGGCTTAAAGTGATAGATGAATTTTCTACAAGATTATGCTCTCTTCATACTATTAGTTGTGAACTTTGCAATTGGGTTGGTCATCTTAATTTCCAATGCATGCTTTTTCATGATCTAATCATTTCCAAATATTGTGATAGTTAGATCTCTCGTGAACTCTATAATGAACTTTGTTTATTTTTGGAATGTCAAGAATTGTCACATAAAAATGATTAGTTTTGTATTTTCCTTATCATTAAGGATAATGAAGCTAATCTACAGGAAATATATATGTTTTGCATAGTAAATTGCAATGAGAATGCTTATATTGACAACTATAGAAAGAACGAGAAACCAATAGATTATAAAAAGAATACTAATGAAAGGGTAAATATCTACCAATACCCTCCCATTGTTTCTCGTAATGAATCAGGTAATAAGGAGGAGCTTTCCATCAAATCAATCTCTTCAATAAGGAGCTCGGAAAAAGTTAACTAAACCCACACAAAATGTGGTAAAGAAGAAGAAGAAGAAGAGAAGAAAAAGTAGAGGTAAAAAGGTGTCACTCCCAAATAATGTTGCTCCTATCGTTTTTCAGAATGAATCCTATAGTATGAGGACGATGATACACTTGATGATGTTGTTATGCCTCTTACTTGTAATGATAGTTATGACTAGGAAGATAATGATACTCCTTATAATATTGAAAATATTTTTGGCACCAACTTGGAAAATTATGATGATAATAATTGTTATACTATTTTTGCCATTCTTACTATTGATCATAAGAGTGATTATGTTAATGATATGCAAACCCACAAGCTTGGGGATGCTATGCTTGATGAAGATGATCTTTTTAGTCCCCTTACTTTGAATGATCAAATTGATTATGATGGGACAAACTTGCTACTTATGATGATTATTGTGATGATACTATGTTATAAAAACTAGTGATAATTATTATTATAAAACTTGTCATAATTATGAATACCCTTTTTCTAAACATTACTCTTTTAATGTGGAAACAATTTGCTTATGTGGTGATTAATATTTTTTCTATGCTTGTGGATCATGAAAAGATTGCTTTATGTGATAGTTGTATTGTGGAATTCCTTCATGATGCTACTGACAATTATTATGAGGGAGTAACATATGCTTGTAGGAATTGCAATAATATCAAGTTTCCTCTCTATGTGTTCAAATCTTGAAGTTATGCTTGTTTTGCCGTCCTATGCTAGTTGATTGTTGCTCCCATAAATTGTTTGCTCAGAAAATCCCTATGCATAGGAAGTGGGTTAGGATTAAATGTGCTTCTCATATGATTCATGATGTTCCCATTGTGTTTCAATTCTTTACTTTTATGTGAGCATCATTGAAATCATCACGCCTAGCTAAAAGGGCTTTAAAGAATAGCACTCGATGGGAGACAACCCAATATTTATCCTTTCTGATATTGTGTTTTCACCTGATTAAGCTACTATAGTAATCATTTTTTGTGCCTTTTATTTCAATAATGTGCCAAGTAAAGACTTTGGGATAGTGTGGATACTTGTTGATTTGATTCTGTGCAAAAACTGAAACTTTTGCCTCCAGTCTATAATTTCTCTGATTTTACAGGAGCATCAAAATATTCTGAAGCTTTTACACAGGATGTCTATGCAAATTATGTGTTTTTTCCTAATAGTTAAGAATTTTTAGAGTCAGGGAAGTTTGGTTTTCATTCAACTCTTCACACACTATTCTGTTTTTTAGAGATTCTGTTTTGCATGCATGTTTTGCTTATTATAGTGTTTCCATAGCTTATATTTAGTGATATAAATTATGGGAATGATATAATACAATAGGTATTATGTGAGAAAAATTATGAATGTTGTCTTGACAGTACCTAATTGAATGATCTATATTTATTGTACTAACCCATCTCATGGAGTTTCGTTGAGTTTTGCGTGATTAAAGTGTTCAAGTTTTGGGTGAGATACCAATATGAGGAGAATAAGGAGTGGAAATAACCTAAGCTGGGGGATTCCAAGTCACCCCCAAGGTAATATTCAAGGAAGACTCAAGTGTCTAAGCTTGGGGATGCCCCGGAAGGCATTCCCTCTTTCGTCTTCAACACTATCGGTATATCTTACTTGGAGCTATATTTTTATTTGTCACATAATATGTGTTTTGCTTGGAGCGTCATTTTATTTTTTTCTATATTAGATGTAGTTTATAATCATGTTTTTCAGTAATAAGTTCCAAGATTTGCCTTTAGGATGCTTGAATTACATGATTGATGTGTGCTGTATAAAAACAGAAACGTTTGCTATAGTTATGGAATTTTCATATTTTACTAGAACGTGGAAAGTTTCAGAACTTTTTACAGAGTGTTTTCATACAAATTATTTATTATGTCCTAAAGTTTCAAAAAAATTGAGTTACAGAAGTACACTTTTTGAATTAATTGCTACAGACTGTCCTGTCTACACAGATTGTTGTCATAGTTTTGTTATCTACTTATCCTATAGTTTTCATGACTTATATTGGAAGATATAAATTGTACAAATGATAGTATACAGTAGATAAATTATCATGCAAATTTTCTTTATAGTACATAGAGTGTTGGTTTATTCTTATGTGCACTAACCTATCTCACGAGTTCTCGTCAAGTTTTGTGTTGATGAAGCTTTTAAGATTTAGGATACCGTGATATGAGAAGAATTAACGAGAACAGGAGCCCAAGCTTGGGGATGCCCAAGGCTCCCCGAGTCAATCTCAAGCATCTAAGCTTGGGGATGCTATGCATCCCACCTCTCTTCGTCATCAACTATCGATAAGCCTATGTTGAGCCCAAATTTTTATTTGTTCACGTGATATGTGCTATTCTTGGAGAGAATTTGTGTTTTCTTTGTTGTTTGTAATAAATCTCAGATATGAAAGTCTTTATTGAGAGAGAGAGTCCTCAGATAGCTACTTAATTGTTTAACTACTTATTGATCTTCAATTATATCTTTTTGAGAGTAGTTTGATGTTCACTCTTGTGCTTCACTTATATCCTAAGAGAAAATGTTGAATGAATTGAATGTCATAAATGTGAAATTATATATGCCTCATATGTTTGTCCCATGGGGAGTAATGACTTCACATACAATCAGCATAAGCGGCAAAATTTATTCGAAGTTAGCAAACATAGCATTGGTCACTTGAACAATTCATGAAACAATATTGAAGGAAGAGATATTTCACATATAAATACACTATCTTGGACATCTTCTATGATTGTGAGCCCCCATTAATTATTTTCAAACTTGATCAAGTAGTTGATGTTGGAGAAGGAAGACAACATAATGGTTATGTTTGTTTATATTCACTTAGAAGTTATATTGTCATGGATCCTCTAACATGTGGTGCTTTCTTAGAATCTTTAGCTAGCCAAAAATTTGTACTAAGTAGAGATACTACTTGTGCAACCAAAAACCCTTAAATCCAGACTATTGCCATGGGAGTCCACTATATCTACCTATGGATTTAATAAGATCCTTCAAGTAAGTTGTCATTGATGTGTCTGATCTGCGTTGGGTTTTCCGTGAAGAGGAACGAGTTATTGCAGCACAAACGAGTAAGTATTTCCCCTAGTTAAGAACCAAGGTTTATCGAACCAATAGGAGTAACACGCAACCACCGTCTTCAGCAACTGCACACAAAAGAGCAAACACTTACACCCAACGCGGGCAAGAGGGTTGTCAATCCCCTTGGACTCGTTATTTGCAAGCAAGTGAAACAAGTAGATAGTAGTGGATAATTGCAAAATAAAATAAAATATAATAAAGGCAGTGAGGTATTGGAAGCTTTTTGTAACTTATAAGTGAGAAGACCCGGGGGGCGTAGTGTTCTCTAGTGGCATCTCTCATGTAGGAAACATACGGTGGGTAAACAAATTACTGTTGGGCAATTGATAGAAAAGCGTAGAATTATATTCATATTCACGACAATGATCATGTGTATATAGGCATCATGTGCATAAACAAATAGGCCGACTCCTGCCTGCACATCGAGCGCTATCCATCATGCATATATAGTATTAAGTAAAACATAGTAATGCTTGGAGAAAGATGACATGATGTAGACAAAGTAAACTCAATCAATATGAATGAACCCCATCATTTTATCCTTAGTAGCAACAACACAAAGACGTATCTTGTCCCCTTCTGTCACTGGGATATAGAAACCCATTAGGTTGAACCTACCACAACGCACCCCTCTCACCGAAGAAAGATCAATCTACTTGGCCAAAGACAATCAATAGATCGGAGATATTTACGAAGCTATAATGATCATGCAATAAGAATCAATTTAAGAACTCAGAGAAGACTCCAATATTTTATCATGGATAATCTGAACATAAACCCACAATTAATTGGATCCCAACAAACACACCGCACAAAGGCATTACATCGGATAGATCAAAGCAAAGATGCGATGATCATTGTATTGAAGATCAAGAGAGAGAGAGAGAGAGAGAGAGAGAGATAGCCATCTAGATACGAACTACGGACCCGTAGGTCTGTGGTGAACTACTCACATATCACCATTAAGGCAGGAAGGTTGATGAAGACGGCCTCCGTGATGGATTCCCCCTCCGGCAGAGTACCGGAAAAGGCCTCCAGATGGGATCATGGTGGAACAGAGACTTGCGGCAGCGGAAAAAGGGTTTTGGGAGCTCTCCTGGGTTTTTGGAATATATGAGAATTTTTAGGCCAGAGAGGGACATCGAGAGGCGGCCGAGGAGGCCAGTACCCATCAGGGCGCGCCCTAGGGTCTGGCCGCGCCCTGTTGGATACTGGGCCCCTTTGGTGGCCCCTCGTCATCTTCCGAAGCTTCCAGGTCTTTATTTGGTCCAGAAAAAATCATAAAAAAGTTTCGGATCGATTGGACTGCATTTGGTACAATAAACCTCACAAGCCAAAAACATGCAAAAAATAAGAACTGGCACTTGGCACTGGGTCAACAGGTTAGTGCTAAAAAATAATATAAATTGGTAAATAAGTACCCCCAAAAGTATCCTAGGCTGATAATATTATAGCATGGAACAATCAAAAATTATAGATACGTTGGAGTCGTATCTGTCATCGGCGCAAAAAGCAATAAAAATTGCTCCTAAATATGTATGTTCTTTTATTGGAAGGGAAAATAAGCTTTGCACGAACTTGTGATGGTCAAGAAATAAAAGCGACGGACTACATAATAAAGGTTGTTATCACAAGGGGCAATATAAAGTGATGTTCCTTTTAATTAAGAGATTGCACATCCAAAAATAAAAAGCGCATGACAACCATTGCTTCCCTCTGCGAAGGGCCTATCTTTTACTTTTATGTATTTACTTTTATGCAAGAGTCAATAATGTTCATCCCTATTCCAATCTATTAATTATTTAGTTGGCAAGCATCATGTGGTGGAGAAACATCCAGGCACATATATCCAGTTGAATATAGGTGATCATGATTCATTATTGTTGACATTATCCCTGAGATAAATAATTTGGGAGGCGGAACATTAAGCCCATATCTTCCTATCTGTTTGACTGAAACATTTTGTTCTAAAAGTATGCTTTGAGTGTCAACAATCATGGAAGACTAAATGATAGTTGACTATGTGGAATTTTCTAAATCAAAGCTCTTACATAGAGCCTTCCTGAAAATAAAATGAATTGTAATTGTTAGATGACTGAAAACATAGTTTGCTAGTTTTCAAGAAAGTTCATGGTCTATACTTTAACATGTGAATAGCTTGCTACTTGATCATGAGAAGTTTTATGAGAAAAGAGTCGATGTTTATGATGCTAGAAAAATTGATTGGAATTATCGTTGATAAACCTTATATACTATGCTAGCATTCACACTTCATAAATTATTTCTCTTATCATTTACCTACTCGAGGACGTGAGTAGGAATTAAGCTTGGGGATGCAGATACGTCTACAATGTATTGATAATTTATGAATTATTCATGCCAGATTTATCTGTGTTTACAATATTTTTATATGATTTTGATGCACTTTATATGATTTAACTGGAACTAACTCGGGCTGACGTTGTTTTCAGCAGAATTACCGTGGTGTTGTTTTTGTGCAGAAAATAAAAGTTCTCGGAATCGGCTGAAAATTTTTGACGATTTTTTTTGGAACATATGAGAAATACTGGAGCGAAGAACCACCAGACGGGGGCCACCAGGTGCCCACAAGGCAAGAGGGCGCACCCCAGGGGGGCGCCCTGTTGCCCTGGGACCACCTTGTGGCTCACTTTTGTGTGATTCCAATGCTAAAAAATCCTATAAATAGAGAAACCCTAAGAAATAAACTGAGAACTTCCGCTCCGCCGCCGCAACTCTCTGTATCGAAGATATCTCATCTATAGCCCTTTCTGGTACCCTACCGGAGGGGGAAATCATCACTGGAGGCCATCTTCATCATCCCAGCGGTCTCCATGACGAGGAGGGAGTAGTTCACCCTCGGGGCTGAGGGTATGTACCAGTAGCTATGTGTTTGATCTCTCTCTCTCTCTCTCGTGTTCCTGAGATGGCACGATCTTGATGTATCAAGTGCTTTGTTAATATAGTTGGATCATATGGCGTTCTTCCCTCTCTATCTTCTTGATGTGATGAATTTAGTCTTTCCCTTTGAGATCTCGTTATCTTGGATTGAATACTTTGGATGTGAGAACACTTGATATATGTACTGTAGGTGGATACCCATGTTGACAATGGGATATTCTATTGATTCACTTGATATATGTTTGGGTAATCAACTTCGGATTCCTGCGGTGACATTGGGGTAATCTATGCATATGGGTTGATACACGTTCTTGTCTAACTTTTTCCGATAGAAATCTTGGGGTACTCTATGAAGTTCTTTGTGTTGGTTTGAATATGATGCATGTAGAATAATTAACCCACGTATACATGAGGTGACATTGGAGTATCTAGGTAACATTAGGGTTGATTGACGCGTATCATAGGTGTTATTCTAGTACGAACTCTAGGGTTGTTTGTGACACTTATAGGGATGGCTCAATAGATTGATCGGAAAGGATAACTTTGAGGTGGTTTTGCTACCTATAACAATTTCATCTTATGTTCTCCGCTAGATACGAACTTTGGGGTGATTCTTTGTCAAGCGTTGAGGGGTGGTTATATGATTCAATTATGTTAGCACCGTTGAAAGATTGCACTAGTGAAAGTATGAACCCTAGGCCTTATTTCCAAGCATTGATATATCGTTTTGCTCTCGTTTTAATACTTGCTACTTTGTTGTTTCTATTTATTCAGATTATAAAAACCTATTTCTACTATCAATACTACACTTGTATCACCATCTCTTCGCCGAACTAGTGCACCTATACAATTGGCCATTGTATTGGGTTTGTTGGGGACACAAGAGATATCTTGTATTTGATTGCAGGGTTGTTTGAGAGAGACAATCTTCATCCTACACCTTGCACAGATTGATAAACCATAGGTCATCCACTTGAGGAAAAATTGCTACTGTCCTACAAAACTCTGCACGCAGGTCTTGTGGTGGTGGCAGATCGGCTGCCGTGACAGCTGGCATGTTTCGGCATGGGCTCATCTATAGGCGGCCTGTCTCGGCCTTCGACCCCTATCCTCGTCGACCGGGCGCTACTTCCGTCGCAGGGTGGGCCCTCTCCTAGCTGCGGTCCATTGCTCGTCTCACGCCCGATGCTACAGGATCGAGCTCGTCTCGAGCCCGGCTGCAGTTCCGAGCTCCTCTCGCACTCGGCGGTAGTACCAAGCTCGTCTCGTGTGCGGTGCTGCAGGACGGGTTGATGGAGGCCAGTTTTGGCCGGCCTATTGGTTCTCGATGCTGGAGGCCAGTTTTGGCCGACCTATCGGGGCCTTTTCGCTCGTCTCTTTGGTTAGGGTAGCGGTGGGTCTCGGGGGAGGTGGTGTCAAGGTCTTGAATGCTTGGGCAGTGACCCTCGTGGTGGTAGCGTGGTGCTCATGGCCACCTGGGGGGCATGGTATCCAAGGTGTGGTGTTTGGTGGCGGTGAGTGTTGGCCGGGTTGAACACATGTTCTATCTTCGGATGGATCGGCGACGGCGAAGCTCGCTCCCTTCTTGAAGGCATCGCCGTGGCTCTCATTACCTGTCATGTTGTTCCAAGGGAAACTCTAATCCTCCGGTGGAAGCCCACGATTGCTCTTGTAGTGCTAGGGGTGGTGTTGCTGCGCTCAGTGCCTATATATCTTGGTTTAGGTGTGTGCATGTGTTGTGATGGCATGCGTTTGTATCGGGTTGCTGGTGATCTTTGCTTTATATATAAAGTGGGGCTAAAGTCTTTTTGGTATTACATGCTTTATAGTATGTTATATTGTTTTCAGAATGAACTTTACTTCGATACACCCCTAGAGAAGTATATGGATATCGATGCAGATTAAATGTAGATTAGAAGGTACCTCTTGAATTGAAAATGATAATAAAGTCTTTTGTATCCAACTCAATCTATTCACTACATTTTATTTTCAATCTAATATGCCAATAGTCTTTTTTAATAACTTAAAGATCCGTGCAAGCTTTTAGGGGTAGGGGTGGTACGAAAGTAAAACTCAAAATATAAATCGAATACACTCTTTCTATAACTTCACATTTGTTTTAGTTGTTGAAAGGATCGATACGGTTGACTAGAGGGGGTGAATAGGCAACTACCAATTTTTAATTTTTCTTTAACAAATTAGGTTTAGCAACAAATGGGTTGTCTAGATATGCAACTAGGTGAGCAACCTATATGATACTAACAACAGTAACAACACAAGCAAGCAAATGGTACAATATAAGTAAAGCTTGCACAAAGTAAAGGTAAGAAGTAACCACAAGTGGAACCGATGGAGACAAGGATGTGTTACCGAAGTTCCTTCGCTTTGAGGGGAAGTACGTCTCCGTTCGAGTGGTGTGGTGGCACAATGCTCCCCAAGATGCCACTAAGGCCACCGTATTCTCCTCACGCCATCACACAATGCGAGATGTCGTGATTCCACTAGTGGTGCCATTGAAGGCGGCAACCAGACCTTTACAAACAAGGTTGGGGCAATCTCCACAACTTAATTGGAGGCTCCCAACACCACCACGAAGCTTCACCACAATTGAATATGGCTTCGAGGTGACCTCTTCCGTCGAGGGTGCTCAAACACCCAAGAGTAACAAGATCCGCAAGGGATTAGTGGGGGGAATCAAATTTCTCTTGGTGGAAGTGTAGATCAAGGACTTCTCCTCCAAACCCTAGAGAAACGGCAAGATTCGATGGCTAGGGAGAGAGATCAGGCAAAAATGAGCTTAGGAGCAACAATGGAGCTTTTCGGGGAAAAGAGGTAAGTCTCCTTGTAGATGAAGGCGCACTTATATAGGGGAAAGAATCTGACCGTTTTCTGCCCACAATAAGTGCATAAGCGGTACTTCCGCTTGCACAGAAGATCCGGCCGTCCCCACACAACTGACACTGTCAGGGAGGCGGTAGTGCCGCCGGAGCGGGACGACCACTCCTGCTAGCGGTACTTCCGCTTGGCGCTGAAGGAGGGGCGGACCAGGCGGAAGTACCGGGGGGCAGCACTTTAGTACCGCTCAGGGGAGTGGTACTTCCTCTAATGTCGCCGCCCTACTTCCGCCCATAGTGGTGCGGGGTACCAGACACATGCCTGGTCGCCCGAGAGAGTCTGTACCATAAGAGAGGTACTACCGCTCCTGAGGAGCGGTACTTCTGCTCTATGGAAACCAGAAGACCAGAAGAAAAACATAAGCGAAAGTGTCCTTAGAACTTCAGGGCGGCAGTACCGCTGGGGCGGTACTACCGCTCCCTGCAGGGCGGTACTTCCGCTTTGAAAGAAACAGGACACCAGAAGGTAATTGTAAGCAGAAGTGACCTTAGAACTGCAGGGCGGAAGTACCGCTAGGGGGGTACTACCACTTCACGGGGCAGTACTTTAGCTTAGATGAAATAGAGGAATCCTAGAAAAAGGTCAGAAGCTCCAGAGTGCCGGGAAAGGAGAGTGGTGCAAATGTGTACGTGTTTGATTCCACCCAACCTTTCCAAATGCGGACCCCCTCTTGATAGTACGGATTGCCTATGACTCAGGTCCACCAACCTAAAATCTTCAGAAAGTAACCATCTTCTCTTTTTAATCACTAAGTGGAAATAATCGTCTCATGCCACCTGATAATCTCTGAAAGCTTAGTGCACACAATTAGTCTGCAAAAGCACTGTCATCAATGAACAACAACTAGGGTAGAAATATGCCCTTATAATCTCCCCCTTTTTGGTGGATTGATGACAATGCGGGATTTGCACAGAGGATATCATAAGAATTAAAGCAAACCCTAATATCTATAAAATATAGACGGGCTCCCCCTAGATATGTGCACCATTCTTAGATATACTTTTGGAATGTAAAGTACACAGTCTAGAGTCAACACTCCCCCTATATTTAATAGACGGGCAACTACTTTCATTAGTAGAAAGAACAATAAGCATGAATGCAAGATAAGATATGTGAGCAAAAGCAAAGGGCACAATATAAGCATAACTCACATACTAAGACATATAAAGATAATAGATGGGTTGGATATGTCTCACACCATACGAGTTGGTCTTTTAAGTCCCACAAACACAAACCAAACCAAAGCAAATGACATAAGAGTTCACGAGCAAATAAAATAAAGCAAGATAAAAAGCACTCGTGACTCAACAAATCCCAAAACACTCTCTCCCCCTTTGGCATCAAGATGCCAAAAAGGCAACAGAGGACTAAAATGATTCAAAGTGATGGTAAGCTCAAATCAGTCCTCACTCGTCATCCTCCTCATCAACATCCTCCTCAACTAACACCTCCTCCTCTGACTCGGACTTAGTCCACGGACAGTTCTTCTTGACCCACACCTCCTCATCAGTGATCCTGTCCTTAGAGCCGCTGAGAACCTCCAGACCTATCTTTCTCATGATCAACGTGTCACGGCCGCGGGCCTTCTTGGCCGCCACATGAGCCTTATACTGACCCTTCACCTGGAAACAGAGAAGAGCCTTCATCTTTGCTGTGAGCTTGGCAGCCCATGATGGAACGGTCTTAGATGGTGGAGCATATGCGTCATCTATGTAATCCGGCTCTGGCTCATCATCAAAGTCGGCGGGGGTAATCCCAGGACCAGATGGCGCAACGCCCTACTTCTCCTTCACACAGAGCTTAAGAATACTGTAATTCACCATGTTTTCAATCACAAGAGTCTCATCAGGGAACGAAGCAGCCCAAGTATCTTCAATAAGCTTGAAGAGATAAGGGCCATAGATAGGCACCTTCCTGTCAAGAACAGCTGAATGAAGCTCCCTTCACATAATGTGGGAAACATCCAAAGTCGATTCTTTGCCTCTCTCCTTTATGCACATCAACAGAAGATTCACAAGATAAGAGTGAACCTGATCCTTGTTCCCAACGCGAGGAAAAAGAGTTTTGCGAAATATACGGTGCATAATATCCTGAAATGGAATGAGCTCAGTGCATGTACCCTTGGTAGTCTTCATGACCTTGGAATAGCGAATTAGCTTGGACTTGTGAATCACCGCAACTTCAGTGTGTGGCCTGAGACCAACAGGATCATCCAACCCTGAATCAGCATAGCCGAAAGAGTTCATGAATGTCTTCCAATTGGTGTGCAATACTCTGCCACCAGTCATCCATGTCAAGTTCCTTGCCTCATCATTGTGAAAGTGAACAGTGGCATAGAACTGAGCCACAATCTCGCTGTCAAAGTCCTTGTTGAAACCTATGATTGTAAATAGACCCCAGTGCTGGCATAGAGCACAAGCTTCAGCGAAGTAATAAGTGTGAGGATGGCTGCCCATGTGCCCCATGTCGATGGATTTGACATCAGGCCCATAAAGGTTAGTCTTGTTCTTCAGAATGCCAACATATATGAGAGATTGCTCCTTGGTCTAGAAGGATCGACCAGCAAGTGCCTCGTCCTGAGGACGACGATAACGGTTGCATTGACGAAACTCAAGAAACTCATTGGCATTCATCTCAGGAGGAGGGGTCATCTTCTTTGTTGGAGCATCTTCACACTTTGCCGCTGGGGTTGAGCACTGGAACCAGCCACATCCTCTTGAGCAGTTCGGAGCCGCTTCGAGCCACATGAACAGCTTGGATTCATGTGGCGACCAGGAGGAGGGGAACTACCATCACCTGGAACTCACAAGAAAGAACGAGAGAAAAAGCAAGTGTAAAGCCATTGCATAAGCCAAAAGAAAAGGAATAGCAAGAATAGAAGAAGATCACAAGAAGTCTGAAAAACTGTCATCTAAGCGGTAGTACCGCTCCCTACAATGGTAGCTCTGCTGAAGGCTAAGCGGTAGTACCGCTGGTACAGGAGCGGTAGTGCTGCCGTAACCAGGAGTACCATCCAAGTACTGACGGTAGTACCGCCCTGCCTGCGAAAGAACTTCCGCGGCAAGGAGCAGGTAGTTCCGGTGTCGTAGACTTCTTAGTTCAGTGACCCTCGACTATTATCCTATCTAGCATGCATATCACGTCCAACTCATGCCTAAAAGTGAAGGAAAATCAAGAACTACCACATGCATTGCCCTAGATCCAAAGATTGAAAAGAAGAGACAAAGAAGAGACGGATGAGGGAAATACCGGTGGCCATGTCATGAGGAAGACATGGGGAACGACCCCACTGGACATAAATGCAAGAAACGGCCTGGGGTCGGGGGATCGGAGCCGGCCTCCAGGGCAAATTTTGGTCGCATGTGAGAGAGGGCACGAGGAGGGGGAAGGAAATGGGTATGGTGGGTTAGAACTCCCCGTGCCCACCAATTACCCCGTCCTGGAAGACCCGAGGCGATAGTACCGCGGGAGAGCGCGGTAGGACCGCTGGAGCGGTAGTACCGACCAGATCCAACGGTAGTACCGCTTGCGACCAAAAACACAGCCCGACCAAACACTCAAAAATAAATATGACTTATGCAAAGAGAGGAAACACTCCAAGGCAGAAATAAAGATATCAAGACATAGAAGAATACTTGGAGAGACGTAAACCAAAGAACAATCTTGATACGTCCATTTTGCATCATGATTTCCTACTATTATTTATAATGTTTTGTTTAATAATAATGCTTTAGGGAGTGATTCTAATGCCTTTTCCCTCATAATATGCAAGGTTTGCACAAAGAGGGAGAATACCCGCAGCTGGAATTCTGGACCTGAAAAAGCACATCAGAGATACCTATTCTACACATCTCCAAATAAGCTAAAAGTTTACGGAGAATTATTTTGGAATATATAAAAAATATTGGAGCAAATAACTACCAGAGGGGGCCACCCTGGTGAGCACAAGACACCAGGGTGCGCAAGGCCCCCCAGGTGCGCCCTGGTGGGTTGTGCCCAGCACGGCCCACCTCCGGTGCCCATCCTCTGGTATAGAAGGTCTTTTGACCTAGAAAAAATAGAGAGAGGACTTTCGGGACGGAACGCCGCCGTCTCGAGGTGGAACTTGGGCAGGAGCACTTCTGCCCTCCGGCGGAGAGATTCCGCCGGGGGAACTTCCCTTCCGGAGGGGGAAATCGAAGCCATCGTCATCACCAACACCCCTCTAATCTTTGGGAGGCCAATCTTCATCAACATCTTCAACAGCATCATCTCCTCTCAAACCCTAGTTCATCTCTTATGTTCAATCTTTGAACCGGAACCTCAGATTGGTACCTGTGGGTGTCTAGTAGTGTTGATTACATCTTGTAGTTGATTACTATATGGTTTATTTGGTGGAAGATTATATGTTCAGATCCATTATGCTATTAAATGCCCCTCTGATCTTGAGTATGAATATTATTTGTGAGTAGTTACCTTTGTTCTTGAGGTCACGGGATAAGTCATGTTGAAAGTAATCATGTGAATTTGATATGTGTTCAATATTTTGATTATATGTATGTTGTGATTCCCTTAGTGGTGTCATGTGAACATCGACTACATGACACTTCACCATCCTTTGGCCTAAGGGAATGCATTGTGGATTAGTTATTAGATGATGGGTTGCAAAAGTGACAGAAGCTTAAACCCTAGTTTATGCGCTACTTCGTAATAGGCTGATTTGGATCTAAACGTTTAATGGTATGGTTAGATTTTATCTTAATAGTTTTCTCGTAGTTGTGGATGCTTGAGAGGGGGTTAATCATAAGTGGGAGGTTTGTTCAAGTAAGAACAGCACCTAAGCACCGGTCCACCCACATATCAAATTATCAAAGTAGCGAACACAAATCAAACCAACATGATAAAAGTGACTAGATGAAATACCCGTGTAACCTCAAGAACACTTTGCCTGTTATAAGAGACTATTCTGGCCTGTCCTTTGCCACAAAAGGATTGGGCTACCTTGCTGCACTTTATTTACCGTTACCGTTCATTTCTTGTTGCCAATTATCTTTCTATCAAACTATCTATTACCTACAATTTCAGTGCTTGCAGAAATTACATTGCTGAAAACCGCTTGTCATTTCCTTCTGCTCCTCGTTGGGTTCGACACTCTTACTTATCGAAAGGACTACGATTGATCCCCTATAATTGTGGGTCATCAAGACTCTTTTCTGGCGTCGTTGCCAGGGAGTGTAGCGCTCTTGGTAAGTGGAAATCGATAAGGAAAAACATATACTACGTGCTGAAATTTATTATCACTTGCTACTATGGAAAACAATCCTTGGAGGGGTTTGTTCGGGGTATCTTCACCTCAATCGGAACCACAATTAGTTGCCCCTCAACCTACTACACCTACAAAAAATATTGGTTATGAAATTCCTTCGTGTATGGTAGAACAACTGCTAGCTAAGCCTTATGCAGGAGATGGAACTGAACATCCTGATATGCACCTAATACATGTGAGTCAAGTGTGTGGATTATTTAAGCTTGCAGGTTTACCCGGAGATGAAGTTAAGAAGAAGGTTTTCCCTTTATCTTTGAAGGGAAAAGCATTGACATGGTATAGGCTACGTGATGATATTGGATCATGGAACAGGAATCGATTGCAATTAGAATTCCATCAAAAGTTTTATCCCATGCATCTAGTTCATTGTGATCGGAATTATATATATAATTTTTGGCCTCGTGAAGGAGAAAGCATCGCTCTAGCTTGGGGAAGGCTTAAGTCAATGTTATATTCATGCCCAAATCATGATATCCCGAGAGAAGTTATTATTCAGAATTTGTATGCTCGGCTTTCTCATAATGATCAATCCATGCTCGATACTTCTTGTATTGGTTCTTTTATGAAGACTATTGAATTCAAGTGGGATCTCTTAGAAAGAATTAAACGCAACTCTGGATATTGGGAACTCGACGAAGGTAATGAGTGAGGTATAAAGCTTAAGTTTGATTGTGTTAAATCTTTTATGAATACCGATGATTTTGACAAGTTTAGCACTAAATATGGACTTGACTCTGAGATAGTAGCCTCTTTCTGTGAATCATTTGCTACTCATGTTGATCTACCTAAAGAGAAGTGGTTTAAATATCATTCCCCTATTAAAGAAGAAATTAAAGAACCGGTAAAAGCTAAAGATGAAACCATCATTTACAATGTTGATCCAGTTGTGCCTACTGCTTATATTGAAAAACCACCTTTCCCTGTTAGTATAAAGGAACAAGCTAAGGTATCAACTTTGGTTCGCAAGAGTAATATTAGAGCACCTAAGCCCTCTGAGCTATGGTTAAAGATATCTTGGTAGAAATTATTGATGGGCATGTTATTTACTTCTGTGATGAAGCTGCTAGAATTGCTAAACCCGATGAAAAAGATAAACATAGACCCGTAGTGGGCATGCATGTTATCTCAGTCAAAATAGGAGATCATTTCTATCATGGTTTATGTGATTTGGGTGCTAGTGTGAGTGCTATTCCGTTTACCTTATACTAAGAAATTATGAATGACATAGCACCCGCTGAAATAGAAGACATTGATGTTACTATCACACTTGCTAATAGAGACACCATCACACCATTGGGATTGTTAGAGATGTTGAAGTGTTGTGTGGGAAAGTAAAATATCCTACTGATTTTCTAGTTCTTGGTTCCCCACAAGATGACTTTTGTCCCATTATCTTTGGTAGACCTTTCTTGAGCACCGTCAATGCTAAGATAGATTGTGAAAAACAAACTGTCGGTGTTAGTTTTGGTGATGTGTCTCACGAATTTAATTTTTTCAAGTTTAGTAGACAACCACGTGATAGAGAATTATCTAGTAAGGATGAAATAATTGGTCTTGCTTCTATTGTCATGCCTCCTACCGATCCACTAGAACAATATTTGCTAGACCATGAAAATGATATCCACTTGCGTGAAAGAAATGAAATAGATAAAATTTTCTTTGAAGAACAGCCACTCCTAAAACACAATTTACCTATTGAAACCCTTGGAGGAACTCCTCCACCTAAAGGTGATCCTGTGTTTGAATTAAAGCAATTGCCTGACAGTTTGAAGTATGCTTATCTCGATGAGAAAAAGATATATCCTGTTATTATTAGTGCTAACCTTTCAGAACATGAAGAAGAAAGATTATTAAAAAATTTGAGGAAGCACCGGGCTGCTATTGGATATATTTTTCGGAATCGGGGATCCGCAAAACCCACTGATGTTCGAACACTGGGCTGCGCTCGCCCTCCAATCCCGCTCAACCTCACAACTTCCCAGTGATTCTATGGCGGTGCTCGTAGGAGGAAACAAATGGGAGGCACATGATCTTTACCCAGGTTCCGGCCACCTTGCGGTGTAAAACCCTACTCCTGCTTTGTGGTGGATTGGCCTCTCGAGAAGGTAGTGGATGAACTGGTATAGTGGTTGGATGGCCTCACGAGGGCTCTTGGCGGTGATGAACTTGACTTGGTTCAACCTGCCCTCCACGATGGGAGCTTGTCCCTATTTATAGGGGCCACGGTCCTCTTCCCCCGCCAAACAGGCGGGAAGGGATTCCACAGCGGCCAAATTTGAAAGGGGAAAAGAGGTACATCCTATCCTGACTAAAGGTGGTCTTCACCTGCAAAGCCTTTGGGTGTGACGCAGTGGTGGGCTCGGCGATGACATCCATCCTGCTGAGCTCGTGGTCTTGGTCCTCTTGCACCGGGAAGGAAACCTTTGGGGGTTCCTTGGGAACCGCATACGCCTTTGTCTCCTTTGCACCAAAGAGGAAACTGTCCCCCTCTGCGCCCGCTGACGCCCTCCTATCTTGTTCGTCAAAACCCACATCACCCCGGTCTCACGAGGCCGGGTACTTGGATAGGAATCTCTGCTCCTCGGGAGTTGGCTTGAAGGGGTGCCGCTCCTTCGGAGGCCTTGGCGTTGTCCTCCTCTCGAGGCGGGGGCTCTCGGGAGGGCCTTGACTTGGGGGGCTCGTTGCAGGGCCGTACCGGGCCTTCATAGTGGGCCACGCACTGGGCCGCAGGCAGGCAGGTCTAGGTACCCCCGTCCCCAGAACGTCGACAGTAGCCCCCGGGCCCAAGGCATGCCAACCTTAGCTTCTGGCCGAAGGCAACGGGCGATGGGCGAAGCGTCGTGGGCCCCCATTCGCCTGTGGGCCAGGCTCGAAGCGTGGCACACGACGGGACGCGGACGGCCCCACTTCCCCTCGTCGCCTCAGTAACCGCCCTTGCTGACAAAAATCTTGGCGCTCGTGGCGGAACCATCACTGCCTCTCCTCGCGCCTGCCTTCTGCTGCTCCTTCGTCCGTGGCTTGCGCCTTCTTCGTCGGGCTTCGCGTCTGCTTCCAACTGCCCCTCCTAAATGGCTCCCAAGAGAAAAACGGACAGGGCTTTGATGAAGTCAGGGTCCTTGCCGGTGCCCAAGCCTGCTCTATGCCGGTCCACCGTGCTCAATCTTGAGGGGCTGGATAAGGTACGGCGAGCAATTTCCGCCGGTACCAATGAGTGGGGGCGATGACGATCTAGCTTGCCTCTCGGTCTACGGTTGATCTGAGTGACACCGACATCCCCCTTCATCTCCATGCCCTCTTTTCTGGCTTGCTGCCGCCGTTTTCAGATTTCTTCAACGCCATGCTCACGCACTACCAGATCCATGCCTTGCATCTCGATCCTAGGTCTGTCGTCCTCCTCTCTGCCTTCGCGTTCTTGTGCGAGGCTTTCATGGGCATCACCCCATCCGTGGCCTTGCTCCGCCATTTCTTCTCCCTCTAGCTGGTCACCAGCGGACAATGCTCGGGATGTGTGTCGCTCCGAGTGGTGGACGCGGCGGCGGATGCGATCCTCGACGTCGACCTCAGTCCGGACGCGGCGAGCTTCCCGAGGCAGTGGGTGTTTGTTGACGCCACTGTGCGCAATCCCCTGCTCCAGGCCCCGACGGCCCCGGCGGAGCCGAGTGCGAATTGGGAGCACTTGAAGCTTGTCGACCCGCGGCTCGCGCAGGTCACCGCCAGGTTGGGTAGCCTGAAGAAAGCGGGCGTGACGATGGCGATGGTGGTGAGGGAGTTGGTCCACCGGCGAATCGCTCCCCTTCAGCGCCTTTCCCGTCCCATGTGGACCTTCACCGGCCTTGACAATGTCATAAGGCTCCAGGTGTCTTCTCTTCCCTCCGGCGCGCTGCGGGAGACGCTCCGCCTCCTGACCGAGGGGAAGCCTCCCGAGCTTCCTGAGGATGGGCTCCCCCTGTACCGTTATCAGAAGGGAGGGACTTCGCCCTGAGGATGCCGCGCTTCTACGAGTGGGGGCTGCTTCCAGAGGGCCCCGTCGCACCTCGCGACGATCCCCTCTCGGTGGCCTCTTGCCCAGGAGATCTTGAGGCCGGTGCCCTTCAAGTGGTCGCGGAAGAACGTCCCGAGCTCCACGTTCCTCAGGCACCTTCCTCCGCCCTTCCAGGCGGCGATGGGGTCGCCCCGCCAGGGGTTTCTGCCGGAGCCCCTGCAGCAGGGTGTCATCAGCCGCGCGCGGACGGGTCGTCCCTGGACCCTCACATGCGTTGGCGGAGGAGAGAACCCGGGGGCCGCAGCGGCCCAGTTCCGTGTCCCTGGAGGAAGAGGAAGTGGGTCGTCGTGGATGAGTAAGTGCCTGCCCTTCCTTGTTTCCCACATGATGTGCGTCTCTGAATCCTTGATCCTTAGGCCCCTTCCCGTCGCAGTGGTGGGTGCGCCCCCGCCATCGCCTCCCTGGGTGACCCGGACAGGAGCAGCCCAATACCTCGCGAAGCGTGTGACGGTGCGCGAGAAGATTGCCATACTTGGGCCCAAGTTGTCCCCGGGGGACCTCTGGCCCGGGCTTCTTGCATCTTCCTTCAGGCGAGGACCCCAGCCCGCAACGGCGGGACTGTGGCCTCCTTTGGTGGTCTTCTCCGGCGCCATGGCGCCAGGTGCATCGCCGCCTTCCTTGAGCTGTGGGGCGACTTCTCGTGAGTCCCGGCCCCGGGCTAGGGTGTCGGACCGTGGGGACCCAGCCCTCGAGCCCTCGCCGGAGGCGGAAGGGCCTTCGTGCCCTCCTTCTGCCGCCCAGGGCCCGGGCCAAGCGCTGGATCTTGCTTGTAGTCACAGCAATGCTCGGCGTGGTTTCCTTCAGGACGCGGTGAGCGCGTTGGGCCGCCTCGGGACAGAGCTTGATGACGTCGACTCGTACCTCGAGGCGGAGCATCGGCGCCTGGCGCATGAGTGGCGTCGGCTTGAGGTCGCCATCAACCTTGGTCGCCTGCAGCGTGAGCGTGCTCGCGTGGAAGTCAAGGAATCCCTTGCCACGGCGCGAGATGCCCGCGATCGCGCCCTTGAAGAGGCCCAGGCCGCGGACCGGCGGCGGAAGGCTGAAGTGAGGCATGAGGAAGAACTTCCGGCTTCCAATGCCTCCCTTGAGCGGCAAGTTCTAGCCCGCAAGGCCGCGCAAGCCGCTTCGGCAGGCGTGCCATCCTCGGGCGAAGCTGGGCTCCGCATCCTTGAAGATAAGCTGATGCTGGAGGCGATGGAGCTGAGCCTGGAGCGCGAGCGCTTGGAGGTGATGAAGCGCCAGGTGGCTGCCGCCGAAGATTCCCTCGCGGCTTGCAAGGCGAGGGTCCATGTTGGAAATATGCCCTAGAGGAAATAATAAAATGGTTATTATCATATTTCCTTGTTCATGATAATCGTTTATTATCCATTCTAGAATTGTATTGATCGGAAAGTCAGATACATGTGTGGATACATAGACAACACTGTGTCCCTAGTAAGCCTCTACTAGACTAGCTCGTTGATCAGAGATGGTCAAGGTTTCCTGACCATAGACAATGAGTTGTCATCTGATAATGGGATCACATCATTAGGAGAATGATGTGATGGACAAGACCCAATCGTAAGCACATCACTTGATCGTGTCAGTTTATTGCTACTGCTTTATCCATGTCAAGTATATGTTCCTCCGACCATGAGATCATGCAACTCCCGGCACCGGAGGAATGCCCTTTGTGTATCGAACATCACAACGTAACTGGGTGACTATAAAGGTGCTCTACAGGTATCTCCGAGGGTGTCTATTAGGTTGGCGTGGATCGAGACAGGGATTTGTCACTCCTTATGACGGAGAGGTATCTCTGGGCCCACTCGCTAACACAGCATCACAAGAGGCTTGCAAGCAATGTGACTAAGGAGTTATTCATGGGATCTTGTGTTACGGAACGAGTAAAGAGACTTGCCGGTAATGAGATTGAACTAGGTACGGAGATACCGACGATCGAATCTCGGGCAAGTAACATACCGATGGACAAAGGGAACTGCATACGGGATTGTCTGAATCCTTGACATCGTGGTTCGACCGATAAAGATCTTCGTAGAATATGTAGGAACAAATATGGGCATCCAGGTCCCGCTATTGGTTATTGACCGTAGAGTTGTCTCGGTCATGTCTACATAGTTCTCGAACCCGCAGGGTCTGCACACTTAACGTTCGGTGACGATTTGGTATTGTTGAGTTATGTATGTTGGTGACCGAAGGTTGTTCGGAGTCCCGGATGAGATCACGGATGTCACGAGGAGTTCTGGAATCGTCCGGAGGTAAAGATTTATATATGGGAAGTCATATTTTGGCTACCGGAAAAGTTTCAGGATTTTCCGGTATTGTACCGGGAAGCTTCTAGAAGGTTCCGGAAACTTCCGGAGGAGTCCGGAAGTCCATCAAGGGTTCCACCACATCCCAAGGGTTTGCATGGGTTGAGGGGAGGCGCCCTGGCCTTATTGGGCCAGGCGCACAAGTCCCTCAAGGCCCATGTGGCTTGGGAGAGGTGGAAAGTCCACCTGTTTATAGAAAGGGAGGGAATTGGACTAGGAGTCCAACTCCTCCCCCTTGGCTGCGCCCTAGGGCTTGGAGGAGCTGATCTCCACGTCCCTCCACCTATATATAGAGGGGAGGGGGTGCCCCAGAGCACACACGAAGCCCTTGGCGCCCCTCTCTCTACCTAGATCGTTTTCTCCTCCGTTCGCGGTTTCGGTAGCGCTAGGCGTAGCCCTGCCGAGATAGCACCACCACCGCCGCCACCACGCCGCCGTGTTGCCGGAGAACTCATCTACTATGCCGACCTCGCTCGCTGGATTGAGGAGGCAGAGACGTCATAGATCTGTACGTGTGATGAACGCGGAGGTGCCGTCCGTTCGGCACTAGATCGTGATTGGATCGCGGGACGGCTTGCGATTTGGATCGCGAAGACGTTCGACTACATCAACCGCGTTTCTTAACGCTTCCCGCTTAGCAATCTACAAGGGTATGTGGATCTGATCTCTCCTCTCGTAGATGCTCATCTCCATGGATAGATCTTGTGTGTGCGTAGGAAGTTTTTGTTTCCCATGCAACGTTCCCCAACAGTGGCATCATGAGCTAGGTCTATGCGTAGATGAGATCACGAGTAGAACACAAAGGAGTTTGTGGGCGTTGATATTCAGATTGCTTCCTCCCTTGGTCTTTTCTTGATTCGGCGGTATTGTGGGATGAAGCGGCCTGGACCAACCTTACTCATACGCTTACGAGAGACCGGTTCCATCAACTGACATCTAACTTCGTTGCATAAAGATGGCTGGCGGGTGTCTGTCTCTCCCACTTTTGTCGGATCGGATTTGACAAAGGCGGTCCTTGAGAAGGTTGAATAGCAATTTGTGTATCACCGTTGTGGTTTTTGCGTAGGTAAGAATCGTTCTTGCTAGATACCCGTAGCAGCCACGTAAAACATGCAACAACAATTAGAGGACGTCTAACTTGTTTTTGCAGGGTATGTTGTGATGTGATATGGCCAATTAGATGATGAGATATATGTGATGTATGAGATGATCATGTTTGGTATAGAATATCACGACTTGCATGTCGATGAGTACGGCAACCGGCAAGAGCCATAGGGTTGTCTTTAATTATTTTCGCCTTCTTTTGCTTTACTTTATCGCTATGAGTTAGCAATAGTTGTAGAAGCAATAGTTAGCGCAACAACCTCATGGAGACACGTTGGTGTCATGCCGGTGACGATGGAGATCATGCCGGTGCTTTGGAGATGGAGATCAAAAGCACAAGATCATGGCCATATCATGTCATTTATGATTTGCTTGTGTTGTTAATCATTTTATGCATCTTATTCTGCTTAGGACGACGGTAGCATTATAAGGTGATCCCACACTAAAATTTCAAGATAAAATTGTGTTCTCCCCGAGTGTGCACCGTTGCGAAAGTTCGTCGTTTCGAGACACCAGGTGATGATCGGGTGTGATAGACTCTACGTTCACATACAACGGGTGCAAGCCAGTGTTGCACGTGCAGAACACTCGGGTTAAACTTGACGAGCCTAGCATGTACAGACATGGCCTCGAAACACAAGAGACCGAAAGGTCGAACATGAGTCATATAGTAGATATGATCAACATGGAGATGTTCACCATTGAAACCACCTCATCTCACGTGATGATCGGACTTGGGTAGGTGAATTTGGATCATGTAACACTCGGATGACCGGAGGGATGTCAATTTGAGTGGGAGTTCTTAAGTAATATGATTAACTGAACTCATTATCATGAACATAGTCAAAATGTCTTTGCAAATTATGTTGTAGATCAATAGCTCGCGTTGTAGCTCCCCTGTGTTTTTTATACATTCCGAGAGAAAATAGAGTTGAAAGATGATGGTAGCAATAATGCGGACTGGGTCCGTGATCTGAGGATTGTCCTCATTGCTTCACAGAAGGCTTATGTCCTTAATGCACCGCTCAGTATGCCACCCCCTCAAGCGTCATCTGTAGATGTTGTGAACATCTAACAGGCACGTTCTGATGACTACTTGATAGTTCAGTGCGTCATGCATTACGGCTTAGAATTGAGGCTCCAAAACGTTTTGAACGTCAGGGAACATATGAGATATTCTAAGAGCTGAAAATGGGATCTCAGGCTCGTGCCCGTGTTGAGAGGTATGAGACCTCAAACAAGATTCTTTGCCTGCAAGATGAAGGAGAATAGATCAATCGGTGAGTTGATCTTCCAGATAAGATAGTGATTGATATGGTTCTCCAAGTCATTGCCACCAAGCTCCTAGAGCTTCGTGATGAACTATAACATGCCAGGGATGGAGATGATGATCCCTGAGCTATTCGCAATGTTTTACACTGCGAAAGGTAGAAATCAAGAAAGAGCATCAAGTGTTGATGGTAAGACCACTAGTTTCAAGAAAGGCAAGGGCAAGAAGGGAAACTTTGAGAATAGCAAGCTAGTTGTCGCTCCAGTGAAGAAACCCAAGATTGGACCCAAACCCGAGACTGAGTGCTTCTGTAATGAGGGGAATGGTAACTGAAGCGGAACTGCCCCAGATACTTGGCAGATAAGAAGGCTGGCAACGTCAACAAAAGTATATTTGATATACATGTTATTGATGTGTACTTTACTAGTACTCCTAGTAGCAGCTGGGTATTAGATACCGGTTCAGTTGCTAATTTTGGTAACTCGAAGTAAAAGCTACGGAATAAATGGAGACTAGCTAAGGGGGAGGTGACGATGTGTGTTGGAAGTGTTTCCAAGGTTGATGTGATCACCACCACACGCTCCCTCTACCTTCGGGATTAGTGTTGAACCTAAATAAATGTTATTTGGTGTTTGCGTTGGGCATGAACATGATTAGATCATGTTTATTGCAATATGGTTATTCATTTAAGTCAGAGAATAATGGTTATTCTGTTTACATGAATAATACCTTCAATGGTCATGCATCCAATGTGAATGGTTTATTGAATCTTGATCGTAGTGATACACATGTTCATAATATTGATGCCAAAAGATGCAAAGTTAATAATGATAGTACGACATACTTGTGGCACTGCCGCTAAGGTCATATTGGTATAAAACGCATGAAGAAGCTCCATGTCGATGGATCTTTGGACTCACTCAATTTTGAATCGCTTGAGACATGCGAACCATGCCTCATGGGCAAGATGACTGAGACCCCGTTTTCCGGTTCGATGGAACGGGCAAGTGACTTATTGGAAATAATACATATTGATGTATGCAGTCCAATGAGCATTGAAGCACGTGGTGGATATCGTTATTATCTTACCTTCACAGATGATTTGAGTAGATACTGGTATGTTTACTTGATGAATCACAAGTCTGAAACTTTTGAAAAGTTCAAGAAATTTCAGAGTGAATTTGAAAATCATCGTGACAAGAAGATTGAATGTCTACGATGTGATCGTAGAGGTAAATATCTGAGTTATGAGTTTTCGTATATATTTAAGACAATGTGGAAGTTGTTTCACAACACATGCCACCTGGAACACCACAGTGTAATGGTGTGTCCGAATATCGTAGCCGTACTGTATTGCATATGGTGCGTTCTATGATGTTACTTACCGATTTGCCACTATCGTTTTGGGATTATGCGTTAGAGACAACTACATTCACTTTAAATAGGGCACCATCTAAATCCCTTGAGATGACACCGTATGAATTATGGTTTGGCAGAAACCTAAGCTGTCATTTCTTAGAGTTTGGGAATGCGATGCTTATGTGAAAATACTTCAACCTGATAAGCTCGAACCCAAAGAGGACAAATGCATCTTCATAGGATACCCTAAGGAAACAGTTGGGTATACCTTCTATCTCAGATCCGAGGGCAAAGTGTTTGTTGCTAAAAACGGGTCCTTTCTCGAGAAAGAGTTTCTCTCGAAAGAATTGAGTGGGAAAAAAAGTAGAACTTGATGAGGTTATTGAACCGTCACTTCAGTTGGATGGTAGCACGACGCAGAAAGATGTTTTCTGTGGCGCCTACACCGAATGAAGAGGAAGTTAATGATGATGATCATGACACTTTGGATCAAGTTACTACCGAGCCTCGTAGGTTGACAAAGAATCGTACCGCCCCTGAGTGGTACGGCAATCCTGTCTTGGAGGTCATGTTGTTAGACAACAGTGAACCTACGAGCTATGAAGAAGCGATGGTGGGCCCGGATTCAAACAAATGGCTAGGTGCCATGAAATCCGAGATAGGATCCATGTATGAAAACTAAGTATGGACTTTGGTAGACTTGCCCGATGAATGGCAGGCCGTTAAGTACAAATGGATCTTTAAGAAGAAGACAGACGCTGATGGTAAATGTCACCATTTACAAAGCTCGACTCGTCGCAAAGTAGTTTCCGATAAGTTCAAGGAGTTGGCTACAATGAGACTTTCTCACCCGTAGCGCTGCTAAAGTCTGTTGGAATTATGTTAGCAGTTGCTGCATTTTTCGATTATGAAATCTGGCAGATGGATGTCAAAACAGAGTTTCCTTAACGGTTTCCGTGAGAAAAGGTTGTATGTGATACAACCAGAAGGTTTTGTCGGTCCTAAGGATGCTAAAAGGTATACAAGCTCCAGCGATCCTTCTATGGACTGGAGCAAGCATCTCGGAGTTGGAATATTTGCTTTGATGAGGTGATCAAAGTTTTTAGGTTTATACAAAGTTTATAAGAAACTTGTATTTACAATAAAGTGAGTGGGAGCACTATAGAATTTCTGATATGTATATGTGGATGACATATTGTTGATCGGAAATAATGTAGAATTTCTGGAAAGCATAAAGGGTTGTTTGAAAGGAGTTTTTCAAAGGAATACCTGGATAAAGCTACTTAAGTATTGGGCATCAAGATCTATAGAGATAGATCAAGACGCCTGATAAGACTTTCAATAAGTACATACCTTGACAAGATTTTCAAGGAGTTCAAAATGGATCAGTCAAAGAAAGAGTTCTTGCCTGATTTGTATGGTGTGAAGTTGAGTGAGACTCAAAGCTCGACCACGGCAGAAGAAAGAGAAAGGACGAAGGTCGTCCCCTATGCCTTATCCATAGGCTCTGTATAGTATGCCATGCTGTGTACCGCACCTGGTGTGCGCCTTGCCATGAGTCTGTCAAGGGGTACAAGAGTGATCCAGGAGTGGATCACTGGACAGCGGTCAAAATTATCCTTAGTAACTAGAGGACTAAGGAAATGTTTCTCAATTATGGAGGTGATGAAGAGTTCGTCGTAAAGAGTTACGTCGATGCAAGCTTTGACACCAATCGGGATGACTGTTAGTAGTAATCCGGATACGTATAGTGGAGCAGCCATTTGGAATAGCTCCAAGTGGAGCGTGGAAGCAGCATCTACAGTATGACATATAGATTTGCAAAGAACAAACGGATTTGAATGTTGCAGACTGTTGACTAAAACCTCCCTCACATGCAAAACATGATCGAACCCTATAACTCATTGGGTGTTAGATTCATAATAATGTAAATCACATAGCGATGTGAGCTAGATTATTGACTCTAGTGCAAGTGGGAGACTGTTGGAAATATGCCCTAGAGGCAATAATAAAATGGTTATTATCATATTTCCTTGTTCATGATAATCATTTATTATCCATGCTAGAATTGTATTGATCGGAAACTCAGATACATGTGTGGATACATAGACAACACTGCGTCCCTAGTAAGCCTCTACTAGACTAGCTCGTTGATCAGAGATGGTCAAGGTTTCCTGACCATAGACAATGAGTTGTCATCTAATAACGGGATCACATCATTAGGAGAATGATGTGATGGACAAGACCCAATCGTAAGCATAGCACTTGATCGTGTCAGTTTACTGCTACTGCTTTATCCATGTCAAGTATATGTTCCTACGACCATGAGATCATGCAACTCCCGGACACCGGAGGAATGCCTTGTGTGTATCAAACGTCACAACGTAACTGGGTGACTATAAAGGTGCTCTACAGGTATCTCTGAGGGTGTCTGTTGGGTTGGCGTGGATCGAGACAGGGATTTTTCACGCCGTATGATGGAGAGGTATCTCTTGGCCCACTCGATAACACAGCATCACAAGAAGCTTGCAAGCAATGTGACTAAGGAGTTAGTCATGGGATCTTGTGTTACAGAACGAGTAAAGAGACTTGCCGGTAACGAGATTGAACTAGGTATGGAGATACCGACGATCAAATCTCGGGCAAGTAACATACTGATGGACAAAGGGAACTGCATACGGGATTGTCTGAATCCTTGACATCGTGGTTCGACTGATAAAGATCTTCGTAGAATATGTAGGAACCAATATGGGCATCACTACTGGAATACAAGAATTTGCCGTCTGCCAGTTATTTGCCGTCCTCTGGCAGACGGCAAAGAATGTCTTTGCTGTCCGCTGACGAAAAACTGATGGCAAAAAACAGGCTGATGGCAAAGATAGAGTTTGCCGTCCGCCAGTGCTTTGCCATCTGCTCGCGGACGGCAAAGGGAACAAAGGCAGACGGCAAAGAGGCCAGCTAGGCCCCACTGGGCCGTGAAGCTGGCTAGGTCAAATAGACAGCCAGGATGCCGTCGGCCGAATCTTTGCCGTCTGCCGTTGGGCCCTTTGCCGTCCGCGAGCAGACGGCAAAGAAGACGCCTGGCTAACGACCGTTAGCCCCCGGCCCCACCCCATCTTTGTCGTCTGCTAGCAGACGGCAAAGAGGTTTGCCCTACAACCCCCCCCCCCCCGGCCGGCCCCGACGCCCTCTCTCTCTCTCTGTGCATCTCTCTCTCACCCCGCACGACCACCCGCCGCCACCCTCACCAGCTGCCCCTGCCCCGCCGCCCCTCACCGGCCGCCACCCTCACCGGCCGCCCCTCACCCGCCGCCACCCTCACCAGCCGCCCCTCACCCCGCCGCCACCCTCACCGGCCGCCCCTCACCCCGCAGCCACCCTCACCTGCTGCCCCACCCCGCTCCCCGGCCCTTACGCCCGCCCCTCCCTCGTCGCCCCTCCCCGACGACCTGCCCCGCCGCCCCGCTCTCCGGCTCCTGCGCCCGCCCCTCCCCCGACGACCTCGGAGCGGCCGCGGCTCTGCCCCACCGCCCCACCGCCAGAGCAGGCCGCGGCTCTGCCTCCCTCTTCGCGGCCTTCCTCCCCCTGCGCCGGCCCTCCTCCACCGGCCCTCAAGGTGATTTTTTTTCTTTTTTTCTGTTTTTTACTGTTTAGGTTTAGGTTAATTAGTGTTTGGTTTAGGTTAGGGCTAGGTTTAGTTTAGGTTTAGATAATTAGAAGAAGAAGAAGAAGAAAGATGAAAAAAAACTAAAAAGAAAAGAAAAATAAGTAGAAGAAGAGGAAAAAGGAAAAGGGAAGAAGAAGAAGAAGAAGAAGAAGAGGAGGAGAAGAAGAAGAAGAAGAGGAGGAGGAGGAGGAGGAGGAGAAGAAGAAAAAGAGGAGAAGAGGAAAAAGGAAAAGAAGGAAGAAGAAGAGGAGGAGGAGGATGAGGAGAAGAAGAAGAAGAAGAAAAAGAAGAAGAAGAAGAAGAAGAAGAAGAAGAAGAAGACGAAGAAGAAGAAGAAGAAGAAGAAGAAGAAGAAGAAGAAGAAGAAGAAGAAGAAGAAGAAGAGGAAGAAGAAGGAGAAGAAGAAGAAAAAGAGGAGAAGTGGAAAAAGGAAAAGAAGGAAGAAGAAGAAGAAGAGGAGGAGGAGGAGGATAGGAAAGAGAGGGCCAGGGTGGCCTGTCGGCGGAGGGCGTACCTCGGCATTGATGGAACCCTAAATTTCAACTTGGCGGTGGCATCGTATTTTAAATATTTAGTTAGGTTGACGGAAAAAACAATAATGATATGTTACTCATCTTTGGATTTCAATGTGCAGTTGTTTCGTCACTGCGAGGGTCTGGTGTTCGACGACCTCCCCGTGCGTTGGACGAGCTCCGCCCCTGCGTTCGTGGGTGAGCACAAATGACTTCTCCTCCTCCCCCCTTAATTTGCTCTGTTCCGGTCTTCGTGCCGATGAAACTTGCTAGCTATAGGTGTCTTCAATCATCAGTATGCGTGACCAGTATGCGTCTCCCGTTTGAAAGGGCGACATCTATAAATATGCATGTCTTTGCATATTTATAACTGCCGTCCTTTCGAATTATCCAACGTTATCCATGGACAGCCCGAGTATGTGTAGATTGGGTTCGTTTTCCCGTATGCTCTGCTCCGGATCCTATGCAGAATTTCATCAGTGCCTCCCTGTTGTTCTCCGGGTACACATCCTCTCTGCTTATTGCCGAGACGTGTATCAGGAGAACAGCGGGGAGGTGCTGTCAAAATTCTGCGTCGGATCCGGAGCAGTGCATGGGAAATGAACCCAATCTACACATACTCGGGTGGGATTAGGACCTATCTTAACCTATTAGCGTGTAGGTTGCATGGACGTAATAAAACTGACAAACTTGATTAACTGATGAATATATATGCTGAATTATATATATATATATATTTCTTGTGTGTCCAGTAGCTAGGCAAGATGACTGATCGTGCATGGATGTACACCGGTCACACCAGTCAGAAAGACATGACCAAAGAATGGTTAACAAATACCAAGGGGTTTGTGAGACCCGCATATGCAAATGGCCAGGAAAAAACATGGTGTCCCTGTCCCCGGTGCGACAACTTCAAAAGGCAGACAGAGGGTGAAATGGTTAAACACCTGCAGAAGTGGGGTTTTAGGCCTAATTATACGGTGTGGACTTTTCATGGTGAGTCTGCCCAACGTGCCAGAGCTGAGGTGGTTCATCGTCGCACCGACGAGCATGGTACCGGGATCGAAGACATGGTGCAAGACTTTGATGATTCTCGGGATTTGGACGATGAGTTGGAGGAATCTGCAAAGGCATTCTATGAAATGTTGGAGTCTTCAAAACGTCCTCTCCACGAGCACGCTGAGCTTTGTCAGCTGGATGCCATCGCGCAAGTAATGGCTCTGAAGGCTCAATTCAACCTGGTCAGAGAATGCTACGACGCGATGATGACAATATTTGGACGCTTTCTACCCAAAGGCCATGTACTGCCTGCAAACCTATACCAGTCGGACAAAATCCTCCGTGTACTTAAGATGCCCTATGAGAAGATAGATGCCTATGAGAGTGGATGTGCCTTATTTAGGCTTGAGTATGCGGACTTGAACTATTGTCCCATTTGCAAGTCTTCCAGGTATGTTGTCGTAGACAACGGTATGGGTGAGAAGATGCAGACAAAAATTCCTCTTAACGTTCTTCGCTATATGCCAATCGTACCAAGACTTCAACATCTTTTCATGGTCGAAGAGACGGCCAGACAGATGACATGGCACAAATTGGGCAAAAGAACCGAACTAGATGCAGAAGGGAATCAGATGTTGGTACACACTTCAGATGCTTTTGCGTGGAAGCACTTCGATGCATTACATAACGATAAAGTGGCAGATCCAAGGCATCCTCGATTCGACATCAGCACGGATGGGTTCAATGTGTTTGGTATGACGGCAACCCAATACAGTTGTTGGCCTGTATTTGTCATTCCACTCAATCTACCCCCCGGAGAGATTATGAAAAGAAAGAACATTTTCCTGACGTTGATAATTCCAGGGCCCAACTATTCGGGGAAGAATATGAATGTGTACATGCAGCAGCTTAAGGATGAATTGCAACAAGCTTGGGATAATGGGATCAAGACATACGACGCCGCTACCAAAAAAACCTTCGAAATGCATGTGTGGTACATGTACTCGACGCATGACTTGCCGGCGTATGCCCTATTCGTTGGCTGGTGTGTGCATGGAAGGTTCCCGTGCCCCACATGCAAGGAAGCTCTTCAGTTCCGTTGGCTGCAGGCGGGTCGCAAGTATTCTTGCTTCGACATGCATAGACAGTTCCTGGATCCTCGCCATAAGTTCAGAAAAGACAAGAAGAATTTCATCAAAGGTAGAGTTGTCAAAAACTCTGCACCACCCGCGTTGACAGGCCAATAGCTCCTGGATCAGTTAAACGCTCTCGAGCCGGATCCAAATCGTCCTGGGTATTTCAAAGGGTATAATACAGAACACGCATGGACTCACAAGTCATGCTTATGGGATCTGCCTTACTTCAAAGACCTCCTTTGCCCACACAACATCGACGTGATGCACACTGAAAAGAATATCGCCGAGGCCATTTTTGTTACATTGTTCGGCATAGAGGAGAAGTCAAAGGATAACCCTAAGGCTAGAATCGATCAGGAGGCTCTATGTGACAGACCGTTACAAAACATGCGACAAGCGAAAGGAAAGCAGAACTGGACAAAGCCAAAGGCATGGTTCAATCTTGGAAGGCCGGTTATGAGGGAAAAGATCTTGTGGGTGAAAATGCAGTTGATGTTCCCCGATGGTTATGCAGCGAATCTAAAGAGGGGAGCGAGTCTTGACAAACTGAAGATATTTGGTCTCAAGAGTCATGATTGGCACATATGGCTTGAGCGGGTAATGCCGGTGATGCTGCATGGCTTTATCCCTGAGGATGAATGGCTAGTACTGGCAGAGCTGAGCTATTTCTTCCGTTCTCTTTGTGCGAAAGAACTATCGCCTGACGTGCTAGATGAAATGGAAGAGTTGGCGTCGGAGTTGATATGCAAGTTAGAGAAGATCTTTCCACCGGGCTTCTTTAATCCAATGCAGCATTTGATTTTGCATCTCGCGACCGAGGCAAGATTGGGGGAGCCCGTGCAAAATCGTTGGTGCTTCGCAACTGAGAGGATGCAGAAGACGCTTCGAGCAAAATGTAAAAATAAACATAGAATTGAAGCATCGATGGCTGAGGCATTCATTACTGAGGAGGCGGCAAACTTCGTGACAGCACACTACGAAGCCAAAAATCGTCATTTGCATAATCCGAAGCCTCGGTACAATGATGGCGACCCAAAAAAAAGTCGATCCAACCTCAGCATATTCAAAGGGAAGCTCGCACCAGTTGGTGCTTCCAAAGCAAAAGCATTGGATGTCGATGAATGGCGGACCATTTCGGTGTATATCATCAACAACCTAACAGAAGTGCGGCCGTACATCTAGTAAGTTGTCGGTACATTATTGTTTCGCAACTTGTAATTCCTTAGAACTGCTCTTATTCCCGGATATTTGATATAGTCGATACGTCGCCAAATTCTCGGATGGAGTGGTCATCCAAAAGGATTCCGTCAAAGAGTATTAGCTCCTGGCGAAGCATGGAGGCGGCTATCCCGGTTTCATCTCTTGGTTCAAACAAATGGTAATTACCATTAATGGACCTTTTCATTTCTTCGTCTTATTTGCGGCTAATGCAACAATCCTTTCGTATTAAACTTGTAGGCTAATTCAGAGTCTATGGACGCCGAGCTGAGACAGGTCGCTAATGGTTTTGACTATAAGGTCCGTTCATTTGACAGATACGACATCAACGGGTATCGCTTTCGTACCTTTGGCAAAGAGCTATCTATTCCCGACCTAAAGACTACAAATTGTTGTGTCTCTGGTATCGGCGAAGGAGGTACAGAGTACTATGGAAGAGTTGAAGCAATTTATGAACTTCTATTCTATGGTGAAAACCCACCGAACGTCGTAGTCTTCAAATGTCATTGGTTCCAGCCGAAGGAGACTAGAAGGACTCATGAACATATAGGGCTAGTCGAAATCAAACAAAGCACCCATTTAGATGTGCCCGATGTCTATATTACAGCTCAACAGGCGACCCAAGTTTTCTATCTACCGTGGGCCTGCCAAACTGATCCAAATCTGAAAGGTTGGGATGTCGTTTATGAAGTGCCGCCACATTTTAGACCACCTCCCCTGAATGAAGAGGATTATGAACCTCACATTAACCAAGAGACATATGGAGAATTCTTCCAAGAAACACGTATTTCCAAAAAACATTTCAAGAACCGCTCTACTTCACCCCGGAACATTGAAGTAGACAGCGACAATGAATCCGACTTAACCCCTGAGCCGGAACATGAAGAGCCGGAACAAGAAAAGGTTACTGATGCGGATGACCTGTCAATGCTTAACTGATTACATGAAGGAGGCCTTCCACACGTTGTTCCTGATAGTGATGATGATCATGCATTTATTGATGATAGTGATGATGATGATGCATTTATTGATCCCGGAGAATATATAGAGGATCAAGATTATTATTAATTCATGTCAGGTTATCAACTTTTAGTTCATGTTAGGTATATGATGATACACTTAAATTATATACATTTTATTATTCATGTCGGTATTCAATTTTATGTTGTACTAATTTCATTTACTATTTGTCATGGCAGTTGTTGAAAGATGGTGGGAAAGGGTCGAGAGCACTCCGTGGCTCCTTCGTCGGAGGGTGGTGGGATGGGTACTTCCATTCCTGCCGAGTCTCTCCGGAGAGCGTTGCTCTCTAGTCTGCATACACCGGTGGCCGCTTCTTCGTCGACCCCCGTGAGAGGAGGTCGGGGGAAGAAGAGAGGTAGTAGAGGTGGGAGAGGAGGCCGCTGCAAAGGTAGGGTGGCTGCTACGCCTTCCTCGCCGCCACCCTTAGTTGATTCACCCGAGCACAGGACTGCTAGGGTGGACTCGTCTGAGGACAAGGCTACGCGGACTCCGGTCCACGACCCTCGAGTCGACGAGCCTTCGACCTACGAGACTCCTGTCCCAGAGGCTTCGTCCCACGAGACTCTGGAGCAGAGTAGGGATGAGGGCACGTCCCGGCAGACCCCATGGGATACCTGGCCGGAGGAGCCTAGTGGCCATGCTAATGGTGGCGGGGATCGTTTTTCTGATAGCGACGAGGAGGTGGCTGAGGGGGGCACCGTCTACCAGCATGGTATGACACGGCTCCCGCCCGTGCCGGCGACCCGCGAGCTGAGGTGCTTGATTAGGCCTGATGGGGAGAGGTAAGTGCATGTACTCTTTTTTAACCTTTTGCCTTCATGTTTTTTCAAATATCTAATGTGTTGGCTTTGTCATACTGCAGGGGTTGGCATCAACCCAAGGATGCCCGCTGGCCCAACAGCATCCTTGGTGTCCTTGTCAGGCAAAACTTCCCGGGGTTTGTCATGTTGCCCGGTGAGGTTCAGGTTCCAGAGTTAGGACTGACCTGGGAGAACTACTTGGCTGCACCGGCCCCGCCTGAGGAGAGGATCGACGGTGTTTTGTGCCACACGAGGGCGGAGATGGTGATCAGACAGTTTTGGGGAATTTCTCCTTTACACCATTAAAAATCAACAATAGCTAGTTATTGTACTAATAAGTGTTGTCTCGTTTGATTGCAGACCTTCTACAGGTGTCAGGAGGGATACGAGGAGGCCGCGGCAAAGGTTATTGATTAGCAATGCAAGCGCCTACTGCAAAACTTTCGGCACGAGGCTCGGGTGCAGGCTATTCGAGACTACTACGCCTCGCGGCGTATTAGGAAGGAGAAGTCGACGTGCCGCGGAAAGAAGATGGAGAAGGAGCATTACATGAAGGTAATTACGAATTCTTAAGGCCTTGTACTTAGTTTCCTTCATATGATTCCTATGCGTAGCGCTCAAATATCTCTTTATTAACTTAGGTGCCCCCAAAATGGTGTGCGGATAAGATGGATTTTTGGGAGGCGTTGGTGGATGGGTGGTGCTCAGAACAATGGCTAGCCATCCACAACAATGCCAAGGACCGGCGTAACAAAATGGTTGGTGTGCCACACCATCAAGGGAGCGCCAACTTAAATCAGTTTGGTCAGAACTGGGTATGTGGTTAGCTTCATGACTCATGCAATTCATTCTTGATTCTAGCTTGAGCCCTTTACTAATACTTTGTTCCTCTCTCTCTCTTTTAGGCGCATCACAATAAAACGGAGGTGCCAAAGATGTGCGACCTCTATGTGATGGCCCATACTGCCTCGTACAAGAAGGTCAAGGCATTCTCTGAGTCTGACCTCGATGATCCCTTGAAGTTCAGCAACATCTCCTCCCACAACAAGCTTGTGAGGTACAGAGATGAGAGGAAGGCGAGGAAAGGGGAGGACTTTAACCCGAGCCAGAAGCCTATTGATCCAGAGCTGGTGATGATAGCTGGCGGCGAGAGGCCCCATGGCTCGATTGCCATTGGAGATGGCCTTATACGTTGTCCTAGCAACCTCCGGCAGATTAAGGCGTGCCAAACGAGCTCCTGTCCTAAGATAAGGCCTCGTCCACGGCCAGTCGAGCTCGCCATCGAGGTTAGTTATATGGACTCAGATATCTTTCCTCATTACGTTGTGTGTGTGAACAAAGATGATTACAATGCTAACAAGGAGTTGTGTTGCAGGCAGCTATTTAGAAAGAAAGAGAGGCAACACAGGCGCTTATGGCGGCGAAGGAGAAGGAGATGGAGGAGAGGACGGCTAGGTTGTTGGAGGAGGAGAGAGCACGGAACGATGCGTCTCACCGGGCCATCTACGAGCTCTTAGTGGTAAGTTTCTTCTTCATATTTGTCAAATCTTGCATTTAATGTTCGTTTCATTAATAACTAATATCATTGACTTGTGAAATCCAAATGTGCAGTCTATGTGCGAGAAGACCGGCCAGACCCCTCCGTCGATGCCAGTCATTACCACGGCTGGAACGGTGAGTTTCATTTGAATGCAATGATCTTTTCAGTGTCATCATGCTAACGAGACATTGCAAATCATCTTTGGTGCAGAATATCTCCCGAAACGCATCGCACGACCCTTCTCCAGGGCAGCCTTCTCTAGGTGAAACCGGCCCGAGCAACCCCGGTGCCTCACCTCTGTGATGACAAGGACGGTAAGCCCCAATATGCCACTTACTTGGCTCATTTTCTCAAAGAAAGACAAACTTAGCACTTAGACAAACTTAGCTCCTTGTGAGAGTTTCATGTCTCTTCTTGATGGAGGAATCCCGACTGTTGTCGCGGGGGTCGTTTCTTCTTCTCCTTCTCTCGATATATACCTTCATATATTGCGGGAGAGGAGAAGGGGAAACGACCGTCACCGACGGTCGAAATATTAGTGTTAGGTAGTGTCCACCAACATACACCACCATATAAGTGTGAGTGAGTGCGCACCATACACACCATGAGGCAAACCTCGAAAGACCTATCCTTCTTCCAATTTTGCCCGAATGACACAAATAAGCAATAAGAAGAAGAAAACAAGAGGAGAAAGAGAGAGAGAAGAAAAACGCTTCTGCATCTTCTTCTTCTTCTTCTTCTTCTAGTCTTCTTCATCTAACTTTCGTATTTCCCATTTTGCAGATTAGAGTCACTTCACAGAAGCTTGCATTGATGGAGTGCTTGTGGTTCATGGAGTGCTTATGATTTTGTATCGATAAATAATTTTAAACTTGCTACATATGTGAAACTTGCTACTTGTTGTTGGATGATATTTGTGCTTGTTGTTGGATGAATTGTACTTGTTGTTGGATGATAGGATGATATTTGTGCTTGTTGTTGGATGATATTAATTTGTGCTTGTTGGATGATCATCAGCATGGCAAGAATATTGTTATTGTGAAATATATACATATATAGCATATTTTTCCTGTGAAAATTGTTGGATATAAGAAAAAATAGAAAAAACAGTGGCATTATTGCCTCTTTGCCGTCTACCACTAACGGCAAAGCACCTTTGCCGTCTGCCCCCGACGGCAAAGGGGACACGTGTCACTCACCTGTGTAAACTGGGTGTGCCAGGCCTTGGCCCATTTGGTCACTTTGCCGTCCGGGGGAAGACGGCAAAGGCGCGCGGGGCATGGCCGTCCGGGGGCAGACGGCAAAGGCGCGCGGGGCATGGCTATCCGGGAGCAGACGGCAAATTATTTACAGCTTTGTCGTCGGTGGCAAACGGCAAAGGCTGCCGTTAGCCACTAACGGGGCTTACTCCAGTTTAGGCCGCCCAGCCGCTTTGCCGTCTGCTGCCTGACGACAAAAACACTTTGCCGTCCACTGAGTAAAGGCAGACGGCAAAGCACTCCTTTACCGGAGTTCACAGTGCTGGAAATTTGGCCGTCTGCTGCCGGACGGCAAAGCCTTTGCCGTCAGTGCTCCTACCCTTTGCCATCCGCTATGGCTGACGGTAAAGTACCTGATTCCAGTAGTGCATCCAGGACCCGCTATTGGTTATTGACCGTAGAGTTGTCTCGGTCATGTCCACATAATTCTCGAACCCGCGGGGTCTGCACACTTAACGTTCGGTGACAATTTGGTATTGTTGAGTTATGTATGTTGGTGACCGAAGGTTGTTCGGAGTCCCGGATGAGATCACGGACGTCACGAGGAGTTCTGGAATGGTCCGGAGGTAAAGATTTATATATGGGAAGTCATATTTTGGCTACCGGAAAAGTTTCGGGTTTTTCCGGTATTGTACCGGGAAGCTTCTAGAAGGTTTCGGAAACTTCCGGAGGAGTCCGGAAGTCCATCAAGGGTTCCACCATGTCCCAAGGGTTTGCATGGGTTGAGGGTAGGCGCACTGGCCTTATTGGGCCAGGCGCACAACTCCCTCAAGGCCCATGTGGCTTGGGAGAGGTGGAAAGTCCACCTGTTTATGGAAAGGGAGGGAATTGGACTAGGAGTCCAACTCCTCCCCCTTGGCTGACCCTAGGGCTTGGAGGGGCTGATCTTCACGCCCCTCCACCTATATATAGAGGGCAGGGGCGCCCCAAGAGCACACACGAAGCCCTTGGCGCCCCTCTCTCTACCTAGATCGTTTTCTCCTCCGTTCGCGGTTTCGGTAGCGCTAGGCGTAGCACTGCCGGGATAGCACCACCACCACCGCCACCACGCCGCCGTGTTGCCGGAGAACTCATCTACTACTCCGACCTCGCTCGCTGGATCGAGGAGGCGGAGACTTCATCGAGCTGTACGTGTGATGAACGCGGAGGTGCCGTCCGTTCGGCACTAGATCGTGATTGGATCGCGGGACGGCTTGCGATTTGGATCGTGAAGACGTTCGACTACATCAACCGCGTTTCTTAACGCTTCCCGCTTAGCGATCTACAAGGGTATGTGGATCTGATCTCCCCTCTCATCGATGCTCATCTCCATGGATAGATCTTGTGTGTGCGTTGGAAATTTTTGTTTCCCATGCAATGTTCCCCAATAGTCCATGAGGAGGCCATCGAGGAGGTGGCACGGACCCACAGAATGCTCGCCCATGACTACCGCGAGAGGCTAAAGCTTCAGGAGTCCCGCTTCTGCAAGCGGCGTGATGAGCTGAAAGCTGAGGCGGACAACCTCAGGGAAAGGTTAGCAGCGGCGGAGCGACGCGAGAAGGCCGCGGTGGACGCCCAGGTCACCACCAAAGCCGAGCTGTCCTTCCTCTATACGCAGGTGGAGGACGTCGCTTCCCGCGCAGAGAGGGCCTCGGTAGAGGAGAACCAAGCCCGAGGGCTGCAGCACACGCGCTCCAAGATGTTCCAGGCTCTTGAGGGGAGGGCCAACCGGGCCCTGAGCGGCATCTGCGGAGAGAGTGTCTCAAGCCCACTCATTGCCGACGACGCTGGCTACCTTTGCTTCTTCACTGGGATCGTGGAACGTCTTGAGGGTGGTGCTGAGAAGGTCCGCCAGCTCGTAGAGGAGAAGAGCCACGACCTCCTCGCGCGGGCGTCTTCACGCGTCTTCAGCCACCTTCTTCGCCTTGATCCCGACTTTGACTTCGAGTCCATGACGGCCCCCGTGCCCGAGGTGATCCGGTGTGCCCTGGAGGATTGGGTGCAGGATCACGTGGACGGCTTGATCACGGAATTCGCCCCTGCCGTAGGCAAGGACCACCCCGCCACCGGGGAGCGTGAGTCCTACGGCGGCGACAGCGATAGCTGCGATGGCGCATCTTCATAGACTGTCCGGCCCTGTTTTTCTGTAAAGATTTTGAACATGACCCCGCGGGGATGTGAGTGTACTTTGGAAGAACTCCCCTATGATATGTTATGTAATATTGTACTCCCTTGCGCCGCGTCCCCTTGCTTATTGTGCGCCCGCAGGCCCTGAGGGTGGGTGCGGGTCATTACTGACACGCCGGACCGTGGTCGTCCGACTGAGCCGGGGGGCAGATGTTCGACGAAGCCCTCGGGCCACGCGCGTCTGCTTTCTCGCCCACGGTAGTTACTCAGGATTTGACGCCAAAATCTTGGCCGGGTGTGTGCGTGAGGCCCGTGGCCATCGCGTTCTGGGCCCTCAGGTTGAGGGGACCTTAATGCCACCCTTGATGCCACTAGGCCGGCTCGAGTGTGCATACGATGTCCAGCCCCCGCTCGCGGGGCGCGAGAGAGGGAGAGAGTTGGCATATGCCAGCTCCTTAAAAATGAAATTCAAGACGCAAGCACAGCACGGAAAAAATCCCCCTCCCCTTTTTCAAATAAGATGCGAAAAGCTTCAACTTCATTCAAGAAAGTGGTAAATTCGATTACAGAACAGAGCGAGGAACAGCCGCGTCCGGCACCTAATGGCTAGTCTTTGTCTTCCCCCCAGCGCGGAGCATAAGGCTTCCACTAGGCGTGGGCATAGTCATTGGAGGATAGTGTCGCCCGCCAGCGCGGAGCATGGGGCTTCCACTTGGGCGTGGGTGGGAGCCCCTCTGCGGCCTCGTACGGCGCTCCTCGGGGGGCTCCGGTCGTGTACAGCCCACTCATTCTTACGTTAGAGTGCCACCATTGGAGATAGTTGGGCGGGGCCCCCAGGTGCAATGCCCTGGAGTTCCCGACCGGATTCTTGAGACTCCCCGCGCATTTCGGCACGGTTGCGCGCTCCTACGGCCCAAACATGGGTGCATTGCTCCCCGTGTGACCGCGGAATTGCGCTTCCGCGGCCCAAACATGAGCACAACACACCCCGCACGACCATAGGAGTATTGTGTCGGTGCAGTTGCCTCGGGAGGCGCCACGGCGCTAGCCGGGCTGTGCCCCAGAGGTCTACCGAGCCCCCAGGTTCGCCAGGCCTCGGCAGCCCCCTGGGCACAGCGCCGGCGCCCCCGAGCCGCGGAGGGTGCGAGGCCCCATGGAGCGTGGCCCTCCCAGTGGGGCGTCCTCGCGGTGCCGGCCGCGGGTGGCCCGCACTACTCGAGCCTTGCCGATCTTCTGTGTGATGGGCCCCCGCGGCCCCATCGCCTAGTGTCGGGTTTCCTGCTTGCGTGGGCGCCCGTTGCGGAGCGCCCCCATGCAACCCCGGGCGCCCCCTTCGCCATGCCGACCGGCCCAGGTGCTCCCACAACGGAAGCCCCCGAGCCTGGCTTGACATGGGGCGCCGGGGGTGCGCCCCCCCTATGCCTGGGGGTGTTGGCGCCAGCGACGGGTGCGAGACCCATGGCGCTGGCGCTTGTCGTTGTGCCGCCGGGAGCGCGGGCAGCGTCATGAGGGCCTGGGTTCCCTCTTGGCGCCCCGCTGGATGCCCTGAGGCTGATACCCCCGGGCAACAGCGTGACCCTGTCTTGGGCGCGCATCCCACGGGCGCGCCTGCGCCGTGCTTCCGCTCGAAGTTGGCCGCCTCCTGTGTCGCCACGAGATTGGTCGCGCCCGTCTGGGCGAGAATGTTCACCGTGGCCATTCCCCGCACCCTCGCTATGGCCTCCTCTGTGCGCGGCGGCGCGAGCTGCCCGGTCCCTACGCCGGTTGGCGTTTTCGTATCGAGGGGGCGCGAGAGTGTGGTGGTTCTCCATGTTGTCGGCCTGCGCGCCGTGGTGTGCATGGGGCGCTCCGCCATTTCCCTCGGGCACGCCGCTGCTGGGTCCGGGCGACGGTCCGAAACCAGCCACCGGAACCCTGAGGAGGAGAAGTACAGCGCAAGTGGGCCCTGCTCGGGCTCCTCGAGTTGAGGGCCGAGTGCGTTGACGCCCGGCGGCAGAGCTGGTTCGCCGGCCGAGCCTTCCACCCCTTGCGCCGGGGGCCGTATAGGAGGGTAAGGTGTCAGGGCCCTCCTTGCGACAGTAACCAGCTCGGCGATGTGGTCGGCCCAGGCGTCGTAGCTCCCTTCCGTCGGGCGATGGCGAAGGAGTTCACTGGCCATGAGCAACGCATCCCGCGCTTTCAAGTCCCCCACATGGACAGGGGCCGTAGAGGACGCGTCAGGGCGGCCGTTCGGGTGCCGCTGCGGGCGCGGGGGCACGTGCTGCGTGCGAGTGGCGTGAGCAGCGGTGGTGATGGCGACGATGCTGGTGGCCTGATAACGGCCATCTAGCACAGAGCTCCCAAGGCGCGTGCATCCTGAGCCGGCCATGGCGTTGGTGAAGCAGGAGAGGAAGGTGATTGACCGCTGGTGAAGCAGGAGTCGACGGGACTGAAGGACGTCGGCGCAACCCTACCGGGCGGGCCAAATGTCGGAATTGGGGCTCCGCAAAGCCCACCGAGGTTCCAACACTGGCGTGCGCTCACCCTCCAATGCCGCTCAACCTCACAACTTCCCAGGAGATTCATTAAAGACATCTCTAAAATTTCTCGGCCTCTTACTAATCTTTTACAAAAGGATATTCCTTTTGTTTTTGATGATGATTGTGTAGAAGCCTTTGAAACACTCAAGACAGCCTTAACTTCTGCACCTATCGGTCAACCACCTGATTGGAACTTGCCTTTTGAAATTATGTGTGATGCTAGTGATTATGTTGTTGGTGCTGTTCTAGGACAAAGAGTTGATAAGAAATTAAATGTTACCATTATGCTAGCAAAACTCAAGACAGTGCCCAACGAAATTATGCTACTACTGAAAAACAATTTTTAGCAGTTGTATTTGCTTGTGATAAATGTATATCCTACATTGTTGACTCCAAAGTTATTGTTCACACCGATCATGCTGCTATAAAATATCTTATGGAAAAGAAAGAAGCTAAACCTGGACTCATTAGGTGGGTTCTCTTGCTTCAAGAATTTGACTTACATATCACTGATAGGAAGGGAGCTGAGAACCCCGTAGCTGATAACTTGTCTAGGTTGGAAAGTATTCTTGATGACCCACTACCCATTGATGATAGTTTTCCAGATGAACAGTTAGCTGCAATAAATGTTTCTCAAAACACTCCTTGGTATGCTGATTATGCTAACTACATTGTTGCTAAATATATACCACCTAGTTTCACATACCAATAAAAGAAAAAATTCTTCTATGATTTGAGACATTACTTTTGGGATGACCCACATCTTTATAAAGAAGGGGTAGATGGTATTATTAGACGTTGTGTACCTAAGCATGAACAAGAACAAATCCTACGGAAATGTCATTCCGAAGCTTATGGAGGACATCATGCGGGAGATAGAACTACTCACAAGGTATTGCAATCTGGTTTTTAATTGCCTACTCTCTTCAAGGATGCCCGTAAGTTTGTCTTGTCTTGTGATGAATGTCAAAGAATTGGTAATATCGGTAACCGTCAGGAAATGCCTATGAATTATTCACTTGTTGTTGAACCATTTGATGTTTGGGGTTTTGATTATATGGGACCTTTTCCTTCCTCTAACGGGTACACTCATATTTTGGTTGATGTTGATTATGTCACTAAGTGGGTAGAAGCTATTCCAACTAGTAGTTATCTTCCCGAGGTTTGGAGTCCCTACATATTTAATGACTGATGGTGGTTCACACTTTATTCATGGTGATTTCCGTAAGATACTTGCTAAATATGATGTTAACCATAGAATTGCATCACCCTATCATCCTCAATCTAGTGGTCATGTTGAACTTAGCAATAGAGAAATAAAATTAATATTACAAAAAACGGTCAATAGGTCTCGAAAGAATTGTTCTAAGAAACTAGATGATGCACTTTGGGCCTACAGAACAGCTTATAAAAATCCTATGGGTATGTCTCCATACAAGATGGTATATGGAAAAGCTTGTCATTTACCTCTAGAGTTACAACATAAAGCATTTTGGGCAATTAAAGAACTCAATTATGATTTCAAACTTGACGGTGAGAAGAGGCTATTTGATATTAGCTCACTAGATGAATGGAGAACCCAAGCCTATGAAAATGCAAAACTATTTAAAGAAAAGGTAAAAAGATGGCATGACAAAAGAATCCAAATGCGGGAATTCAAAATAGGAGACTATGTTCTTTTGTACAACTCTCGTTTAAGATTTTTTGCAGGTAAGCTTCTCTCCAAATGGGAAGGACCATATATTATCGAAGATGTTTATCGTTCTGGAGCTATCAAGATTAATAATGCCGAAGGTACTAACCCGAAAGTGGTCAATGGACAAAGAATTAAACACTATATCTCAGGTACGCCTATTAATGTTGAAACCAATGTTATCCAAACCATGACACTGGAGGAACACATAAAAGAAACCTTCCGGAACACTCCAGAATTCTGAAAAAAAGAGGAGGTACGTGATACGGTAAGTAAACGGACTCCAAAGAATCCGCAAAAATATTTTCTGTCAGTTTTGGAATATTACAAAAATTAGGAAAATAAGAAATAAACGGGAGAGCAACCGAGGTGAGCACGATACACCAGGGTGCGCCAGCCCTGCCAGGCGCGCCCTGGTGGGTTGTGCCCACCTCGGACACCTTCCCGACTCCGTTTTTCGTTCCATATGCTTGCTTCCCAAGAATAAAAATTCTCTATATATACCCCCCGATTGTTTTGACCACCGCATCGCAGAAAAAGCCTTTGTTCTTGTTTCGTGCTATTTTTCTATCAGATCTATCAAGCCAGGCATCATGTCTTCTCCCTCCTCCAATAACGTAGAAGAAGATGCCTGGCTGATGAAGATGGAGCTGAAGAGAGTGTTGGGGAACGTTGCATGGGAAACAAAAAATTTCCTACGCACACGCAAGATCTATCCATGGTGATGAGCATCTACGAGAGGGAGAGTGGATCTACATACCCTTGTAGATCGCTAAGCGGGAAGCGTTAAGAAACGCGGTTGATGTAGTCGAACGTCTTCGCGATCCAAATCGCCGAGCGTCCCGCGATCCCATCACGATCCATCTCGCGATCCAATCTCGATCCGTCCCGCGATCCCATCACGATCCGTCCCGCGATCAAATCACGAATCGTCTCGCGATCCTGATCACGGTCCTTCCGATCTAGCGCCGAACGGACGGCACCTCTGCGTTCAGCACACGTACAGCTCGATGATGATCTCCGCCTTCTTGATCTAGCAAGAGGGAGCGGAGAGGTAGAAGAGTTCTCCGGTGGCGCGACGGCGCGGCGGCGATGGTGGTGGAACAATTCCGGCAGGGCTTCGCCTAAGCACCGCTGAAACAAGACTAGAGGAGAAACCGATCTAGATGAAGTAGAGGGAGCACGTGGCAATTAGGGTTAGCTCTTCCCTCTAAATCCTCTAGTATATATAGGAGGGAGGGAGGGGAGGAGGCAGCCTCAAACCCTCAAGGTTTGGCCGAAATTGGAGGTGGAGGAGTCCTACTCCAATCCTATTAGGAGTAGGATTCCTCCTCTCCACTTGGAAACCCTTTCCATCTTTCCTCCTTTGGATTTTTTCCACCCAAAGCCACATGGGCCTTAGTGGGGGGGTTAGGCCAGCCCACTAGGGGCTGGTTTGAATCCTCCCACAGCCCATGAGGTCCTTTGGGTCGAGACACCCCTCCCGCTGGTCCCCGGTACCCCTCCCGGCACTCCCGGTACACTACCGAAATACCCGAAACTTTTCCGGTGACCAAAACAGGACTTCCTATATATCAATCTTTACCTCCGGACCATTCCGGAGCTCCCCATGATGTCCAGGATCTCATCCGGGACTCCGAACAACCTTCGGTCACCACCATACATAACTCTACTATACCGAAACGTCACCGAACCTTAAGTGTGCAGACCCTGCGGGTTCGAGAACTATGTAGACATGACCAAGACACCTCTACGGTCAATAACCAATAGCGGGAGCTGGATGCCCATATTGGTTCCTACATATTCTACGAAGATCTTTATCGGTTGAACCTCTATGTCAAGGATTCAGTTAATCCCGTACGCTGTTCCCTTTGTTCTTCGGTATGTTACTTGCCCGAGATTCGATCGTCGGTATCTCTATACCTAGTTCAATCTCGTTACTGGCAAGTCTCTTTACTCGTTCTGTAATACAAGATCACGTCGCTAACACTTAGTCACATTGCTTGCAAGGCTTATTGTGATGTTGTATTACCGAGTGGGCCCTGAGATACCTCTCCGTCACACGGAGTAACAAATCCCAGTCTTGATCCATGCCCACTCAACAGACACCCTCGGAGATACCTGTAGAGCATCTTTATAGTCACCCAGTTACGTTGTGACGTTTGATACACACAAGGTATTCCTCCGGTGTCAGTGAGTTGCATGATCTCATGGTCATAGGAACAGATACTTGACATGCAGAAAACTATAGCAATAAACTGACACGATCATATGCTATGTTTATAGTTTGGGTCTTGTCCATCACATCATTCTCCTAATGATGTGATCTCGTTATCAAATGACATCTCATGTCTATGGCCAGGAAACCTTGACCATCTTTGATCAACGAGCTAGTTAACTAGAGGCATACTAGGGACACAGTGTTGTCTATGTACCCACACATGTATTTGAGTTTCCAATCAATACAATTATAGCATGGATAATAAACGATTATCACGAACAAGGAAATATGATAATAACCAATTTATTATTGCCTCGAGGCCATATTTCCAACAGAGAGAAGAGCCAAAAGAAGCCAATCATGAAGACGAGGGCAAGGAAGCTATGAAGGATCAAGCCCAAGAAGGAGGACAATCCATGCTAATGGAAGACGAGGAAGAAGAAGATATCCTTCAACCTTATTACAATCATCTCACCCCCACTGAAATTCAAGATTTTAGGGCTTTCGAAGCGGTTCGTGTTCAGAATAACTTTCTTACTCGTGAAAATATTTTGCTAGAGGAGCACATCATCACCCTTCGGAGAGTCATCCGCAAATTGGAGTACCTATTGAGTCTGAAGTGTGATACTTCATCACCACCACCTTCAACATCTTCACCACCAAAGGAGACTTGAACACACGGGTATGGGCACTCCCCTTGGCTTGAGCCAAGCTTGGGGGAGGTGCCCCGGTAACGTATCACCATCACTTTTATTCACCTTTACTTATTTTAGTTCGATCTTTAGCTTTTTCTTGATTTTGTTGAATAAAAGTTTAGTATGATATATTTTCGAGTGTTGGTTTCGTGATCTATCTATCTATGTAATCGAGTGAGAGTTATATAATAAAGTTTAGTTTGAGCTCTTGCTTCTTTATTTTCTTGTTGCAATCAAAATAAAAAAATAGAAATGAAATAAATGAGAAGAATCATATGCTAATCTTATGGTAAGTAATGACATCACATAAGGAAAAGTATAAGTCATAAAATTTATTGGAGATTGACAAACATAGCATTGGTCAGTGATGCAATTCATGAAAGAATTAATAAGGGAAGAGAAGATTCACATGCAAATACACTATCTTGGACATCTTTTATGATTGTGAGCCCCCATTAAATATTATATGTCAAAATTGTTGACGTTGGACAAGGAAGACAACGTAATGATTTATGTTTGTTCATATTCACGTAGAAGTTATATTGTCATAGATACTTCAACATGTGGTGCTTGCCCAATAACTTTGCTAGCCAAAAATTCCGCACTAAGTAGAGATACTACTTGTGCATCCAAAAACCCAAAACCCAAATTCATGCTTTGAGAGTCCACCATACCTACCTACGGATCGAGTAAGATCCTTCAAGTAAGTTGTCATCAGTGCAATAAGGCAATAAAAATTGCTTCTAAATGTGTTTGATCAATTAGTGTAAGATAAAATTGAGCGATGTACGAACTTATGATGGCAAAGTAATAAAAGCGACGGACTGCATAATAAAGGTTGCTATCATAGGGGGCAATATAGTGTGACGTTCTTTTACATTAAGGGATTGAGCATACAAACCAAAAAGCGCATGACAACCTCTGCTTCCCTTTGCGAAGGGCCTATCCTTTACTTTTATGTATTTACTTTTATGCAAGAGTCAAAGTATTCTTCCCTATTCCTTTTTACTTTTTCTTTTTGCAAGCATCATGTGGTGAGGAAAGATCTAGGCACATATATCCAGTTGGATGTGAGTGAGCATGAGTTATTATTGTTGACATCACCCTTGAGGTGAATACGTTAGGAGGCGAAACTATAAGCCCCTATCTTTCTATGTGTCCGGTTGAAACTTTTTGCTCATGGGTATGCTGTGAGTGTTAGCAATCATAGAAGACTAAATGATGGTTGAGTATGTGGACTTGCCAAAAGGCTCCGACATGAGACCCTTCCTGAAAATATGATGAATTGTAGTTGCAAAGTTGACTGAGAACATAGTTTGTTGCTTTTCAATAAGGTTTATGCTTTATACTTCTATGTTGTGATGAATTGTTACTTGTTCATGAGAAGTTATATGATGAAGTTATATGAATAAGTTATATGATAAAGTTTGTTGTTGTTATGATAGTAAGCATGATGCTACTATGTCCGTATTTTTTTTTATCGACACCTCTCTCTCAAACCATGTGGACATGCTTTTCAATATCGGCTTTCGCTTGAGGACAAGCGAGGTCTAAGCTTGGGGGAGTTGGTACCTCCATTTTGCATCATGATTTCCTACTGTTATTTATAATGTTTTGTTGAATACTAATGCTTTAGGGAGTGATTCTAATGCCTTTTCTCTCATAATATGCAAGGTTTACACAAACAGGGAGAATACCGGCAGCTGGAATTCTGGACCTGAAAAAGCACATCAGAGATACCTATTCTGCACATCTCCAAATAAGCTGAAACTCTACGGAGAATTATTTTAGAATATATAACAAATACTGGAGCAAATAACTACCGGAGGGGCCACCCTGGTGAGCACAAGACACCAGGGCGTGCCAGGCCCCCCAGGCGCGCCCTGGTGGGTTGTGCCCAGCACGGCCCACCTCCGGTGCCCACCTTCTGGTATATAAGGTCTTTTGACCTAGAAAAAATAGATAGAGGACTTTCGGGACGGGACACCGCCGTCTCGAGGCGGAACTTCGGCAGGAGCACTTTTGCCCTCCGGCGGAGCGATTCCACCTGCGGAACTTCCCTCCAGGAGGGGGAAATCGAAGCCATCGTCATCACCAACACCCCTCTCATCTTTGGGAGGCCAATCTTCATCAACATCTTCAACAGCACCATCTCCTCTCAAACCCTAGTTCATCTCTTGTGTTCAATCTTTGTACCGAAACCTCAGATTGGTACCTGTGGGTGACTAGTAGTGTTGATTACATCTTGTAGTTGATTACTATATGGTTTATTTGGTGGAAGATTATATGTTCAGATCCATTATGCTATTTTATACCCCTCTGATCTTGAGCATGAATATTATTTGTGAGTAGTTACCTTTGTTCTTGAGGTCACGGGAGAAGTCATGTTGCAAGTAATCATGTGAATTTGATATGTACATGTTCGATATTTTGATGATATGTATGTTGTGATTCCCTTAGTGGTGTCATGTGAACGTCAACTACATGACACTTCACGATCCTTGGGCCTAAGGGAATGCATTGTGGAGTAGTTATTAAATGATGGATTGCTAGAGTGACAGATGCTTAAACCCTAGTTTATGCGCTACTTCGTAAGGGGCTGATTTGGATCCAAACGTTTAATGCTATGGTTAGATTTTATCTTAATACTTTTCTCGTACTTGCGGATGCTTGCGAGGGGGTTAATCATAAGTGGGAGGTTTGTTCAAGTAATAACAGCACCCAAGCACCGGTTCATCCACATATCAAATTATCAAAGTAGCAAACACAAATCAAACCAACATGATAAAAGTGACTAGATGAAATTCCCGTGTACCCTCAAGAACACTTTGCCTATTATAAGAGACTATTCTGGCCTTTCCTTTTCCACAAAAGGATTGGGATACCTTCCTGCACTTTATTTACCGTTACAGTTACTTGCTTGTTGCAAATTATCTATTGCTACCAAACTATCTATTAACTACAATTTTAGTGCTTGCAGAAATTACCTTGCTGAAAACCGCTTGTCATTTCCTTCTGCTCCTCGTTGGATTCGACACTCTTACTTATCGAAAGGACTACGATTGCTCCCCTATACTTGTGGGTCATCAAATCTCTCAAATAGCAAATATCTCACTAGGAGGAGTGGCGGTTGCCGAAGCCACCTATGTTTGAGTCAATTGGTATGGCACCGCGAAGATTTTAACCTTGGTCCCATGACCAAAACTCATCTTTGAAGAACAAGCACCATCAAGAATGGCTAATTTGAAGGAGTTGATCATTTTATGCATAATAAGGGGAGGGATAGTTCATTGAGAAAACTACACCCCCCCTATGTCCATGCCTACATCTAAACAAGACATAATGATGAGTGTGGTGGGGTGTGCAATATTTCAATCCACATTGCTCGAATCAATGATATTTAGCTCATGCCTTAACTCGCGAAATCTTGCTTCATCTAATGGCTTCGTGAAGATATCTGCAAGTTGCTCGTTAGTATTGAGATGAATAAGATCAATCTCTCCACGCTTGATATGCTCCCCGATGAAGTGATGACGAATCTCAATGTGCTTCGTCTTGCAATGTTGAACTGGGTTGTTGGAGATCTTGATAGCTCATTGTCACAGTAAAGAGGCACTTTGTCACAAGTGACACGATAGTCCTTTAAAGTTTGCCTCATCCAAAGAATCAATGCACAACAGCTAGCAGCGGCTACATACTCGGCCTCGATAGACGAGAGATAAACACAATTTTGTTTCTTCGAAGATGAGCTTACCAAAGAGCGAGCAAGGAATTGGAACCCTCCGGAAGTTGACTTCCTTTCCACACGGTCTCCCACCCAATCCGAGTCCGAATATCCTATGAGATCAAATTTAGCCAAAGTATGTGGTATGAGCCAAATATCGAAAGATTCGCTTGACCGTCATGTAGTGACTTTCCTTAGGTGCGGATTGAAATCATGCACAAATTCCCACACTCAACATAATATCATATCTAGATGCACAAACATAAAGTAGGGATCCAGTCATGGAGCGATATACCTTTTGATCCACAACTTTACCATTGGGATCATTGTCAAGTTGGCATTTGACTGGCATGGGAGTGTTGGCCTTGGTCCGCTTGAGATCATCCAACTTGAACCTCTTGAGCATGTCTTGAGTGTATTTAGCTTGGTTGATGAAGGTTCCTTGACTTCGTTGCTTGACTTAGAATCCAAGGAAGAACTTCAACTCTCCCATCATAGACATCTCAAACTCCTTGGTCATTAGTGCGGCAAACTCATCATTGAAAGCTTTGTTAGGAGAACCAAAGATAATATCAACATATAGTTGGCATATGAACAAGTCCCCTTTAACCCTCTTCATGAAAAGAGTGGGATCGATTTTCCCAATTTCAAACCCACGATCTTGCAACATCTCGGTAAGGTGCTAATACCACGCACGTGGGGCTTGTATAAGGCCATAGAGTGCCTTATCAAGAACGTATACATGATTGGGGAACTTAGGATCCTCGAACCTGGGGTTGTTTGACATATACCAACTCCTTAAGTCGACCATTAAGAAATGCACTCTTCACATCCATTTGATATAATTTAAAATCATGATGAGAGGCATATGCAAGCAACATGCGAATAGATTTAAGGCGAGCAACGGGAGCAAAAGTTTCACCGTAGTCGATACCCTCGACTTGGGAGTAGCCTTGCGCCACCAATCTTGCCTTGTTCCGAATGACAACACCGTTCGCATCTTGCTTGTTCTTGAAGATCCATTTGGTTCCAATGACATTGTGATTCTCCTTTGGTCTTGGCACCAACCGCCACACTTTGTTGCACTCAAAGTTGTTGAGTTCATCATGCATGGCTTCAAGCCACTCCATATCCTCGAGCGCTTTTTGTACATTGAGGGGTTCAATACAAGAAACAAACGCGTGATGCTCACAAAAGTTTGTTAATTGTCTACGAGTGGTTACCCCTTTACTCAAGCTTTCGTAGGCATTATCCAACACATGTTTATGAGTTCGAAGCTTGTTAGCAATCTTTGTGGCATGGAGCTCTAATATTTCCTCCATAGTGGGTTGGGGAGCACCATCTTGAGAACTTGGAGGACCATCATGAGCTTGCTCTTGATCTTGAGATTGCTCTTGGGAAGGATCTTGATCTTGGGCATCACTTGGTGCATCACCATCATGATGAGGTTGATCTTGCCCTTGATTTTGTTCACTTGGTTGAGGACCTTCACTTTGTTCTTCGGGAGAGTGTGGGTCTTGCGTCGATGATGGTTCCACTTGCGTAGAACATTGTCCTTCTCCTTCGGCCAGAAGGGCTTCCTCAACGGGTAGGAAGTGTCCCACACCCATTCTTCTTATGGCTTGGGGAGGAATTTCATCACCTACATCACAAAGACCACTTTGCTCCACTTGGGAGCCGTTATTTTCATCAAACTCTATGTTACACGTCTCCTCAATGAGTCCAGTGGAATTGTTGAGAACACGGTAAGCATGAGAGCTTGTAGCATAACCAACAAATATGCCCTCTTGAGCTCTAGGTTCAAATTTAGACAAACGAACACCTTTCTTGAGAATGAAACACTTACAACCGAACACCAAGAAGTAATTTAGGTTGGGCTTGTTGCCGCTAAGTATTGCATATGGAGTCTTGTTCAAGCCTTTGCAGAGGTAGAACCGATTAGATGCATGGCACGCGGTGTTGATGGCTTCGGCCCAAAAGTTGTACGGACATTTGAATTCCACCATCATGGTCCTTGCCGCATCCATCAATGTTTGGGTATTCCTCTCCGCAACACCATTTTGTTGAGGGGTATAGGGTGGAGAGTACTGATGCTTGATCCCCTCATCACTGAGAAACTCGTACAAGGTGTAGTTCTTGAACTCGGTGCCATTGTCACTTCTAATCATCAATATCTTTGCATCATGCTGGCGTTGAGCTTCATTTGCAAAGTCGATGACAGTTTGTTGGGTCTCACTCTTCCTCTTGAAGAAATAAACCCATGTGTATCTTGAATGATCATCCACAATCACCAAGCAATTCTTTCTTCCCCCAAGACTATCGAAAGATGGAGGACCGAAGAGATCCATGTGAAGGAGCTCCAAGGGCCTCTTCGAGTAGATGGTAGTCGTGGGGCGGTGAGTCGTCTCATGTAGCTTTCCCACGATACAAGCATTGCAAGCACGATCTTTGGCAAAACTCACATTTGTTAGTCCACGAACGTGATCCCCTTTGAGGAGGCTTTGCAAAGATCTCATATTGACATGGGCTATCTGGTGATGCCAAAGCCATCCCACATTAACTTTTGCCATTAGGCAAGTCACGGTCTTAGTGGGTCGCTCCAAGAAGTTGACCACATAGAGACCGTTTTCGACATGACCAACAAAGGCTACTTTAAGAGTCTTTCTCCACAAAAGGGCCACGGAATCAATACCAAAGAAAGTACTAAAACCCATGAGTGCAAGTTGACGAATGGAATGTAAATTGTGCGTAAGGGTATCAACAAGCATGACTCTCTCAATAGTTCAGTCCGGAGAGATAAACACCTTGCCAAGACCCAATACCTTTGAAATTGTGTCATCACCAAAGGTGACTTGAGTGGCCAAGGATGTGTCGGTTCGAACATCCACCACCAAGTCCTTGCTTCCGGTCATATGATTTGTTGCTCCACTATCAAGCAAGCATGACACTCCTCCGGAAGCAAACTCCTACAATAGATCAATGCTTGGATTTAGGTACCCATTCTTTAATGGGTCCTTTCATGTTAGTAACAAGGGTCTTAGGAACCCAAATAGACCGTTCAATGTACTCATAATAAGAACCAACAAATTTGGCATAAACATGCCCATCACTGGCACAACATAAAATATAAGAGGGATTAAAATCGCCGGCATTGTTGGAAGGGGTGGTCTTGCCCTTCTTGGCATTACCACCCACAACCTTGTCCTTCTTCTTCTCATGAGTAACCTTCCCTGCTTTGACAAAGGTTTCCTTGAGCGGGAGAGTTTGTTTGGTCTTCAACTTCTTCTTCTTCTTAGACTTGGGTGCAAACCCAATCCCTTCTTTAGCTACAACTTCCTTTTGATTGTTCAAAAGGTCGCTGAGATTCTTCTCACCTTGGATACATGTCACAAGGCCTTTCTCAAGTTGCTCTTTCAAATTAGCATTTTACTCCATAAGATGTGCATGCTCACAACAAGGGTTAGTAGCATTGGCATTATCAATTAACACAAAAGGAGGACATGTGGCTATTTCCTTAGTAAGTTTTACTTTGAGTTGATCATGAGACTCCTTAAGAGAGGCATGTGCACTCTTAAAAGCCTTGTGAGCTTTGTCAAGTGTACCCAACTCCTCTTTGAGTCTATCATGGTCAACCCAAAGTGTAACCTTTTCAGATTTGAGCACACGAGTAAGAACAATAGCATGATCATAATATTTTCGTAATTTAGCAAGATCGCCGTTGGGTGGCTCCTCAAGAGCCAAATGGAGATCTCGCTCTTTCTCAAGAGCAACAGAAAGATCCGATATCTCATCGGCATAGTCATGACTATGCCCCTCCAAATTGAAGATGGTTTCCTCATGAGATTTAATGAGATCACTAGCTTTACCAAGTTGTTCCAAGAGAGCAACAAAGTGCTTCTTCGTCTTACCCTTGAGTTCGGCCATGAACTTGTCGAACTCATTCTCATCAACATTCACTTCCTCATGTTCCTCCACACATTCCAACGAGGGAGAACTAGTGGTAATGGAAGTTTTGATGTTGGAGGTTACCTTGTTGATACCTTTGGCCATAAGGCATTTGGTGATGCAGTTCTCGTTGGGGGAGTCGAAGAGAGACACCTTGGTTCGGTAGAGGAAGCAATTGCCACCGTAGCCAATACCATCCCTTCACCACATGTATCTTCATCATCTTCATCATCATTGGAGGCATACTCTTCTTGAGCCATCAACACTTTTTGAGGAGCCTTCTTGGTGAAGTTGTTCTTGTTGGGGAAGGACTTGGCTTTGTCTTTGCGAATGAGCTTGCCACCATTGCCTTACCTCTTCTCATATGGGCAATCCACCACGAAGTGACTCACATTGCCACAATTGTAACACGTTCTCACACATTGCTTGCATTTGGAACCACTTGAGTTGTTCTTGGAGAAGTTTGGCTTTGAGTTTCTCTTGTTGCCCCAAAATTGCCTTGACGGAAGAGCCATGTGCTTGTGGTACGCATATTTGGTGTCTTCGGGGCAACTCTCCTCTTCTTCATCTTCTTCTTCTTCCGGAATTGCCTTGGCTTTCAAAGCAAGGTTGGGTGAGGACTTCTTTGACCGTTGAACATGAGCTAGAGCATTGTCGGCGGTCTTGTTCAAGATGTTCATTGTAATGAATTCATCCAACACATCACTCGAGGACAAGGAGTGAAAGTTCGGCCTTTGATGGATAACGGAGGACATGGCATGATGGCCTTTAGAAACTTACGCTTGATCCAATTGTCATCCGTGTCCTTGCTCCCATGGTCTTGAAGGGATATCGCGGGAGTTGTCAATCTCTGGTAGAGCTCACGAGGCTCCTCATCTTCATTCATCAGAAATTCATCGGCCTCATCGAGAACCACCTCAAAGTTGGACCGTTGAATGCTTGAGCTTCCCTTGTACAATGAAACGATGTGTTCCCAACAATCTTTAGCACGAGTGAAGGGACGCAAGTGAGCAAGCTCTTCCGGAGGCACCACGGATTGAAGGATGAACAAGGCAGAGTGATTGAGTTGATTGTCGGCCTCTTCTCTTGGGGTGAGGTTGTTTGGATCATGCGGGTAGTATCCTTGCTCAATGATTCTTCAAAGTTGAGTTGAGATGTGATTCAAATGAGACTTTATACAAAAAACACAATTAGCGAAATCATTTTTCACAAGTTTAGGAGGAGGACCTAGGTTGTTTATATGAGGTGTGTGAACTGGTCCTCCATAGACCGGGGGAGGGGAACCGAGGCAAAGGTTTTTGACCCATTTATTCCTTGAGGCACCTTATCCTTATCACTACTAGCCCCTTCCCTTCCGGAGTTGGCATCCGACTCCGAGTTAGTGGTTCTAGCCACTAGCAAAGGATCGGTAGAAAGCTTGAGACCATCAAGGAATTCTTTAAACAAGGATTTGACCTCGGTCTTCATGGAAGATTTAAGTGAGGTCCATTGCCTCATTTAAATCCTCTAGAGAGACCGTGCTCACACCCTCGGCCTCGGGTAAGTCCACAGCCCGGTCCCCGTCGTTAACCATACTCTTCGGGTGGTGAAACCCTTAATAAAGAGACGTAGTTCTGATACCAATTGAAAGGATCGATATGGTTGACTAGAGGGGGGTGAATAGGCAACTACAATTTTTAACTTTTCTTTAACAAATTAGGTTTAGCAACAAATAGGTTATCTAGATATGCAACTAGGTGAGCAACCTATATGATGCTAACAACAATAACAACACAAGCAAGCAAAGGACACAATATAAGTAAAGCTTGCACAAAGTAAAGGTAAGAAGTACGTCTCCGTTAGAGTGGTGTAGAGGCACAATGCACCCCAAGATGCCACTAAGGCCACCATATTCTCCTCACGCCCTCACACAATGCGAGATGCCGTGATTCCACTAGTGGTGCCCTTGAAGGCGGCAACCGGACCTTTACAAACAAGGTTGGGGCCATCTCCACAACTTAATTGGAGGCTCCCAACACCACCACGAAGCTTCACCACAATGGAATATGGTTTCGAGGTGACCTCTTCCGTCTAGGGTGCTCAAACACCCAAGAGTAACAAGATCCGCAAGGGATTAGTGGGGGGAATCAAATTTCTCTTGGTGAAAGTATAGATCAAGGCCTTCTCCTCCAAACCCTAGAGCAACGACAAGATTCGATGGCTAGGGAGAGAGATCGGGGAAGAATGAGCTTAGGAGCAACAATGGAGCTTTTGAGGGAAAAGAGGTATGTCTCCTTGGAGAAGAATACCCACTTATATAGGGGAAAGAATCTGACCATTTTCTGCCCACAATAAGTGCATAAGCGGTAGTACTGCTCAGGGGAGCGGTACTTTCGCTTGCCAGAAGATTCGGCCATCACCACACAGCTGACACAGTCTGGGAGGTGGTAGTGCCGCCGGAGACGACCGCTCCTACCAGCGGTACTTTCGCTTGGTGCTGCAGGAGGGGCGGACCTGACAGAAGTTCCGGGGGGCAGCACGGTAGTACCGCTCAGGGGAGCGATACTTCCGCTAATGTTGCCGCCTTACTTCCGCCCATAGTGGCGCGGGGTACCAGACACATGTCTGGTCGCCCGCGAGAGTCTGGAACATCAGAGCGGTACTACCGCTCCTGAGGAGCTGTACTTCAGCTCTATGGAAACTAGAACACCAGAAGAAAAACATAAGCAGAAGTGTCCTTAGAACTTCAGGGTGGCAGTACCGCTGGGGTGGTACTACCGCTCCCTGCAGAGCGGTACTTCTGCTTTAAAAGCAACATGACACCAGAAGGAAAATGTAAGCGGTAGTGACCTTAGAACTGCAGGGCGGCAGTACCGCTGGGGCGGTACTACCGCTTCACAGGGCGGTACTTCCTCTTAGATGAAACAGAGGAATCCTGGAAAAAGGTCAGAAGCTCCAGAGTGCCGGGAAGGGAGAGTGGTGCAAATGTGCACGCGTTTGATTCCACCCAACCTTTCCAAATGCGGAACCCCTCTTGATAGTACGGATTTCCTACGACTCAGGTTCACCAACACAAAATCGTCAAAAAGTAACCGTCTTCTCTTTTTAATCACTGAGGGGAAATAATCGTCTCGTGCCACCTGATAATCTCTGAAAGCTTAGTGCAGACGATTAGTCCGCAAAAGCATTGTCATCCATCACCAAAACCACTAGGGTAGAAATATGCCCTTACATTTGTTTTGTACCCTCTTTGATCCATATTACTTTGTCTTAGAATTGTGTAGATACAGATGTATTTAGACACGTTTACTGTTAGATACATCCGGATCTAAACAAATAATATGAATAAGAGGAAGTAGCATATATTTATAAATTTCCTTTAAGAAGCTTTTGCCACACCACCGCGGCGTACATAGGCTAATCCTATATACCTGAATAATTCATCCTCACTATTTCTATCATCTTAACATGCATATATGCCACAATATCAAAGGACCACCACAACATGCATGAGAATTGTTATTTTTTATTACTTGATCCCCAATAATCTTGCTTACTTCAACACACACACACACACACACACACACACACACACACACACACACACACACACACACACACACACACACACACATAAACCATCCACACATGTCAACTCATCAAAGGCCCACCGAACATGGAAGGGAAGTAATTTCATTGTATATTCAGTAAATATTTTGGGAAATCCAATTCGGTTCTTAGGAGCATATGCTCCTGCCCACCAATTTTTTTTAATGTTAAAAAAAAATTAGACGTGTTATATGTCACATCCAAATGCTACCTGAAATTTTTTGTTAAAAATCTTAAGCATTTTGAGCCGTGTGAAAATAAAAATCAAACGTCAAATGTTACCTACAAATGTTACAGTTAATTTTGTTTTTCTCACTGACGAAGTACCGCTATCCCGTTTCGCACGAAAATTATCAAGCACGCTTGTTACACTAAGACGGAAATTCATACCAAAAAAACAGATTTTTTAAATTTTATTTACTATTTTTTTTGAATTTACTATTCATGTGGGAGCAAATCCTCCCAAGAGCCAAAAAGGCCCTCCCAAATATTTTCAACTATATAACAACAATACAATATATAATATGTGACCATCACGGGTTCGAGTCCTGAAAACGGCCTCCTACAGAGATTAGGAAAAGGCTGCGTACTATATATCCAAAGTGGTTAGACTCTTCCTTGGACCCAAGCAGGAGCTACATGCACCGGGCTGCCCTTAATATATAATATGTGTTTTTAGTTTTTATATACTTTTAATCCAAATATTTTATATAATCAAATCTTATTAAAATATATTACAGCATATTCCTGCAAATCTTGTTGAAATATATTACAACATATTTCCGCCGCAAGGCTCAAGGTATCATCTAGTTTTATTCCTACAAATCTTGTTGAAATATATTACAACATATTTCCGCCGCAAGGCTCAAGGTATCATCTAGTTTTCGAAACTAGTGAATCCAGTGGTTCCAATGTATAGAATCGCACAGCGTGCGGAGCTGGTCATCATGCTTAGATGCTGGTCAGTAGAATGCGTCCACACTCGTGAAAACTACCACCACTACTCCATAGTACTTCACTTGAACACTCGTACAGCATATACGTTATACAAGTGTGCGTATGATATCTCGCTTCAGTTAGAGCAACTCCAACGCGCCGACCCATTTCGTCCGACCGCGTCCGTTTGGGTCGCCGCGGACAGACGCGGCGACCCAAACGGACGCGCGTCCGTTTTTTGTCCGCCCGCAACCCATTCGCGGCCCAAATTTGGGCCGCATTTGCGTCGGCGCGGACACGAGACGGACGCGCGCGTCGCCCGCCCTTCTCCTTCCCCTGGCCCGCCTGTCGGCAGCACAAGGGCCATTTCCTCTGTCCTCTCTTCGCCCCCCGCCACTCGGCCGCCTCCGCCTCCCGCCGCCGCCGCCCATTTTTCGCCGACGCCGCCGGCCATCTGTCCATAGATAGGTCATCCCGATGGCCGCCCCTCCTCCCCACGCCGCCGCCCCGTTCCGCTGACCCCGGCAGCCTCCTGACGTCGACGCCGCCACCGTCCCCTTCGCCGGCACTCGAGCGCGGCATCCTCTCTCCCGGACACCGACACGCCCACAGGACGCCGGCGCGCTCGCCGGTAGGCGGCAGGGCTTCTGCCTTGTCTCGGTGTCGCGCGGGGCTCGTCATCGGCTGGCTCCTTCCACGACGCCCGCAAGCTGTTCGACAGTTTGCCCCAAGGTACAAATGGACTCCGACGACGAGTTCTTTTTCTACAATGTTCTTGAAATGCAATTTGAAACAATTTAATGTTCATTTGGTTTGTAATAACTATGCCATATTTATGTGGTTTTGCAACTATTTATTAGACCTATGTTTTTATTTGTCCTATTCTATACGTTTGCCGGCCGCTGGCATGTGTTTGCCGGCCGCTGGCATGTCGCCGGCGCGAACTCTACCTTGGATGGCATGGCCGCTGGCATGATCGATGGCCGCGGGCCCTTTTTAATTTGAAAACTGAAAATTACGAACGAAAAATGGGTCGACGCGTTGGGCGACCAGCCGACCCATTTAGAAAGGGGGGCGGACAGGCCGACCCAAACGGACAAAAGACGAACAAACCGCGCGTCCGTTTGGATCGGCCGGTTGGAGTTGCTCTTACTTCCGCATATCGTATATCTTTGGTTTTCAGTCGAGGAAAGAGAATAGGAGAGATCATCCAGTAAGTAACCCTGCGCGGGCAGTGGATGCCCAATCTCCTATGAATAAAAAGCAAACCGCTAGTGCAGCCTCAGCCTGGGATGGAGATGGGAGAGCGATCGAGAATCCCTTTGCTGTCATGAGTCCCAACTTTCCCGTCACATCAATCAATCAGTATGCATGTCAGCCCAGTCCCCTGCAAAAGGTAGCGCCCCACAGGCCACAGGTCTAGTACTACTAGGAAGTACTACTAAAAGAAGTGATGTATGGTGCTACTTTGTCCTGTGACTGCGTCAGCTTTCGTGAAGGCATCGGAATTTTGTTTGACCCGCACCTAGCTGCCTGTCCCGGCCGGCGACTCGGCAGCAACACCAAACAGCGATTATATGTGTACGATTATGGGTCTGTGATTCTCACGCTTTGCCGTACGTTTTTGGCATGCTTGCCTAAAATTAGTTTAATAAAATGGGAGTACCTAGTTGCAAGCTTAGGCCAACTCCCACGTGCGACATCAAATGGTCTGGCTGCGTCTGTTTAGGGTAAACGGACGCAAACCCGGCTCAATGCGAGGGGGCAAACGGACATTTGTCTGTTTTCTGTCCACTTTTGCCCTATCCCCGATCCAAATTTGGACCGCGTTTGCGTCGAAACAGACAACACACGGACGGGCAGGACAGATGCCTCCATTTTCCCTCCCGCCCCAAAATCCTCCTGCACTCCCCTCCCCCTTTCTCCACCATGCCCCGAAGAAACCCGACGACCCGGTCGCCATTGTGTAGCCCGCGGCGAAGAAGAAGGGCCCGAAGAAGCCGCGGTCGAAGCTCACGTCGGAGGAGCAGGCACACCTTGACCGTGAATCGGCCAAGAGGAGGGGACAGCGGACCACAACGGCAGAGAAGAAAGCCACGGCTGACTATGCCGCCGAGGACGTGACCATAGAGCAGGCCGACATCGACAAGAATGAGGCCATCCTCGCCAAGGCCATGCAGGCAGCGACGGTGCTAGGGTTGTGCCGACCGGCCATCCTCGCCAAGGCAATCCTCGCCAAGGACAACATCATTGTGCTAGGGTTGTGCCGACCGGCACCTACCATTCACTCCGTTGCCGCCATGGCCGCGGCAAGCACATGCTCGTCAGCCATCCGCCCTCCGCAGCACCAGTCGCTAGCTTCCTTCATAACACCGGAGACGCATGGGTTCTCCACGTTGCGACTGCACGGCCAGACCCGGTTCTCAACGTCGCCGGACGGTAGCCTGATCACGCCAGCCACCCCCGCCATCCCGTCAGTCATCGACCTCAATGTCACGCCTATGGCTGGCCAGTCATCGGACGGGATGCAAAGGAAGCAGCCCCCGTCGATTCCTACGAACAACTTTTCCGGCGCCCGCAAGCTGTTTAATGGAATGCCACTCCCGACGGCGCCGACGACGACCCCGAGTACACCCAGTTCATGGAGAATGTCATCTTCGAGGGAAATTGTCAGGCTTTCCACGTCGATGGCCAAAGCAACACTTTCGATCAAGGCCATGCTTTCGATCCCGAGGAGACACAAAGCCAAGACGGTCGCGACCAAAGTGGTGTCGATGAAGAACAAGAGGTGGATGATCATGGCAACTCACGGCATGAAGATGAGGACATCTATTACGAAGGAGAGGAAGAAGAAGTCGACATTGCGGAGCAGCCATTGATCTTCATCAATGAGCTCACCCAAATAGCCGAGGCACAAAGAAGGTTGTAAGGGCATATTTCCACCCTATTAGTTTTGGTGATTGATGACAATGCTTTTGCGGACCAACCGGGTGCAGTAAGCTTTCAGAGATTATCAGGTGGCACGAGACGGTTATTTTCCCCTCGGTGATTAAAAAGAGAAGATGGGTTGTTTCTATCGATTTTGTGTTGGTGTTCCAGAGTCGTAGGAAATCCGTACTATCAAGAGGGGGTTAGCATTTGGAAAGGTTGGGTGGAATCAAACACATACACATTTGCACCGCTCTCCTTTCCTGGAGCTTCTGTTCTTTTCACCACTCCCCTTCTCTCTCTGATAAGCGGAAGTACCGCTCTGATGAGCGGTAGTACCGCCCCAGCGGTACTACTGCCCTGAAGTACTAAGCAATCTTCCGCTTAAGTTTTTCTTCTCGCATTCTGGATTTTCTGAGTGGAAGTACCGCTCCTCAGGAGCGGTAGTACCGCTCTGCCTAGTCCTGTGTCCCTCGCAAGGGACCAGACATGTGTCTGGTCCCCCGCGCCATAATAAGCAGAAGTACCGTTCACGAGGAGCAGTAGTACCGCTCCAGAGGCAGTACCGCCTCCCTGACACTATCAGCAGCGGGAAACGTCTAGGTCTGTGCTGCAAGCAGAAGTACCGCTCCCCTGAGCGGTACTACCGCTTATGCACTTATTGTGGGTAGAAAACGGTCAGATTTCTCCCCCCTATATAAGTGGGTCTTCTTCTGCAAAGTGACTCACCTCTTTTCCCCCAAAAGCTCCATTGTTGCTCCTAAGCCCATTCTTGCCCGATCTCTCTCCCTAGCCATCGATTCTTGTTGATGCTCTAGGGTTTGGAGGAGAAGGCCTTGATCTACACTTCTGCCAAGAGAAATTTGATTCCCCCTACTAATCCCTTGCGGATCTTGTTACTCTTGGGTGTTTGAGCACCCTAGACGGAAGAGGTCACCTCGAAGCCATATTCCATTGTGGTGAAGCTTCGTGGTGGTGTTGGGAGCCTCCAATTAAGTTGTGGAAATTGCCCCAGCCTTGTTTGTAAAGGTCAGGTCACCTCCTTTAAGAGCACCACTTGTGGAATCACGACATCTCGCATTGTGTGAGGGCGTGAGGAGAATATGGTGGACTTAGTGGCATCTTGGGGAGCATTGTGCCTCCACACCGCTCTAACGGAGACGTACTTCCCCTCAAAGGGAAGGAACTCTGGTAACACATCCTCGTCTCCATCGGTTCCACTTGTGGTTACTTCTTACCTTTACCTTGAGCAAGATTTACTTATATTGTATCCTTTGTTCGCTTGTGTTGTTATTGTTGTTAGCATCATATAGGTTGCTCACCTAGTTGTATATCTAGACAACCTATTTGTTGCTAAACCTAATTTGCTAAAGATAAGTTAAAAAGTGGTAGTTGCCTATTCACCCCCCCCTCTTCTAGTCAACCATATCGATCATTTCAATTGGTATCAGAGCTACGTCTCTTTATTAAGGTGCTTTACCGCCTAAAGAGTATGGTTGACGGCGGGGTCGGTATGTTGAACTTCCCTAGGCCGTGGGTGTGAACACGGTCTTTCGTGAGGATTTAAATGATGACATGGCCTCACTTAAATCCTCCATGACGACTGAGGTCAAATCCATGTTTAAATAATTCCTTGATGGTCTCAAACTTTCTACCGATCCGTTGCAAGTGGTTAATCCCACTACCTCGACATCGGATGTCCACGCCGGTAAGGAGGGGGCTAGCACTGATAAGAACAAGCTACCTCAAGGAACTAGTGGGACGGGTACCTTTGCCTCGGTACCCCCTCCCGTGGTCTATGGAGGACCGGTGCACCCACCTCATATAGTTAATCTTGGTCCTCCTCCTAAACTTGTTAAGATTGATTTTGCTAATTGGATTTTTTGTATCAAGTCTCATTTGAATCACAGCTCAACTCAACTTTGGAGAATCAATGAGAAAGGATAATACCTGCATGATCCAAACAACCTCACCCCAAGAGAAGAGGCCGATAATCAACTCAATCACTCCACCTTGTTCATTCTTCAAGCTGCAATGCCTCCCGAAGATCTAGCTCACTTGTGTCCCTTAGGTCGTGCTAAGGATTGTTGGGAACACATTGTCTCTTTATACAAGGACAGCTCAAGCATTAAACATTCCAACTTTGAGGTAGTGCTTGATGAAGTGGGTGAGTTTGTGATGATTGAAGATGAGGACCCTTGTGAGCTTTACTGGAGAGTGACTACTCTTGACGTCGCTCTTCAAGATCATGGAAGCAAGGATACGGATGACAACTGGATCAAGCGTAAGTTTCTCAAGGCCATCATGCCATTCAACAAGGCCATGTCCTCCGTTAACCGTCCAAGACCGGACTTTCATTCTCTGTCATCAAGCGACGTGTTGGATGAGTTTATTGCAATGAACATCTTGAACAAGACCGCCGACAACGCTCTAGCTCGTGTCCAACGGGCAAAGAAGTCATCACCCAACCTTGCTTTGAAGGACATGGTCATTCAAGAAGAAGAATAAGAGGAGGAAGAGGAGGGTTGCCCCAAAGACACCAAATATGCTTACCATGAGAACATGGCTCTCGCATCTAGGCAATTTTGGAACAACAAGAGAAACACAAGGCCCAACTTCTCTAAGAACAACTCAAGTGGGTCAAAAGGTAAGCAACGTGTGAGGACTTGCTACAATTGTGGTAATGTGAGTCACTTCGTGGTGGATTGCCCATATGAGAAGAGGGAAGACAATGGTGGCAAGCTCATCCGCAAAGATAAGGCCAAGTCCTTCCCCAACAAGAACAACTTCACCAAGAAGGCGCCTCACAAAGTGTTGGTGGCTCAAGAAGAGTATGCCTTCGATGATGATGTTGATGACAAAGATACAAGTGGTGAAGGTATGGCAATGGCTAGAGTGGCAATTGCATCCTCTACCCCAACCAAGGTGTCACTCTTAGATGCCCCCAACGAGAACCACATTGCTAGGTGCCTTATGGCCAAAGTATCACCAAGGTAACCCCCCAACATCCAAACCTCAAACATTAAAACTTCCATTTCTACCAATCCTTATTTGTTGGATTGTGTGGATGAACATGAGGAGGCAAAGGAGGGTGAGAATGAGTTTGACAAGTTCTTGGGTAAACTCAAAGGCGAATCCAAGAAGCACTTTGTTGCTCTCTTGGAACAACTTGGTGAGGCCAATGATATCATTGAGTCTCAAGAGGAATCCCTCGAGGAGTTGAAGGGGCATAGTCGTGATTATGCCGATGAGATAGCAGATCTGTCCATTGCTCTTGAGGAAGAGTGAGGTCTTCGTTTGACTCTTGAGGAGTCACAAAACGTTGACCTTGCTAGATTACGTAAAGATCATGATCATGCTATTGTTCTTAATCGTGTGCTCAAATCTGATAAGGTTGCACTTGGGGTTGGCCATGATAGACTTAAGGAAGAGTTTGACGCACTGGACAATGCTCACAAGGCATTAAAGAGTGCGCATGCCTCTCTCAAGGAGTCTAATGATCAACTCCAAGTAAAACTAACTAAGGAAATAGCCACGTGTCCTCCTTTTGTGTTAATTGATAATGCCATTGCTACTAACCCTTGTTGTGAGCATGTGCACCTTGTGGAGGAGAATGCTAAGTTGAAAGAACAACTTGAGAAAGGCCTTGTGACATGTATCCGAGGTGAGAAGAATCTCAATGACCTTTTGAGCAGTCAAAAGGAAGTTGTAGCAAAGGAAGGAATTGGGTTTGCACCCAATTCTAAGAAGAAGAAGAAGAAGAAGAAGAAGAAGAAGAAGAAGAAGAAGAAGAAGAAGAAGAAGAAGACGAAGGTGAAGACCATGCAAGCTCCCCCGCTCAAGAAAACCTTTGTCAAAGCGGGAAAGATTACTCATGAGAAGAAGGACGTGGTTGTGGGTGGTAATGCCAAGAAGGGAAACACCACTCCCTCCAACAAGGCCGGCAATTTTAACCCCTCTTATGTTTTATGCCATGCTAGTGATGGGCATGTTTATGCCAAATATGTTGGTTCTTCTGATGAGTACATTGAATGGTCTATTTGGGTTCCTAAAACCCTTGTTACTAACATGTAAAGACCCATTAAAGAATGGGTACCTAAATCCAAGCATTGATCTATTGTAGAAGTTTGCTTCCGGAGGAGTCTCATGGTTGCTCGATAGTGGAGCAACAAATCATATGACCGGAAGCAAGGACTTGGTGGTGGACGTTCGACCGGATGCATCTTTGGCCACTCAAGTCTCCTTTGGTGATGACACGATTTCAAAGGTATTGCATCTTGACAAGGTAGTTATCTCTCCGGACTTAACTATTGAGAGAGTCATGCTTGTTGATACCCTTGCATACAATTTGCTTTCCGTTCGTCAACTTGCACTCATGGGTTTTAGTAGTTTCTTTGGCATTGATACCGTGACCCTTTTGTGGAGCAAGACTCTTAAAGTAGCCTTTGTTGGGCATGTCGAAAACGGTCTCTATGCGATTAACTTCTCAGAGCGACCTACTAAAACCGCGACTTGCCTAATGGCTAAAATTGATGTGGGATGGCTTTGGCATCGCCGGCTAGCCCATGTCAATATGAGATCTTTGAAAAGTCTCCTAAAAGGGGATCACATTCTTGGACTAACAAACGTAAGTTTTGCCAAAGATCGTGCTTGCAGTGCTTGTATCGAAGGAAAGCTACATGAGAAAGCTCATCGACCCACGACTACCATCTACTCGAAGAGGACCCTGCAGCACCTTCACATGGATCTCTTCGGTCCCCCATCTTTTGATAGTCTTGGGGGAAGAAAGTATTGCTTGGTGATTGTGGATGATTATTGAAGATACACTTGGGTATACTTCTTCAAGAAGAAGAGTGAGACCCAGCAGACCATCATCAACTTTTCAAATGAAGTTCAATGTCAACATGAAGCATAGATTTTGATGATTAGAAGTGACAACGGCACTGAGTTCAAGAACTACACCTTGGATGAATTTCTTAGTGATGAGGGGATAAAGCATCTGCTGGAATTTGATTTAAACATGGGCAAGCCCAATAGCATTTTTCAGAATTCCTAATAAATCCTAGAGGCCCACTAAGCCCATTCGTGCAAGGCAAGAGGTGGGACAAAAGTTTACTCCCACATTGCTAGTTTAGTAGGAGTTGGACCTCCTTATAAGGGAGGATGTTTCCCCACATGTATGAGCATGAGAACAAGAGAGACATAGACGCGCGCTCCTCCTCCGCCGCCCGCCTCGCCACACCACGCCACGCCACGCCTCGTCACGACGCGACGCGACGCGCCGCGGGTTGCGGGAATGAGCCGATGTCTAAATTTTTTCCACGCACGACTGGTATATGAAAGGTCACTCGGGAGCTGAAAAGTTTTGTTGTAGTGGAGATTAATTACGAACGATGTACCCTTCGGTTGCTGCCTGTTCGTTTCATATCCCTCTTTTGCTTTGCCTCCCGTCGCTGCATGTTCGCCTCCTTCTCATGTGCTTATAAAAGGGAGGTCCATCCTCTCCAGAGAGACACACCAGAACCTCCTTCTCCTCCTCATGCCACTGAGTTCCAATCCTTGAGCTGCTGCAAGGTTCTTCCCCATCCCGGCTTGCGGTGTGCACCGCAGGTCAGGACAGTAGGCCTCCGAAACCCCACCACTTTGAGTCCTGTACGGGAGAAGGTTGATAAGGTTTTTGGGGAGCGCTCTGCGTGACTACTGACTACTTCACCACGGACGCCGACGACTACTTCCCGGATGACGACTTCTTCCCTAACGTCAATAACCTCTTCGACGACATGGCCGGTGACGACGTCAACGCCAACGCTAACGCTGCTGCCACCGCTTAGTACGTGTTCGTGTATTTCCTGTTCGAGGTTCTACCAGAGACTCTTGGTCTAGTTTCTGTTCTACATATGTTTCGGTCTAGTTCACATGTCCACATAATATTCACCTACTATCCTTTAGTTTGCCTGATAAGTTTTGTTACTCTTATTGTGGCATACTCTCCTCTACGTTGCATGACTAGTGTTGCCTCTGTTACCATGATCTTGTTTTATCTACTATTTATTTCGTTTAAATCATTCAGTAAATTGCTCATTCTTCCAACAATCCAAAAACCTTATTATAGGCAATTTACCCCGTGTGGTTTTGCTGCTTCCATGAGGCCTCCTATGTTTGAGGGTGTGCACTATAAGAGGTGGCGTGTGAGGGCCGTGCTATGGTTTCAAACCATGAGCTGCTATGACGCCACTCTTGGCAAGCCTGAAGGAGATCTTAATCCTCAAAAGGAACATGTTTTTCAGAAAACGGATACCTTGTTTAAGGCTGCTCTTTTGAGTGTTCTTGGTGAGAACATAGTTGATGCTTATGCGTCAATTGATAATGGCAAAGATATGTGGGATGCACTCGAGGCCAAGTTTGGGGTCTCGAATGCCGGCACTGAGTTGTATATCATGGAACAATTCTATGACTACAGGATGACTGATGAGCGCTCCGTGGTTGAGCAAGCTCACTAGATACAGTCATTGGCTAGAGAACTTGAGCACTTCAACTGTATGTTACCAGATAAGTTTGTTGCTGGAGGCATTATCACTAAGCTTCCTCCCTCATGGAGGAACTTTGCTACCTCTCTGAAGCATAAGAGACGGGAGTTTCCCGTTCCGGATCTCATTGGTACTCTTGATGTGGAAGAAAAGGAGAGAGCAAAAGACATACGTGCTCGAGGTATTGAGGGAGGTTCTAGTGCCAATCTAGTACATAAGAAAAACTTCCAGCCCCACAAGTCGCCCCACAAGTTCAAGAACAAGGGCAAGTTTGATGGCAAGGGAAAGTTTGATGGGAAGAACAAGGCTTCGCAGCACACCAACTTCAAGAAGAAGACTGACAAGAAGAAAGGTGTTTGTCATGTCTGCGGAGATCCTGATCATTGGGCCCCTAGCTGCCCTAACCGTCATGACAAGCGTCAACATGGGAAAGGAGACAAGATCGCCAATGTTGTCATTGGTGACACTGAGATAAAGGATGTTGGGTATGGTATACGTCCCACTATTCTCTCAGTATGTCGTTCTCCTGATTGGTTGATTGATACGGGTGCTAATGTGCATGTATGCGGTGATATTTCCATGTTTTCTTCCTATCAGGCCGCAGGAACTACTTCCGTGCTGATGGGCAACGGTTCAAGTGCTTCTGTTTGTGGTGTTGGCACGGTCGATCTGAAGTTTACTTCGGGGAAGATTGTGCGGCTGAAGAACATGCACTATGTCCCCTCCGTCAATAAAAATCATGTTAGCGGATCTCTTTTGTGTACAGATGGCTACAAGCTTGTCTTTGAGTCCAATAAATTTGTGATATCCAAGTATGGAACTTTTGTTGGTAAAGGTTATGAGTCGGGAGGTTTGTTCAGACTATCATTGTCAGATGTTTCTAATGAAGTTGTCAATCATGTTTGCAACAATAGTGAATCAAATGTCTGGCATTCACGTGTCTGTCATGTTAATTTTGGTTGTATGACGCGGCTAGCCAAGTTGAACTTAATTCCCAACTTCACCGCTCTCAAGGGATCTAAGTGTAAAGTTTGTGTGCAAGCTAAGCAACCTCGTAAGTCTCATACAACCGCGGAAACAAGAAATCTAGCGCCACTAGAACTCATACATTCAGATCTTTGTGAAATGAATGGTGTTTTGACAGAAGGTGGAAAGAAATATTTCATGATGTTAATTGATGACTCCACTAGGTATTGCCATGTGTATCTTTTGAAATCAAAAGATGAGGCTTTGAATTTTTTCAAGAACTATAAAGCTGAAGTGGAAAACCAACTTGATCGGAAAATCAAGAGGCTTAGGTCCGATCGTGGTGGAGAGTATTTTTCCAATGAATTTGATTCTTTTTGTGCGGAACATGGTATAATCCATCAAAGGATGCCTCCCTATTCACCTTAGTCAAATGGGGTAGCCGAAAGAAAGAACCGTACTCTAACTGATTTGGTTAACGCCATGTTAGACACATTGGGTCTGTCCAAGGCATGGTGGGGGGAGGCGATATTGACTGCATGTCATGTCCTAAATTGAGTTCCCACAAAGAACAAAGAGATAACTCCATTCGAGGAATGGGAGAAGAAAAGGTTAAAACTCTCTTACCTACGAACTTGGGGATGCTTGGCAAAAGTCAATATACCAATTCCAAAGAAGCGAAAGCTTGGACCAATAACTGTGGATTGTGTTTTCCTAGGCTATGCTTTTCATAGCATTGGTTATAGATTCTTGATTGTAAAATCTGAGGTATCTGACATGCACGTCGGTACAATCATGGAGTCGAATGATGCGACATTCTTCGAAGATATCTTTCCCGTGAAGGATATGGGTAGCTCATCAAATCAGGAGTTGCCTAGTTCATCGAGTCAAGATGTAGTTACTGTTTCTGAACCTACCATTCAGACACAACATCTTGAAGATCCCATGGAGGAAAATAATGAGACTCCTAAAAGGAGCAAGAGACAAAGGACTGCAAAGTCCTTTGGTGATGATTTTCTTGTATATCTCATAGATGACACTCCCAGTTCTATTTCAGAGGCCTATGCATCTGAAGATGCCGACTACAGGAAGGAAGCGGTCCGTAGTGAGATGGATTCCATCTTGGCAAATGAAACTTGGGATATAACTGATCGTACTTATGGGTGCAAACCTATAGGGTGCAAATGGGTATTCAAGAAGAAGCTTAGCCCTGATGGCACTATTGAAAAGTACAAGGCACGGCTCATGGCCAAGGGTTATACCCAAAAGGAAGTTGAAGACTTCTTTGATACTTACTCACCTATGGCTCGACTGACCACTATTTGAGTGCTACTTTCACTAGCTGCCTCACATGGTCTTCTCGTTCATCAAATGGATGTTAAGACTGCTTTCCTAAATAGAGAGTTGGACGAGGAAATTTACATGGAACAACCAGATGGGTTTATAGTGGACGGTCAGGAAGGAAAGGTGTGCAAATTGTTGAAGGCTTTGTATGGACTTAAACAAGCACCTAAGCAGTGGCATGAAAAGTTTGAAAGAACTTTAACAGCTGCAGGCTTTGTTGTAAACGAAGCAGACAAATGTGTGTACTATCGCCATGGTGAGGGCGAGGGAGTCATCCTTTGCTTGTATGTTGATGACATATTGATTTTTGGAACAAATCTGAATGTTATTAAGGAGGTCAAGGATTTCCTATCTCGTTGTTTTGAGATGAAGGATTTAGGAGTAGCTGATTTTATTCTGAATATCAAGCTGCTGAGAGATGATGATGGTGGGATTACATTGCTTCAATCTCACTATGTGGAAAAGATCTTGAGTCACTTTGGTTATAGTGACTGCAAGCCCTCTCCAACACCTTATGATGCTAGCGTGTTACTTCGAAATAATCAAAGAATTGCTAGATATCAATTGAAATACTCTCAGATTATTGGTTCACTTATGTACTTAGCTAGTGCCACGAGACCTGACATCTCTTTTGCTATTAGCAAACTGAGCCGGTTTGTCTCAAAACCAGGAGATGATCATTGGAAAGCTCTAGAAAGAGTTATGCGTTATTTGAAGGGCACTACGAGTTATGGAATTCACTACACTGGGTACCCAAAGGTGCTTGAAGGGTATAGTGACTCAAACTGGATCTCTGATGCTGATGAGATAAAGGCCACGAGCCGATATGTATTCACTCATGGTCGTGGTGCTGTTTCTCGGAAGTCTTGCAAGCAGACCATCTTAACAAGGTCAACAATGGAAGCAGAACTCACAGCACTAGATACAGCTACGGTCGAAGCAGATTGGCTTCGTCGGTTCTTGAATGACTTATCGGTTGTGGAGAAACCTGTACCGGGTGTTCTTATGAACTGCGACAATCAAACTGTGATCGCCAAAGTGAGTAGTTCAAAGGATAACATGAAGTCATCAAGACATGTTCAGAGAAGGTTAAAGTCTGTCAGGAAAATGAGAAACTCCGGAGTTATTGCATTAGATTATATCCAAACGTCTAAAAAACTGGCAGATCCTTTTACTAAGGGTCGATAACATAATGTGATAGATAATGCATCAAAGGAGATGGGTATGAGACCCACGATATGAGTTGTTCACAGTGGTAACCTATTCTATGTGACCAGAGATCCTATGAATTAGATGTGGAAGACAAGTTGTTGATCAACTGAGAGGAGAGTATCCTTACTATTAATAATACCACTCCATGAAGATGCAATACTTTCCTAATCTGCATGGCAGATTGATATATATCTTAATGTGTTCTAAGTGGCTTATTTAAGCAGAGATGTTATCCTGCAGAACATCTTTCAAAGAACACACCTATATGAGTCTGATTGTTAACGTCGCAATCTATGAGAGTAGGGTGCTCTCTAGTAAACTCATTAAAGGCCTCGGAGTATGACACATAAGCTCCACCCGCGGGGAAGTCCCACAGTAGCCTAGTATCGGTCAAGGCTTTGTGTGAAGCTAGATTCGCGGAAAACTTGCAGTTCAAGGCCTAGTCCACTGTTCAAGTTGCTTACTAGTGTAGCATAGAGTTCTAGGTGGAAGTTCAACTTAACAGTCTCCACTGTAGTACCGGTATATAAACAGTGTTTTGGAACCAAAGGCAAATTTTGTGTGCCTCTGGGATCTGGTGGGGGATTGCTGGAATTTGATCTAAACATGGGCAAGCCCAATAGCATTTTTCAGAATTCCTAATAAATCCTAGAGGCCCACTAATCCCATTCTTGCAAGGCAAGAGGTGGGACAAAAGTTTAGTCCCACATTGCTAGTTTAGTAGGAGTTGGACCTCCTTATAAGGGAGGATGTTTCCCCACATGTATGAGCATGAGAACAAGAGAGACATACACGCGCGCTCCTCCTCCGCCGCCCGCCACGCAACGCCACGCCTCGTCACGACGCGCCGCGGGTTGCGGGAACGAGCCGAGCCAATGTCTAAATTTTTGCCATGCACGACTGGTATACGAAAGGTCACTCGGGAGCTGAAAAGTTTTGATGTAGTGGAGATTAATTACGAACGTAGCACCCTTCGGCTGCTGCCTGTTCGTTTCGTCTCCCTCTTTTGCTTCACCTCCCGTCGCTGCCTGTTCGCTTCCTTCTCCTGTGCTTATAAAAGGGAGGTCGCTCCTCTCAAGAGAGACACACCAGATCCTCCTTCTCCTCCTCACGCCATCGAGTTCCAATCCCTGAGTTGCTGCAAGGTTCCTCCCCATCCCGCCTTGCGGCGTGCACCGCGGGTCGGGACAGTAGGCCTCCGAAACCCCACCACTTTGAGTCATGTACGGGGGAAGGATGATAAGATTTTTGGGGAGCGCTCTGCGTGACTACTGACTACTTCACCACGGACGCTGACGACTACTTCCTGGACGACGACTTCTTCCCTGACGTCAATAACCTCTTCGACGACATGGCCGATGACGATGTCAATGCAAACGCTAACGTTGCTGCCACCGCTCAGTACGTGTTCGTGTCTTTCCTGTTCGAGGTTCTGCTAGAGATTCTTGGTCTGCTTTCTGTTCTACATATGTTTCGGTCTAGTTCACATGTTCACATAATATTCACCTACTCTCCTTTAGTTTGCCTGATAAGTTTTGTTCCTCATATTGTGGAATACTCTCCTCTACGTTGCATGACTAGTGTTGCCTCTATTACCATGATCTTGTTTTATCTACTGTTTATTTCGTTTAAATCATTTAGTAAATTGCTCATTTTTCCAACAGCATCAATATTCCACACCATATACCCCTCAACAAAATGGTGTTGGGACAGGAAGAACCGGATGTTGATGGATGCGACAAGGACCATGATGGCGGAGTTTAAATCTCCGTACAACTTTTGGGCCAAAGCCATCAACACCGCATGTCATGCATCCAATCGACTCTACCTCCGCAAAGGCTTGAACAAGACTCCATATGATATACTTACCTGTCATGGTTTTGTCATGGCAAGATGTCCTCATGAGAGAACTTAGGTGTGAGGCCATCGCAACTAGGTGGCAGCTTCAGAGGGGTTGGTCGGAATCGAGAGACGCGAGTTTACCTAGGTTCGGCGCCTCCGATGGAGGTAATAGCCTACGTCCTGCTTTGTGTGTATTGATGATGAGGATGATCTAGATTACAAGGGTGCTGTTTTGCTACCTCTAGTCTCGAGAGCCTCTAATCTGTCTATCTCTAATGACTTGAACTTGTCCCTCTTGGGGTGCCTTGCGCCTCCTTATATAGGTGGAAGGGGCAGGCTTACATGTAGAGTCCAACCAGGACTGGGATTATGACTAGTCTCTTTGAATCCTAATCCGGGTCTTGGTTCTCTTGTGAGGGAATTCTCCCTCTTCTTGGGCCTTCTCTGTGAGCCGGCCCTCCGGGCCTCTCCATGAGCCGCCTGCCACGGGGTGCACACTAGGCATTGGGCCTTGACGTCCAGGTTGACCCGGTAACCACGATGACTTTATAAGCCGCCAAATGATGGGACGGGTCATACTCCTGGCCGGGTCAAACCGTGGGTAATATCCCCGACATTACCGGTAACAAGCCCAACCTCAAGTACTTCCTGGTGTTCGGTTGTAAGTGTTTCATTCTCAAGAAAGGTGTTCGTTTGTCTAAATTTGAATCTAGAGCTCATGAGGGCATATTTGTTGATTATACTACAAACTCGCATGCTTACCGTGTTCTCAACAAGTCCACAGGACTCATTGAGGAGACGAGTAACATAGAGTTTGATGAAAATAATGGCTCCCAGGTGGAGCAAAGTGGTCTTTGTGATATAGGTGATGAAATTCCTCCCCAATCCATAACAAGAAAGGGTGTGGGACACTTCCTACCCGTTGAGTAACCCCTTGTGGCTGAAGGAGAAGGACAATGTTCCACGCAAGTGGAACCATCACCGACACAAGACCCACACGCTTCCGTAGAACAAAGTGAAGGCCCTCGACCTCGTGAACAAGATCAAGAGCAAGATCAACCCCATGATGATGATGATACATCACAAGATGCTCAAGATCAAGTTCACAACCCGAGCCAACTCAAGATCTAGATCATGCTCAGGATCAAGAGTAAGCTAGTGATGGCTCTCAAGTTCGTCAAGACAATTCACCGCAACCTTCCATGGAAGAGATTTTAGAAAGACGAGCTGCCAAGATTGCTTCCAAGCTTAGAAATAAGCAACACATTCTAGAGAACGTCTACGGAAGCTTCAATAGAGGGGTAACCACTCGTCATCAATTAGCAAACTTTTGTGCACATCACGTGTTTGTTTCTTGCATTGAACCCCTCAAGGTACAAGAGGCGCTCGAGGACACGGGAAGGATTGAAGCCATGCACGATGGCCTCAACAACTTCGAGCGCAACAAAGTGTGGCGATTGGTGCCAAGACCAAAGGAGAATCAAAATGTCATTGGAACCAAATGGATCTTTAAGAACAAGCAAGATGTGAACGGTGTAGTCATTTGCAACAAGGCAAGATTGGTGGCTCAAGGCTACTCCCAAGCCGAGGGTATCGACTACGGTGAAACTTTTGCTTCTGTTGCTTGCCTTGAATCTATTCGCATGTTTCTTGCATGCGCATCTCATCATGATTTCAAATTATACCAATGGATGTGAAAAGTGCTTTTCTTAATGGTCCACTTAAGGAGTTGGTGTATGTCAAGCAACCATCGGGATTCAAGGATCCTAAGTTCCCCAATCATGTATACGTTCTCGATAAGGCACTATATGGCCTTAAACAAGCCCCACGTGCATGGTATGAGCACCTTACCGAGATGTTGCAAGACCGTGGGTTTGAAATTGGGAAAATCGATCCCACTCTTTTCACAAAGAGGGTTAACGGGAACTTGTTCGTATGCCAACTATAAGTTGATGATATTATCTTTCGTTCTTCTAACAAATTTTTCAATGAAGAGTTTGCCGCACTAATGACCAATGAGTTTGAGATATCCATGATGGGAGAGTTGAAGTTCTTCCTTGGATTCGAAGTCAAGCAACGAAGTTAAGGAACCTTCATCAACCAAGCAAAATATACTCAAGACATCCTCAAGAGCTTCAAGTTGGATGATCTCAAGCCGGCCAACGCCAACACTCCCATGCCGCTCAAATGCCAACTTGACAGTGATCCCAATGGTAAAGCTGTGGATCAAAAGGTATATCGCTCGATGATTGGATCCCTGCTTTATCTTTGTGCCGCTAGGCCAGATATCATGTTGAGTGTGGGAATTTGTGCACGATTTCAATCCGCACCTAAGGAGAGTCACTATGTGGCTGTCAAGCGAATCTTTCGATATTTGGCTCATGCCCCAAACTTTGGCTTATGGTACCCCAAAGGTGCTTCGTTTGATCTCACAGGATATTCGGACACGGATTGGGCGGTAGACCGTGTGGAGAGGAAGTCAACTTCCAGAGGTTGCCAATTCCTTGGTCGCTCTTTAGTAAGTTGGTCTTCAAAGAAACAAAACTATGTTTCTCTCTCGTCCACCGAGGCCGAGCATGTAGTTGTAGCAAATTGTTGTGCACAGTTGCTCTGGATGGGGCAAACTTTAAAGGATTATGGTGTCACTTGTGACAAAGTGCCCCTCTACTGTGACAACGAGAGTGCTATCAGGATATCCAATAACCCGGTTCAACATTGCAAGACGAAGCACATTGAGATTCGCCATCACTTCATCCGGGATCATATCAACCGTGGAGAGATTGATCTTATTCATCTCAATACTAATGAGCAGCTTGCATATATATTCACGAAGCCATTGGATGAAGCAAGATTTCGCGAGTTAAGGCATGAGCTAAATATCATTGATTCGAGCAATGTGGCTTAACTTATTGCACACCCTAACACACTCTTCATTATGTCTTGTTTAGATGTAGGCATGGAAATAGGTGGAGTGTTGTTCTCTCAATGAACTCTCCCTCCCCCAATTATGCATAAATCAATCAAGTCTTTCACATTAGTCATTTTTGATGACTCTTGTGCTTCAAACACGAGTTTTGGTCATAGTCCAAGGTTAAAATCTTTGTGGTGCCATACCAATTGACTCAAACATAGGTGGCTTCGGCCACCGCCCTTCCTCCAAATGAGGTGTTTACTAGTTACAAGCTTATTCTTTGATTTGAATCTCTTCAAGCTTTCTTTTCTTGTCTTGATATCTCTAGTTCTGCCTTGGAGTGTTTTCTCTCTCGTTTCGTAAGTCATATTTTTCTGTGTGAAATTTGGGATGGGCTCTGTTTTAAGTCACGAGTGGTACTACCGCTGGGATGGCCGGTACTACCGCTTTAGCGGCACTACCACGCCTGCCCGCGGTACTACCGCCTCGGGTCCTCTAGGATGGATTAAGTGATGGGCACAGGGAGTTCTAACTCCCCCATACCCATTCACTTCTCCCCTCCTCGTGCCCTCTCTCTCTGGCGACCCATTCTTGCTCCGGGGGCCGTCTCCGATCCCCCAATCTTGTGCCGTCTCCCACATTTCTGTCCGGTGGGATCTTTCCCCACTTCGTCCTCATGCCATGGCCACCGGTATTGCCCTGATCCGTCTTTCTTTTGTCTCTTATTTTGAATTTTTGAATCTAGGGCAATGCATGTGGTAGTGTTCGATTTTCCTCGATTTTTTAGGCATGAGTTGGAAGTGTCTTGCTTGCTAGATAGCAAAGTAGTCGAGGATCACTGCTTTAGGAATTCTACGTCACCGGAATTACCGATCCCTTGCCGCAGAAGTTCTTCCGGCAGGCAGGGCGGTACTACCGCCGGCACCAAGACCGTACTACCGCTTTCAGCGGTACTACCGCTCTGCCTTCAACAGAACTACCGCTGCGAGGAGTGGTACTTCCGCTTGTAACTATAGTTTTCTAACTTCCTATGATCTTCTTCTGCTCCTGTTTTTGTTCTCATTTGACTTCTGCACTCGCTTTACTCTTGGTTTGTCTTTCTGTTCTTTCTTTGTGCGTTCCAGGTGATGGTAGCTTCGCTCCTGCTGCTCGTCGCATGAATCCTAGCTGTGGTGGTTCCAAGTGTCTCTGCACGTCTGAAGGTGACGAGGCTAGTTCTAGTGCTCAACCCCAACGACAATCCATGAAGAAGACTGCTAGCAAGAACAAGGCTGCCAAAGATCCTCAGGATATGACAGCCAAGGAGTTTCTGGAATTCCGTCAGCGCAACCCCTATTGTCGCCCTCAGGCCGAGGCATTTGTTGGGCATCCCTTCTGGACCAAGGATCAATCTCTCATTTATGTTGGGGTTCTGAAGAACAAGACTAATCTCTATGTGCCTGACGCCAAATCCATCGACACGGGGTACATGAGAAGTCGTCCTAACATTGAGTACTTCGCTGAAGCTCATGCTCTGTGCCAGTAGTGGGGTCTATTTCCTATCATCGGCTTCAACAAGGACTTCTGCTGCGAGGCCGTGGCTCAGTTTTATGCCACCATCCACTTTCACAGTGACGATGCCAGGAACTTAACTTGGATGACACGTGGCCAAGTGTTGCACTCCAACTGGAAGGCTTTCATGAACTCTTTGGGCTATGCTGATAATTGGTTGGATGAGCCTGTTGGCCTCCGTCCACACATTGAGACCGCTGCAATCCACAAGTCCAAGCTTATTCGCTATTCTAGGGTTGTGAAGACTGCCAAGGGTACTCGCACTGTGCTCATTCCATTTCTGGGCATTATGCATCGTATCTTTCGCAACACACTTTTCCCTCGAGTTGGGAACAAGGATCAGGTTCACTCTTACCTTGTAATCTGCTGCTGATGTGCAACAAGGAGAAGGGCAAAGACTCTACTTTGGATGTTTCCCACATTATGTGGAAGGACCTTTGCTCAGCTGTGCTTGATCGGAAGGTGCCCATCTATGGCCCCTATCTCTTTAAGTTGATTGAAGACACTTGGGCTGCGACGTTCCTTGGTGAGCCTGTTGTGACTGAGAACATGGTGCATCACGGTATCCTGAAGCTTCGTGTGAAGGAGAATTGGGGCGTTGCAGCTTCTGGCCCTGAAATTGCCCCACGGACTCTGATGATGAGGAGAATCCAGATTAGAGAGATGACACTTATGCTCCACCTTCTGAGACCGTTCCGTCATGGGCTGCCAAGCTCTCTGCAATGATGAAGTCCCTTTGGTGTTTCCAGGCAAAGGGTCAGTACAACGCTCATGTGGCGGCCAAGAAGGCCCGCAGCTGAGACAAGTTGATCATGAGGAAGATAGGCCTGGAAGTTCTCAGCGGCTCTAAGGACAGGATCAGTGATGAGGAGGTATGGATCAACAAGAACTATTCGTGGACTGAGTCAGAGGAGGAGAAGTCAGATAAGGAGCATGATGATGAGGACGATGATGAGGAGGAGGAGGACGATTGAGCACTTCTTTGGACTTGCCATCACTTTGGATCGTTTTTTAGTCCTCTGTCCCTTTTTGGCATCTCGATGCCAAAGGGGGAGAGAGTGTTAGGGATTTTTCGAGTGCTCTCTATCTTGGTTTTTCTATTTTTGCATGTGAAACTCTTCTATCACTTGCTTTGGTTTGGTTTGTGCTTGTGAGACCTAAAATACCAAATCGGTGTGAGACATATGCTATCCCTCTATTATCTTTATATGCCTTATTATGTGAGGTATGCTTATATTGTGCCCTTGTGTCTATGCTCACATAACCTATCTTGCATACATGTCTAGTGTTCATTCTATCATGCAAGTAGTTGTCGTCGGTCTATAAAATATAGGGGGAGTAATAATCCTAGTGTGTGTACTTTGCATTCCAAAAGCATATCTAAGAATAGTGCACACATCTATGGGGGCTCGCCTATATTTTGCAGATTTTGGGGTTTGCTTTATTTCGTATGATATCCTCTGTGCAAATCCCGTGTTGTCATCAATCCACCAAAAAGGGGGAGATTGTAAGGGCATATTTCTACCCTATTAGTTTTGGTGATTGATGACAATGCTTTTGCGGACTAACCGGGTGCAGTAAGCTTTCAGAGATTATCAGGTGGCACGAGACGGTTATTTTCCCCTCGGTGATTAAAAAGAGAAGACAGGGTGTTTCTGTCGGATTTGTGTTGGTGGACCGGAGTCGTAGGAAATCCGTACTATCAAGAGGGGGTCCGCATTTGGAAAGGTTGGGTGGAATCAAACACATACACATTTGCATCGCTCTCCTTTCCTGGAGCTTATGTTCTTTTCCCCTCTCCCCTTCTCTCTCTGAAAAGCGGAAGCACCGCTCTGATGAGCGGTAGTATCGCCACAATGGTACTGCCGCCCTGAAGTACTAAGCGATATTCCTCTTAAGTTTTTCTTCTGGCATTCTGGATTTTCTGAGCGGAACTACCGCTCTTCAGGAGCGGTGGTACCACTCTACCTAGTCTCGAGTCCCTCGCAAGGGACCAGACATGTGCCTGGTCCCCTGCGCCATAATAAACAGAAGTACTGCTGATGAGGAGCGGTAGTACCGCTCCGGCGGCACTACCGCCTCCCTGACTCTGTCAGCAGCGGGAAATGGCTAGGTATATGCTGCAAGCGGAAGTACCGCTCCCCTGAGCGGTACTACCGCTTATGCACTTATTGTGGGCAGAAAACGGTCATATTTCTCCCCCCTATATAAGTGGGTCTTCTTCTCCAAAGTGACTCACCTCTTTTCCCCCAAAAGCTCCATTGTTGCTCCTAAGCTCATTCTTGCTCGATCTCTCTCCCTAGCCATCGATTCTTGTTGATGCTCTAGGGTTTGGAGGAGAAGGCCTTGATCTACACTTCCACCAAGAGAAATTTGATTCCCCCCACTAAACCCTTGCGGATCTTGTTACTCTTGGGTGTTTGAGCACCCTAGACGGAAGAGGTCACCTCGAAGCCATATTCCATTGTGGTGAAGCTTCGTGGTTGTGTTGGGAGACTCCAATTAAGTTGTGGGGATTGCCCCAACCTTGTTTCTAAAGGTCCGGCCGCCGCCTTCAAGAGCACCACTAGTGGAATCACGGCATCTCGCATTGTGTGAGGGCGTGAGAAGAATATGGTGGCCTTAGTGGCAACTTGGGGAGCATTGTGCCTCCACACCACTCTAACGGAGACGTACTTCCCCTCAAAGGGAAGGAACTCCGGTAACACATCCTCGTCTCCATCGGTTCCACTTGTGGTTACTTCTTACCTTTACCTTGAGCAAGCTTTACTTATATTGTATCCTTTGTTTGCTTGTGTTGTTGTTGTTGTTGTTGTTGTTGTTAGCATCATATAGGTTGCTCACCTAGTTGTATATCTAGACAACCTATTTGTTGCTAAACCTAATTTGCTAAAGATAAGTTAAAAACTGGTAGTTGCCTATTCACCCCCCCCCCCCCCCGCTCTAGTCAACCATATTGATCCTTTCAAAGGGGGAAATGCATTAGCACCGTATCATACAACCAAGATGAGAACTCTTTGATTTGCGAGAGTTGGATGGAGAGTAGGCCAAGATCCCAAGACTTGCCGAGCAAAAACGATCCGTCTTTTGGACGAGAGTTCACAAAACCTTCATGAAAGGAGAAAGTTTGCGAGCACCCGTGGCATCAACTCAATCTAGAATACATGGGGGTTCATCCAACAAGAATGCAACAAGTTTTGTGTCGTGCTTGAGAGTGGTGAAGCCCGTCCCATGAGCGGCCTAGGTATGGGTGACTTGGTATGACATCTCCTAGTGTGCATTTTCATGCCACATTCATGTTTGCATCTTGTGTCATTTGCTTGTGGTCTTCTCTTTGATTGTGTAGGCATTCCAGTCTTTGGAAGCTTTCAAGGACCGCCACAAGAACGAGCGATTCACTCTCACCTATTGTTGGTCGCTCATCAATGATTGTCCTAAGTTCAAAGATGAATATGCCGCTCAAATGAAGAAGAAGAAAGGGAAGGCGGTCGTGGCTGGGAATGAAGAACATGTTCTCGAGAGGCCGAGGGGCAAGACCAACTCAAAGGTTGACGAGAAGCATGATGCGGCATCCTTTGCCTTGCAAGAAACTTTGCAAGGCATGATGACTCAAAAGGAAGTGTGGGAATAGAGGAGGAGCAAATGAAGATATACTTGGAGCTCCAAATAAAGAAGCTTGACATGGAGGTGGTTGCCAAGAGAAGGAAGCTCGACATGCAGGAGGACGCCCAAGAGAAGAAGCTCACGATCGAGGCCACCATTGCCGACACCAACGCAAAAGAGGTGGCGCTTGCGATCATGAGAGTCGACTCGACCAACATTTACCCAAGGAGAAAGACTTCACTAGTGTCGAAAAGCCTAGCTATGGCGTGACAAAAATGACCTTGCTAGCGTGGACACCCGATGCCACCAACATGGCGCAACAGTTAAAAAATAGTCCTGGCGTTGGAGCCGTTGCTAGCAGTATTTGGAATACCTATGGTGTTGGATTGTTTGTACGCCGGCATTATGATGTGTATCTATGGCGTTCACATTATTCCAACGTCACAAATACAAAAAAAATATTGCAGACGTTGTAATTTCTCAGCACGCCATTACTTAGTTTGTAAGCATCGAAAAATCGTTGCCACGGCAGCGGGAAATAGCAAAGTTCATATGGCAGAATAAGCAAACAAGTAACGGCAATTCAAAGACATTCAAAATAACTATGTAACATTGTACATAGTGCTTAAATAATTAGTTAAGATAGCTAGTCAAGTTTTAAAGTACGATAACACAGAACCACACTCATGTAGCTGATCGAGCTAGTAGTATTGTAGAACCACAACAGCATAGGTAGGTGCCACTATCCTATTACATATCGGCATAAGGATCATTAACGTATTTTTTCGACAGATCCGCAAGAGACACAAGGCCGTGAGCATCAAGCCCCTGCTTCCGAAGGCAAGCTTTTATCTCCTCCGGGCCGGTAGGTGCGTCTCCGCTGAAAACCCCGACATGGTCGATGACATCCTTGTTGAGGATGGTAGCAAACTTCACTTGGATGCATATGAACTCATCTCTGCCATTTCCGACGCTAATTTCCTCCATTTTCTTCCCCCATGCGATGACGTCTGAGTAGGGCGTTCTCCCTCCCGTATGTACTCCTCCATGTGGTGGATGATGTAGTAGCCGTCTATATCACTATTTTCCGGCTGCTGCATGCAACAGAAGTCAGTTTTGTGGCCGAAGCGTACCGCTTTAAATTTGTCAAACTTCCGATATCCCTCTCTGATCACTCCTTCCCGGCTGGTATACTCGAAAAGTGCTTCATCAAGGACCTTCTTGATGCCTCTGTAGTCTTTCTTCACTTTCCTCATCGAATCCAAGAAATAAGTTTCGGCGAACTTCAAGGTAACAACGATGAGGACACAATGTTCTCTGCGTAAAAAATCGAGTTACTGGTTTTACGTGGAAGCATGCATAACGAGATTGTAAGAATTAAGTATACAATATAGCTAGACAAAATGACTTTTGTAAGAGCGTTGACAGAAGCAATTGGCGACGGGTTGCCAATGAAAGAGACAGACAGGCTGCTATCCTTCGGCGAAGGTCGGATGGCAACGTTTTCTAGTTCGCCGTTCTTGATCCAATTCTTCACGCTCTCGATTATTGAAGGCACCATGGCTTCGGCATGGGCTTGGCTTTGAATGTTGATGCGTTCTTCGATGTTGGTTGTGGTTGCGGCTGTGGCTTCCAGTATTTTTTGTTTGATGCTCCGCTTGTTGACTCTCCTTTTCTGCCGTTTCAGATCGCGGTCTTCGGGATAATGATAGTCCCATTTCACACCGCATACAGCGCCGTTCACACGGCCACCTGGTGACGGTGCTAATGGCTCCTTGCCAAGGGTAATGTTGATCGACCGGTTAGGAGGAGGGTTCCACCTTGCCGTCGACCCTTGCGAGCTCAGAGGCTCCGCATGCTGCTTTGCCAGTTCTTGTTCTAGTTTCCTCCGTCGAAAATTCCCCTATCTTATGATCATAATGGTAGCGCCCCGTGACATAGTTATATTCGAGGGGGTCCTTCAATTGCAGTGGTCTGGGATGCCCTTTGCTGCAAGTGCAGTGTCCTGCTTGTCCCATATGGGCTTCTTCCCAACAAAACCACGGCTGGCGAGGGTGTGGTTACTTACTGTCCTTGATCGCATGTCCTTCCCCCCATGATGACTAGGTCATCAGTATAGAGTTCTCCTGATTATGCATCTTGAAAATGTTCCAGTCATCTACACTAATGGTTGGCCACTTCTGTTGGATCTCGAAGATATTTATATCGGATTTCGTTGCAATCTCTTTTTTTGCTGCAGATTTCCAAGAACTCAAATTCTTCGAGAACTTATGGATTGCATGGTTGTTTACCTGATTCTTTGGGTATGATAGGTTGTCATACTCTCAGGAAACTTGAATCTTGCGTGCACCCTTCTTATGAGTTCTCGCAGATTACCTTTGTCCATATACCTTAGATTGGTCTCATTGATGGAGCAAACTTCTCAAAGGATGACACCTATGGCGTTGCCTTAGTGAGCAGCGGCTTTTCGCGGACTAACAGGCTCACCAGTCTCGTTAACTCATGTCACGACAAGCCTGCCGGTGCCAATTGCATTTTGGCTCCTAGGTTTCTGTTGCTTCTTGGATTTTGAAACATGCTCGTCCACCTCCACCTCTTCCTCAGGAGAATACTCGTTTGTATCCTCTTCATCAGTGCTCTTATCTGGATTAATCTCCGCGCCAGTAGGAACACTTGTGTAGCCACTGCCTCTCACATAGAACTCATCTGGATTAACCTCCTCATAATTTTCCAGGCCCTATGCATCCATAAATGCATCTCCGCTAGTTGTCGAATGTGTCGAAGAAAAGCCCACACCGTTCATTCGATTAGACATCTACAGAAACAAATAGGACATATACTTATTAATTCATATGCAAAATACAAAATTTCGGCATGACCTCTGCTAAAAATAGGACATATTGGTTACCAAAAATTTGAAAAAATGGAAATTCATCAACATTTCGCCAAAACATTGGCAACCCTATGCATTCCCTGCAAACAATACACAAGCAACAACAAATATTCAACCACAATTCATTACACATATCCATGTCGAAAATTCGACTACATATATTCATCGAAACTAAATTTCAACCACATTTCCTCAAATACATATCCAAAACAACTCACAATGTTACAACTAAAACTAATTTACTCTAAAATGATGTGTAGTATTTCTAATCCATATTTGTATGAACGTAAAATAGAAAGAAAGGAAATGATCTCACTTACCAGCGGAATCGAGGTGTGGGCCCCGGCGGGGCAGGGGGCGACAGCGGGGGAGGGGGTAAACAAACCGCGGCGAGGTCGATGTTGTTGGGGCCGGTGACGCAATGACGGGGGAGGGAGTAAAGGATCCGCGGTGAGGTCCAGGTGGTTGGGGCGACGGCAACTCGAGCGGCGCGGCGAGCGGTGGGGCAGGTGCGCAATGGTGGTGCAAGAGCTTTTGGCGTCCGAGGCGGTCAACGGACGCGTCGATGGAAAGGGATGCGGCGGAGGGCGACGGCGAAGGTGGTAGCGGCGGTGGCGCGAGAAGAGGAGTGTGTGGTGCGCGAAACGAAATTTTTGATGTCTACATTTCCTCCAAATCGGCTAAGACAAGGGAAAATAGCTATGGCATTGGTGATGTCACCAACGCCATAGCTATGTTAGCTATGGCGCTGGTAACGTAACCAACGTCATAGCTATTTTTCGTCCGAAATTATAATTTAATTTCCAAAGGTCAATACAAATGTTGAACAATAAAATATGATCAATGCAAATGTATGAAGATTATTAAATTAATATTAAAATACGGTCTTTGTCGAATAAGAAATAAAAGATAGATAAAATAAACTACAACGTTGTTTCTCATTTGTCTCGACAGAAGTTTTTCTCTTGTTTGTGCGGGGGCTCTCAATGGAAGTTTCAACATCCGACATGCTTCTACGTCTTTCCTTACACTTTTCTTTCTGAAGAATGTCATCTACTTCTTGATAGATGTCAGATTGGTCATAGTCATCTAGATCTTCCTTCTTCGACAGTTCTTTATCGCTAAATTCTTTCTGTCCTTTGGATGAAAGGTTTATCGTTTAATGAAACTTTGCACGGCCTTCCTGTCCGTCGAGGTGATTTTCATGTTCTGAAACGTTCTTCACACCTCCTTCTAGCTCATCATCATGTATCGCCCCTTCGACCTTGGCATCCTCCTCTTTCTCACCCTGACTTGTCCACCGTGTGTAATCAGGCATGAAATCATGTTTCAACAAGTGCATCTTCACACGACTAGTAGAAGGGTCAATCAAAACTATGTTTTTGCACTTCTTACATGGACATAATATCTTGTTTCCGCTTTCCGATTCATATCTTCCAATGCGGCTTTGAAGAACCCATTTATAGTTTGATCCATACACACACACACACACACACAAATATCCATAGGGTGGGTCTATTTTGACACCACCCCTTAAGACCTTATTTTGACACAAAAAACCTTATTCTGACACCACCCTGTCAAACCCATTGAACCGATCCGACGCGCCCACCACAAGCATGAAAAGAAAAAAAACACCGGCCCACCCCACCCACTCTTCCACCTTCTTCCCCGCCCGATCCAACCCCCCCCCCTTCCAGCCTCCTCCCCCGGCGCCGCTCCCTCCAGCCTCATCCCCGTCACCGCTGGATCCGGGCCATGGTCCCTCATGGATCTGCGCCGCTGCGGCAATGCCCCACCCCAGACTTCCACCTGCCACGGTGCGCCAACACCTCCATGCCACCTGCCCCGCCTCCCACAGGCGCGCCGGCGACGGGGCCACCTCGCCACCGCTCACCTTTCCACGCCGGCAGTGCTCCACCGCACCTTCCTGGTGGCGGATGCGGGCGGATCCGGCCACGCCGCACCACCAGGCGGCCGGATCGAGCGAGGGATGGGAAAAGACCGCGCCCCCGACCTCCTCGCCGACGACACTTCCAACACCCCATCTTCCTCCTCGACGGCACCCCGACCTCCACCTCCGCCTCGTTCCTTGGCGCTCATCCCAGATCAGCCGCCATGCCATGGATCTTGTCGACCGCGACCTCCCCCCGCCGACCGCTGCTTCCACCTACCGCCCCGGATGGGGAATCGCGGCCACTGCCTACCGCTGCTACGACCTTCAGCCGCTTCCACACGATAGGATCCGACGGGATCACATGGCTGCAGTTGTCGGAGTGTGCCTGGGTCACCGGTGGCCGCCGTGTACTCCACATCAAGTTTGACAGTGCGAGGGTGGCGCTCTCCGTCGGCCAAGAGGACCACGACGTCGCCCCTTGGACTCTCCAATTACTCTCAAACCGTAAAGAATTAAAGAGTGTAAAGTACATGAAAAAGTTGCGCCTCGACGATATCTTTCCAACGCCGTATCGTTTGCTTCATTCCGACGAGCGATTTAAAAAAAACGCGAAAATACGCTCGCTGCCACTCGTCAGGCGCCCATCGTTTTCGCAACTGCACTTAAACCATGAGGAATCTCAAAAAGTGTTCAACATGACGAAGTTGCACATTTTCCGTCGCTATCCAAAGGTATATTATACGCCTTGTTCCGACAAACGGTTTAGAAACTGGAGCAAAAACGGTGCCGAAAAAACACGTATAGTTTTTTCTGCTGACATTGCAGTGCTTGTTTGATATAAACCTGGGCATACCCCGGGCCGGGCCGGGCTTTACAAAGCCCGAACTGGAAATCCCAAGCCCGAGCCCAGCCTGGCCCGGCCAAAAAAAACGTAAAATCAGACCCGAGCTCGGCCCGAATGAACTTAAAAGGTGAATTCCGGGCCGGGCCGGGCCAGGCCTCCGTGTAAATCGCCATTTTTTGTAAGCCCGAGCCCGGCCCGAACTGCCTCCGAGCTTGATTTTCAAGCCCGAGCCCGGCCCGAACACAAACCCCGACCCGGCCCGGCCCGGGTTTTTTGGGCCGGGTCGCCGGGCTGGGCTGCCCATGCCCAGATGTAGTTTGATAGTGATGCAGTGCACTCGCGTTAACCGTGCAGTTCGAAAGTGGTGTCAGAATAGTTATTCTGCACCCAGTGTCAGAATAGACGGTCTGAATATCCATATATATACATACATAGATATGAATCGTGCACTTCTACAGTGCCTACAAAAAGTGGTCAAAAAACATTTCAGCATATTACTACACACATGCATTTGCTAAAAAATTGTAAACGGAAATATATTGGGCATCATTACATACCTGGAGATATTACGAACACAAGCAATAAGAGTAGTTGTCGATATAACTAGCTCTCAATGGATCGAAGGGAGAGGCGGCCGCCTGCTCCGTCTCTATACAGACATTGACATTACCGACAAAAGATCGCCTATAATTAACCAGGGCTAGCTATGTATAAAGAGAGACGCAAATACTTATGACGTACTACCTTTAGGAACGCCACCACAATATCAATGGACCCCATAAAATATACCGATGGCGTGCAATACAAGTTGCACGTCACAAGTATAGGGTATAGTGTTGGTGTAGGAACTATGGCCACGCCAACAATAATTTACGCAAGGTGAGAGCGTTGGATTGCACATACAAGTGACGTTTGGCACAATTTGAACGCCATCACTATGTGTACAGCAATGACGTGCAAATTTTGCCGACGCCGGCAATATTTGGAAATATTAGTGCTGGCATTGGTGGAAAATGGCGTCCCACCAACAAGAGTTGTGGCTAGCCATTTCTCCACTAGTGCTTGGTTCACGAACCGACAAAAGGAGATGTCCGATCAAGACGTACTGGACTAGGGAGGCCTTGTTCGTGGGCTATGGCCATTCTTTTTGAAGGCTGACTAGTCTGCCGGTCCCTGGCTTTGTTGCCGGTGTGAAAAAACTCTCGCTTTGTAGCGGCGTGAAACTTGGGGCTTGAATGTTTTATATGCTGGCGTATGTTTGCCGTTCGCTAGCTTTGTCGGTGTGAACTGTGGCCAATGACATAGTGTAGTCTTTTTGTGTTAGTTTTGCATGCAGTCGGGTGACAAGATGCGACCGAGAGATGCTAGCTTTGTCGGTGTGAACTGTGGAAAACGGTTGAACGCCATTGCATTGCGCTATCCAAACGGACAAAATCTGGACAAAAAGGACGTCCGTTCGGGTTCGTGCGTTGGAGTTGGCCTTAAGACAATCTTGTCACACCTTTTGTGTGTATGTAATATGAGGCCCTAGTGTGGTGGCTTGTCGAAGGTACGGCTTGAACCAAACACCCACCTAAGTTGGTCTAACTTGCCTAACCTTAGGTGTGGCAAACTTTGACAAATTTAGTCGCAAACCAAACAACCCCTATATATTATAATAGTGGAAACATCTCCGGCTATCCCATGGAACTAAGGGCATCTCCAACGGCAACCCGCAAATTTCTCCCGCAGCCGTCTGTGGGCAGGGAGACCAATCCGTGAACACGGATGCGGGAGGCCGCCATCCAACTATACACTTACATTTCAAATACCATCCGAACTAACCAGACGAAATTCGTGCAAACACGGTCGATTTCATACAAACCGGACGATATTCATGCAAACACGGTGGATTTTCATTAGATTTTGAACATTTAAAACAAAAAAACCCGTTCCGGCCTGAACCTAAACCTACCCTACGGCAGCGTCTGGCGTCTAAGCCCTTATCGTCCTCCATCCGCCGTCTTTATGAGCAACGGCGATAAGACCGATGAAGTGAAGTTGCGGTCTGCAGCAAGTAAGAGTAGAACACGGGAGACGGACTGGACCACATGGGACACCAGGCCATGTCGCCTCCCGTGGCCTACTCATCCTCGGAGGAGTCTGTGCCTTGTCCGTCGCCGGGGGACGTGAGGTCCATGACGGAGATGGTGGCGTCAACACTATCGTCGTCGAACCTGCTCGCCCGATAGTTCGTCAGCGGAGCGCGGAAGATGGAACTAGCGTTATTCTCGTTTGCGATCGCATGTAGCCATGCCTCGGCGGTGGCCGCTTCCTGGCGAGTGGTGGCTTGAGCTCGGAGGGCGTCATAGAGCGCATGCTACTCCGTGATAAAGTTGGGTTTCGTCGCGGCCATGGCCGTCACGGATTCCTCGCTCGCGCGCTCGCTGTCGATATGGTCCTCCGCCTGTCAGTGATGCTCCATGAGGAATAGGTTGTATCGATGTTCCTCTTGCGCTTGCTAGAACGCCGACATAGGCGCAGGATGCCCCTCCGCCATGGCGACGTTGTAGTGTGTGTGCGCCTACTCCATGGTGAAGCCAGTGTGCGCAGGCGCGGGTGCCGGGGCGGTGTCATCGGAGCCCGTCTCCATCATGGGGTCATCCTTGTTGTCGGAGACCTCGGGAGAGCTGGCCGACAAGCCGGCCTCGATCCACCTGGCAGGGCGGCTCTGCCAGGCGGTGTCAAGGGCGGCCACCTCGTGCTGCATCTCCGTGGAAAGGCAATCCGACAAAGCTTCGCCGAATGCAGTCATGGCGAATGCGGTGCAAGGGAGGAGGATGGGGAGCGGCTTGTGTTGTGGCGTGGAGTTACCCGAGTGTGGCCTCCTTTAAATAGTAGCTTCCGATGAGGCCTGACGTTCGGGTGCGTCAATGTGCAGCATTGAAGTGGGTTTCTCGGCCGGCAAGCCTTCTTAATGGTGGCATACAGACGGACGGGGTATTGAACGGGCGTGGTGGATATACATCTCGTCCTGTCCAATAACGCGTCGTCGGCGTTGAAGCGGCACGGACATCGCAGACGCGCCGCTACATTGGCGGAGCCAGTGAGAGGTCACGTCCGTTCTCGGCTAGCTTCAATGTGGGGCAGCGCGCTCTAAAATGGTATAAATGCGGACAGCTGACGCCGACCGGGCAGGGGCAAGTTTACCGTAGGGGCACCACCCTGGGCACGTGCCCAGGCTTGAAGGCCCCGGTTAAATGAACTCCAGCGCGCTAACCCAATCCATCAGAATCGTTATAAACATGTTGACATGTTGGAAAATCGTGAGATAAGGGCCTCTTTGATTCGCAGGATTCTCAAAACGAAGGAATAGGGAAAATGCAGGAATAGGATGGCATGTTCTATAGTATCCTATAGGATTTGAAAAAAAATGATAGCACACGAAGAACAATGGAATTCTACAAAGAGGTTTGACTGGATGAAAATTTCCCCCCAAAATGTAGTACAAATGGATCCTATGAAAAAATTCCTAAGGATGCCAATCCTATGAATCAAACGTCCATCAAAGAAAAAATTCCTGAGGCTCCAAATATTCCAAAATTCTTATGCAATTCCTTTAAATCAAAGGAGCCCTAAACACTGGAAAGGAACTAGTAAGTGCACTATATGGGCCAGTTTGAGCATTTCCTTCCCCGTTGGGCCTTTCTCGCTACCACCGACAGGCCATAGGCTCATTCACTTGTTTTCTAACATGGTCCATAGGACATATGCATGTTCGCTATGACCACACAACAAGAATCCATCGATTATCTCCTTGCGATTTGCTAGATGGAACCGACACCGCACGACGTGCACATTGCCTACCCCGGTCGATCTCGGAGGCCGACTCCCGCCGGTGGAGGTCAAGAGATATGGCGAGACGAGGGTGACTTTCCCCTAGACCAACCTCCCGTTGGCCCGACGATAGCTTGGCCAGACCTTCATGATAAATTTACTTACTAGCATCCAACAAAACCCTTTGATTAATTGCCAATAGCATTCTAAAAATGCCGAACCCAATCGTTGCATAAAAGTTCGTACCGTGCTTTTATGTTTACGAGCTAAAGTTCTAGCGCATGAAAGTCGAAGTATATACTTTAGTCGATACAAAGTCGCCTCGACTTTGGCCGGTGACAGCCGTGATGGAAAGCGCAAACTCAGGGGCCAAATTCCACTCCAGCTCCGGCAAGCGTACGACATAGGTGAGTTGTTCTCTATAATTTATCGACAAATTATGTAGCAACGCTGATTGTACCAGATTCAAAGTATGCTTATTTAAATTTTAGAATTGAGCAGTTTTTTTGTTGACACTGAAGCAAAGCCCACAACAAAGGGATGAACATCAACATAAATATTAGAGATTGGACTTTTCTTGTTGACACGTCGAAAGGTTTGGTTGTGTGACTAGTGTTTAGGAAATTACTCCCTCCGTTCCTAAATATACGTTTTTAAGAAATTCCACTACGGACATACGAATGTATGTCGACGTATTTTAGAGTGCAGATTCACTCATTTTGTCATGTATGCAGTCCATGGTAAAATTTCTAGAAATACTTATATTTAGAAACGGAGGTAGTATTTGGTATTGTCTCATGTTTTTATTTATACTTTTACAATATATGAAACAGTAGTGCGTATATTGGACATATGACGTTTATCCAAATATGATACTTGTGCTCTTTATTAGAACAAAAGTAAACTTTAGCTCATGATGTGCCCAGCCTTTGACAATTCGCTAGCTCCACCACTGCAGGCGGGAATGCACGCGGGCAATGAAGGAGTGGTTTTGATGAGTCAGGCCGGTTAGACGCGGGCTTAGGTGTTGTCCAGACGCCCGCAAAGCACACCATGTTTGTCTCCGGTTTGCGGGAGAAAGTGCGTCCTAACCATCCTACGGACGAATACAGACCCGCGTTGGATGACACAACATGACCGGAAAGTGGGATCTGAACATATGTGCAGACGGTTTGCAGGTCGCCGTTGAAGATGTCCTAGCGAGTACCATTTTAAAATTGAAGAGCCAATTCCACGTGATAATGTACGCCCGAGATCAGAGCCCTTCTATGGAAACTAGACTGCATCTTACATTCTTAAGAAGTTCATTTCCACTACAAGGCATTCTCTCAACACGTAGATTGTCCATACCAGCACATTGCCATGTCACCACTTCAGTTACAGATTACAATCTCACCTTGAGAATTACCTCTCCCTGACTACTTCTCTCTCTCTCTCTCTCTCTCTCTCTCTCTCTCTCTCTCAGGAGTTGATTATGGTCCATTGCATGAATGCTCCTAGGCCATTAATTGTTAATATTTTGACCAGCGTACAGATCGCCTTGCAACAACACCTTCTCTACTTTAAGTCCAGGGAAACAACTAGCCAATCCATACGTAAATACATCGCATTGAGCGCTGCTGATCGTCTTATGTTCCGCCACCAACGTTTGTGTTCTTCCGATCACAAATACAACCACAAATGCACGTGAAACTGACGGAGGCATTAACCCATCCGTTTCCATTGATTGGTTTCCTAATTTCCGGTTCATCTTTTCAGTGTCCTACGTTAAATATCCGTTCCGTGCACTTCCGCCATGGCCTACTACAAGGATAAGCGGCAGGCCAATGCTACAGCTTGCAGATCCAAAACAATGGAGGTATGCCGATGCTTTGCACAGCAGCACATCTTAGATCAAGCAGTTCATTGTCGCTTCAATCAAGTGCTCCCTCCCAGACCCCTTAGATGAAAATATTGCCAAGCCGTACCTTGAGAATCCGTGGAATTTATATGGTCATCTCCTTGATGGCAGGTCTCAACGGGCATTGGTCTGACGCCATTGTTGGGGCGTACTTCTGCTCGCGCTATATTCTGAAGTTCCATATCTATGTAAGGACCAGGTTTCATATTCTTTCTGCTACTAATTTGTTCACCTCACTCTCGAGTTAGATTTCATATTGCAGTTTTCATTAAAGTACTGAAACAATACGTCAACTTCTCTTTCATGATGTCTGCCAGGAGACATCGCGTCGCCTCCTTTCAACATGGTGGCCACCTCCCTCGTGTTACTACGCATGACACACCGTCGAGTGTACCATCGCCGGTAGCAGGAGCCTGCCCTGTGGTGCCGCTAAATGGGACACGCCGCCGTTTACGGCGTCGCCAATAGGCGGGAGAGGGCACAATACACACGTACATGGCATTTTGTCACAATTCTATATATAAAATTACAATATTATATTATTACCTTTTTTCTATTAAGAGCAATAGATAAATGTGAAAATAAAAAGTAATATAACTTATTCGTAAAGGATTGGCTTGACAACTCACCTACTTTTCCAATGCCGATACACAAGAAGGATTTGGTGCATGATCAAGAATTGGCTTGGCAGAGAAGAACTTGACCCCTCAAACTGGCAACATTTCAACGATGTCCACACTTGGTGGACCGAAACGGTTAGCCCCAACACGCGACCAAACAAGGCCTTCGCTTCACTTCTCATGCTCATGTCTTGGGAGATATGGAATGAGAGAAATGCTAGAGTTTTTCGTAAATTTGCCTCTTTGCCAACGATTGTTTTTGACAACATCAAGAGAAAGACTAGGTTATCGTGTGTCGCCGGGGCGAAACATTAGGAGCGATTGTCCCGGGAGAGTAATCCGTTTGAGCTTCGGGCTTCGGGCTTGTATATACTTTTCTCCTTGCTTAATTAATGAAAAGGCAAAGCTTTTGCCTTATTTCAAAAATAACTGATTCGTAAAGAAGTACTATATATAACTGAAAAATACGGCTTCACTACTGCATCTTTTACATTTATAAGAATATTTGATTTTTCTACAAATAAGTAGGTTACTTTATTCTTAATTTGTCAAAATATTATGCAAATTATGTCCAAGATTCGGTGAAGCTAACCCTAACATTCATGGAAGTACAATTAGTGAGTCAACATACCGACAAGAACTCCCTTGGTGATATGTAGATATACTGTAAATACTGCATGCATGTATTTACACAGTTCGTGGTCAGTACATATATCTAACGTGCTTGATTTGTAGCTTAACAATATCTAATGAGAAAAAACATGTCAATAATTCGCTATCCTGTTATTTTACATTGCGACAACTAAAAATTCGTGCGTTGTTGCCCCTACAAGTCCCGCAACAATGTGCGGGTATCATCTGGTAATCTTTGATTTTCTTGCTGAGTACGCATTCACTCTGGTATATGAATGTGCAACTAATCCAAGTTCTAAATAATAGATGTCCATAGTCATTTGCCAAGCCTTCTTGCTGACGAAACTGTGATGAAACTCGATCACTTTTTTTTGAAGGGTATGAAACTCGATCACTTTATGCAGGTGTTGAGGGAGAGCTTCAAGATCTGATGTGCAATCAATGATGGGATATCAACCTCGTGGATGTGGTATATTTTTCGACGATCTCTATATTTTCCTTCTAAAAGATCATATTTCATGGATAGATTTAGAAGCCGACTTGGATTCGTTTTCTTATATTGATCTCTTGCCTTTCCTATAAGGATTATGATGTTTTGAGTTTTTGACAAATTCTCTCCGAATTTGGGCACCTTTGAAGTTTTATCTTTTGCAGATTTCAATCATATCGATCATCTGCGCAAAAATATCTGCCATAATCACTATGCATCAAATGTATTTTTCTTATAAAAAAATAAAACCAAATGTTGCATGTTTCAATACCAATATATTTTGATAGATGGGTTTGTAATTTTCTAATATTTTTAGACCATAAAAATAATGATACAAAATATATAATGTTAGTACTTTAATATATCATATTTCCCTAGTTAACTAGCATGTTGAAATAAAATATAAAATCCAAGTAATTGGCCTGTGTGAATGCATGGGTTTGTTGATAAATTTTTAACAATATAAAAGAGCAAATTTCTTTCGTTTAATCATCCATCACCCTTTAGATCATTTTTTCTTCATTGTTTCTGTGTGACAACATGTTTACGGTGTATTACCCGATGCAACGACGAACAATTTTACTAGTAATCCATAAAAGCCTAAAGCCGTGTCTCCGACTCTCTGTAAAGTCTAAATCAAGTACTTGTCTCTTCATGAATCAAGTATTACTCATGTAAATCGTAGCCAAAATAAGGTTAGTGATAGTTTAGCAAGGTTTGCTCATTTTGAGGGTCGAACTATGACCTGGTTTGGGTCAGGCTCATCGAAAGCTATGAACTTAGCTACGATTGATTGTACAAACTTTTAGAGTTGAGTAATACAAGTTTTTTACCCGCAAAAAAAAAGACTCTCTGTAAAGTGTAAACGTGAGCACGTAGTACGTGGTCGCAGGCTGAATGCACGCACTGCCTGTGACGCGCAGCGGCGCCTGAACTGAACGGCACTTACTGGCTGCTGCATTAATTGACTTGCACAAGGCGACAACGAGCAACCAAAGCTGCAGCGCTGAGCGCGTACGTGGTACTTGTACGAAAGATGCGCGACAGAGGGGGTACGTACGCACGGCAACGAAGATCACAGACCGTAGCCATTGTTACTCTATTTTTGGGAATCAAAAACCATAACGTAATCGACCGGACGCAGGTGGACAGTGGTGACGGAGATGGCATGCACGTCACCCCGCCCGGCCGCCCGTCCGGCCCCGACGCACCGCGCGCCGTGGCGTGCTACCGCACCAGTAAACGGAGAACGCTGCGTCACGATCGAGCCAGCGGCCCGCATGTATACGTCGACCTGACAGCATGCTGCCTGCATGGCGCGATCGCGGCCAGCAGTTAATTTGTGGTGCGTGTGTGCATGCGATCTCCTGCTAATGACGCATTTATCGGCCAGGGCATGCATGCGTGCCGGTCTATCGTTGCAGTACCGTGTACGTATAGTTGGAACAAGATATGGCATGTGGTACTTTGATGCGTACTAGTATTAGCCCATGGTTTTTTTTTTACAAAAAATATTAATGACGAGGTAGAGGTAGCGTGACAGAGACCAATTGTTCATGCTGGCACGACAGACTGCAGTGATCGTTCAAATGCAATACTTGTCACTGACATGATGGTCAATTAGCTGCTTGTTTAACGAGGTTAACCCTTTTCATCACATACCATGACGGAAATACAACAATAGTTCGGAAAGAAATAAGGTGTCTACTAAAATCCACGGAACAGGCTTTAGATCGGCTTTATAGATAAAACACAAACCAAAATGGACGGTTTTAACATGGGCTGGAAGTATTACCTCATGGTCTACAAGTACTTGAAAGGGTCTCGTATGGAGGATTGGTAATGGCACGCAAGTCCGTACTTAACGTGACAGTTGGGTACCGAAACCTGATTACATGCACCCGCAAAAAAAAAAAAAAAAAAAGAAAGAAAAAAAGAAAAAAAGAAACCTGATTACATGGTAGTATCTCCCAAAGGCGGATGCCGGTTGAGGTGGGTCTCTGAACTGTTTGATATTCACGGCAACTGGGATGTTAACTTGATCCAACAGTACCTTCCAACTGATGCTCCAGCCATCTTAAAGATTAAAACTAGAGGTAATTGCACCCCAGGTACATAAACTTGGCAGATGGGTTCAATTTGCTACAAAAACTTTGACAACGTACACCGCATATACCATTACTTGGCTTTTATGTTTACCGAGGTACAAATCGACCTTGAGCCAACATGTGGACGCCAGTTAGGCAGAAGGCGTGTGTTGAGAACTTGGGATGTTCCGCTCTTTTTGCAAAAATCCCACATGATGAACTAAAATATTGATGTAGACCCCCTGTGGACGAATTAACTACGGATAGGATATGATACACTTTACATGTGGTTGAGCTGTTGTGTTTAGAATAAACTTACAGTGAAATCTGAATGTGTATTGCAGTTAGTTTGCAAAGTTAGCATACATATCAGGATGCAAAAGCTCGCATACTTAGAGCATCTACAGCCGGACCTAGCAAATCTGACCCCTTAAACGTCCGCGGACGCGCCCGGTCAGTGACCGGGCGTGTCCGTTTTGAGCCCCTATAATTTGGTCCGCGCAGCCACACTTTTCATTTTTCTTCTCATATGTCCGGTCACTTGCACGTGATTGGTGGAGAAGAAGAGAGAGAAAGAAAATAATGAATAAGAAAAGAGAAAAGGTGGCCCGAACTCCGAAGTGGGGTCGCGTCCTACGTGGTGGACTGACCGGGCGTGTCCGCGAGCCCTCATATCGGCCCCATATTTGAGATGAATATGAGGGGTGCCGGTCAGTCCGGACGTTTGAGACGGATATGAGGGGTCCGGTTGGGTCGCATTTTTGTGACCGGTCAGTGACCGGGAGGGCGTTCCGGGCGTTTGATGAGCATATAGGGGGTCCGGCTGTAGATGCTCTTATAAGTAGGCAAAGCAGCTAAATTGACAATGCAGACCCACATGTGCCCCCCGGGCATAGAGGGCGGTTAAGCTCACGAACGAAGGGTTCTGCTAGTTCTAGGATTAGAGTTGCGGATGTTACAGAAAGATGCAGATGTGTTGAGGTCAGCATCAGGGCACTTGGGCGGGGGTGCTCTCGCGCGCCTCGTCGTGTAAAGCTTTTTGGCTTTTAGGGAACAGTGAACTGGGATGCATACAGCGATTGTGGAAGTTAATGTGCATGCTAATTGCGAACGTGATCCGCTTCATGCCGATCGGGCACGGGAGACCTGTGATGCAGAAGTGATGTTGTGATGGTTGCTGCCGATCACAAATATGATCCGCATCATGCGCCACCGCTCAAATCCCTTTCCAAACCCTAGATAACTCCACGTCCGTGCAGCAGCAAGCCGAGACGAGGAGGACAAGGTGATTACTGTAATCAGCGGCGGAGGACCCGGTAGGGCAAGGCAGGGCGGCCGCCCTACCTTAAATTTTGCGAAAAATAATTTGTATAGGCATCTTTGGTTTCCATGTCGAGTTTATGCGTGGTGGCGGCTGGATCCGTTCGTTGCTAGGAGGAAGAAAGGAGTAGAACGAAGGGAAACAGTCGTGGGCTAGGGTTGGGGTATTGGACCATGTCCGTTTCATTGTGGGCCGATGGGCCTAGTTAAGTGGTGCGCTGGTAGATACCCGTGAGATTGTGTTTATCCAACGAACTGCTCACGTGTTTGCATTATTTCCGGCTAGAATCAATCGGCTGATCTACCTAAGGTGTTCTGATTTCCCTTTAAAAAAAGCTAAGGTGTTCTGATTCTAACGAATACATGTGCCAGAGGATTTGATCGGGCACATGGGGTAAAATATCATACATCGGCAAGGAGCGAAATTATAACAACGTCCTTCCTTTTTTTTTGCGGGAAAATTTCTGATCTATTCATCTTCAATTATGGTAGTACAACGAATACCAGAAATAATGAAAATTACATCTAGATCCGCAGACCACCTGGCGACGACTACAAGCAATGAAGCGAGCCGAAGGCACGCCGTCGTCATCGCCCCTCCATTGCCGTCATCGCCCCTCCATCGCCGCCGTCATCGCCCCTCCGCAGATGAAGAATAACATAGATCAGAAGGATCCAACTCGAAGACACACGAACGTAGACAAACAACGACGAGATCCGAGCAAATCCACCAAAGATAGATCAACGTCCTTCCTTGTCGTCACGTATCGGCGAAAAGTAGTGAGCGGTGGTTGGTACTTCCATTTTATTTTTCTGATATTATATGGATCATATAATATTATCAGTGTGTATGTTCTATTTCATTTTGTGTTACTCTTTTTTATGCTTTACAGTTCGCCCCACCTTAATTTTTTTCCGTCCTCCGCCACTGACTGTAATCCAGTGGCGGGTCGAGGTAATCGGGATGATCAACGGGCTCCGACGCTATGGGTTGTGGGCAATGACAACAAGGTCATCAAAGTGACTTGGTACCAGATGTATTGTCAGTGGGTTATCCGAGCAAAGCAGCCCGTGCAAGCTTCTGTGACAGGCTGACAGCATTTCAGTTCATTGTGGGGGGCTTTTTGCAAAAGAGCGGAGCAACCCCGCGCGTGTCTCCTGTTGAGATGGTGTCCATGTGTCGGCTCATGGTTGATTTGTACCTTGCGTGAACATAAAAGCCAAGTTATGGTACCTGCGCACATTTTTAAAGTATTTGTATCAAACTGAACCCACCCGCCAAGTTTATGTATCTGGGATGTAATTACCTCTTAAGACTACTACCCATAATCAGGAGGATTTTCTATCATGGACCGGTGAAAACTCGGGTGTTTTCTCGGTGCACAGTGCCTATAAGCTTGCCTTTGATGAATTGCCCCAACTTGCAGAGACTTCCTCCAGCAACTTCCCAAATGGTGAACTATTTATTTGGTCGGTGATATGAAAAAGTACTGCACCTCCTAAAGTACGACATTTTCGCCTAGCAAGCTGGAGCTGCAACAAATTCTCTGCCTACATGGGAACAGAAACGATCTCAGACTCTTGAGATTTCTGCTCTATGTCCGATTTGTGGCACCGAAACTAAAGATACTTTCCATGCTCTCTACCGCTGTACTTTTGCCAGGATTTATGGCGCACTACGTCTATGTGTTCGGATCTGCCAAATCTGAATAAATTGACGAATACCAGACCTGACTGGATCCTCAAGTTGCATGTAATATGTATGTCAATCAGTGCTTGTGCTTCCTGATGTTACTATGGAGAATCTGGTACGTGCAGAATGAGGTTGTTCCTTCGAAACGAGCACCCCCTATTGAAGTATCGAAGCGTTTCTTGAGCAGCTATGTCCAGTCCATTCTATTGCTTTCGCACTCATTGGATGCAGATTCAGTCAACGATAAAGTTGTTTTGCCTGAGTATAATTTTCCTTGCACAAAACAAACCAAGGAAAAGGAGACAATAATAGATAGCTTACAATGGATGCAGATTCTGTGAAGCTGAACACAGATGGCTCTTACATGGAGTCTGATGGAGCTGCAGGTGGCGGTATAATTGTAGGAGATCATAACGAAGACATAATCTTCAGTTTCTTACCGGCACTTGCTGCATTTTTATGATTCTATGGAGGCGAAATTCTGCAATGAAAGAAGGATTATCCCTCTCAATTCAGTGAAGTCAACTGGATGTGCTAATTGAAACAGACCAATTCAGTGACGGATCAAGAATATCACCTCCTTTTACTATAGATATCGGTATATAGATGAGATTAGGCAACCCATGTATCAGCGAAGTAATTTTATTACTCACATAAAACAGACTCAAAATAGTGTCAACCATGCCTTGGCAGTTTTTGGTAGACCGACACTAGTCGAGCTGTGGTGTGGCTATGTTTAGGCCTGGATGAGAATGTTAAACGTTGCAGCATTGCTACTTTATCTCAAAAAAGTGATAATTTATTTCTGCAGGGGTAGTGTTTTGTTTTAGTTGCTCACAACCAGACGCAGACGAACTTTACGATTTGGTGGAAGCGACGGTCAACTAGCTGGTCTTTCTAAGTTAGTTTTTGTTGGGGAATGTTTTTCTTTTTTGAAACTGTGGGGAATGTTTAGTAGCGCCATTCCCTGATTGTTTATACAACATAATCATCATCCATTCTATTTCAATTATTACAGTTGGGCCATTCAGTCTAGCATTTAGTTTACCATTTGCGTGGGGGATCCTATACAGAGTGAAGGTCGCACGCGAGCAACCTGGCGCGTATCCCCCTCACGCGCTGAGTGTTTGTATAGACCCGCCAATTTTCCGGGTTTATTTTTTCTTCGTTCCTTTTTTTTATTTTTATTTTTCTTTTCTGCTTTCCTCTTTATTTTATCTTTATTCTTCTTTACCTTATCACCTTTTTGTGTTTTTTAAATTCATGAACATTATTTCCGTCATCGAATTCAGAAAATATTCAACAATTCAAAAAACGTTCATCAAATTCAATTTTTTTTCATCAGATTTTAAAAATGTTCATCAAAATTCAAATTTTGTTCATCGAATTAAAAGAATGATCATCAAGTTCCAAAAATTTCATTGATTTTCAGAAAATATCCACCAAATAAAAAAAATCATCCATTGTTCTAAAAAAACGTTCTTCAACACATTTTTTGTTCAAAAAAAGTTCATCTAATTCAAATTTTGTTCATCAAATAAGAAAAACTGTTTATCATTATTAGCAAATGCTTATAAAACATTGTTCATCCAAATAAAGAAATGTTCATTAAAATTCAAAAAAAATCATTCTTTTGAAATCACCAACATTTTTTGAATTCAAGAACTGTTTTTGAATTCAGTGGACATTTTTTGAATCCAATAGTGTTTATCATTTCCCAAACATTTTTTCAAATCAAGACAAAATTTTGAATTCACAACATTTCTATCTTTTTTTTAAATCCTGAGTTATATTTATACAGAAAACGTTGTAAAGCAGAAAAAAAAAGTTGCTTCCCGCCGTGATGCGTACAGGGCCAAATTGGAGGTCTCCATTTGCGTAGCTTAATTTTGCTCCGACGCATGTACATGGGCTTGCCACATTTTGAAGCAACTGGGCTACATGAGTAGATTGACCACCTCTGGACATGACCCATGAAACCCTACCTCTCGCGCTTTGTACGTTCGGCTCGCGTCGCACCGCATCGTCACGTAGCCCATCGTCTTCGTTGTTTTGATTGACCAAACATTCCCGAATCCTGACCTTGACGGACCCCACACACACACCCGTGTCTACGATTGTTCCACAGAAAAGTCGTGACTCAGAAGTTCAGACAAGAAAAGCGAGCAGTTACACACGTACTAACGGTTGGGACGTCAATATACGTACGTTCAATTCGCTTATCTGTCAACATACTGATCTCTGCTGCTCCAGTACGGCGTGAACCCGATCGATCGATCGACCCAAAGGCGCCAAAAACTTCACTCCACGCCCAAAAACTCCAAGCCCCTCAGCTCCACATGTAACTCCAGAAGTAGTCCGTACGTAAGTAGCCCTATATATAATACAATATATAAGTACGTGTCAGGATTCCCCCGTCCCCTTCCCGAGATTCAGGAGCAAGCAAAGCACACGCGAGCGGCGCGTCAGCGGTGACGACAGTCGATCGTGCACGGAATCTACCAGTCCGCCTATTATCACCGTATATCAGGTCACGTATACGTTATGACTCACTCATCACTCGGGACTCGACTGTCCACACCGATCACCACCCAGGTTGGCGGATCCGGTGGCAGCGTGCACGTACGCGCACTGGTGCTGCTGGCCTCCAGTTCCCTCGATCGATCCTGACGCGGCCACCGCGGTGGAAACGGTGGTACTAGTACTTTCTGTTGAGAAGGTTCCACCACGGCACGGTACGGGCGAGCCGGCCGCGTTGGGCGTCGCCCCGCTCATTCGCTCCCGGGCCGGCCGTCGGAGTCTGGAGAGCGACACGCCTGTGGGCTGCTATCTCTACACGCTTCCGGACGCCGGACACATGCGGTGTATGCAGCCATGCATGCACCTGGGTAAATTTATCCTCTATCTTCTTGGGGCCTGCCTTGGTGGCTGGATGCCTCCAGTTATCCAGCTCAGCTCCGATGTTTCCACGTGTGTGCGTGTCTGCGGGCGTGCTAGTTTTTTGTTACAGAAATGAGACGTGATAGAACCAGACGTGGATGGGGATCGACCAACCACCTCACTATAGGAGCAAACAGGAAGGAGATTAGATTGCAAACAAGGAGTCAAGGGCAATCAATGTTCATTCGGTAGGTTGCTGAGCATGATTATGAAGAGAACAGTCAACACAGTTGTCGCATAGTGCCTCTGTTGGCTCAGTTAGCTCAGTTAACCGATCGAGAGAGGGAGAGAGTAGGCCCAGGTCCTTCATTATTTGAGAGAGAGAAACATAGAGCATCAATTGTTGAGTATGAAGATAACAGTCGTCAACACAGAGTAGCATAGCTCAGGTTATAGTATGGCTTAGTTTGTGGTTGTCAAATTGTGATGTGTTATGTCTATCTATTATTTTCTGGAGAAAATAACAAAAAGAAGAAGATAACAAGGAGGGGGGAAGGGGGAGAAATGCCAAGATTCAGAGAAATGAAGGACTCGGTTACCATAAAGGTCAAGTTTTTCTTCTTTTTTTTTTGCGAGAACATAAAGGTCAAGTTTATGACAAAAATAAGTATGATGTCATTTTGGAAAGATGTAATAAAGCGAGCTATGCAGTGGTACGCTTTTTTAGAACTTCTGGCACTTGGAAGGAACTTGAACCATGCCTCTGTATGCTTTTGGAGTGAATGGATTGTATTGCCCTGTGTTTTTATGCAAATGTCACTTATGCTGGTCAGTCTCTTGAAAGATGGTAGTGAGGTTTCCTACTTTATATCACCATTTCAATGGACAGATAATGGATAATACTTAATTGGAACATTAGGAGCTTGAATAACAAAGCAAAGTGGTTGTCTTTGTCTAAAAAAATTGAGGAATCTTGATGTGATATCATCTGTTTACAAGAAACAAACGAAAAAAATATTGATTCTACACTTCTTAAATGGTTCTGTCCAAGGAGAATAAATAAACTAGAATATATTTCCTCCATTGGTTCTTTTAGAGGATCGTTGGTGGCCTAGAATGAAACCCCCTTTTAGGGGGTTCAAAGTTATTTGAAAATGATTATGCCATCTCAATACAATTCACATCATGTCTGAACATAAGCTCTTGGATTCTAACAAATGTTTATGGGCCTTGTCAACTAAATGAAAGAGCTGAATTTATTGATTGGTTTCAAACCATTCAAACACCTGGTGACATTGATTGGTTAGTGGTGGATAGTTTCAACTATATCAGATACCCTGAAAGCAAAAAGAAACCTGGGAGAATTTTTAAGATATGATGAACGACAAGGCCTCTATCAGTGCACTAGGGTTGATCACAATACCACTAAAAGGCAGAAATTATACATGGAGTAATATGCAAGAGGCTCATTTGCTTAAAAAACTTGATTGTTGCTTCTCTTCAGAATCATGACCTTCAAATTATCCTAACACAAGTGCAATCAGTCTTACAAAAACAATTTCTGATTTCATGCATCATTCGGGTGTGCATTAACATTCTATTAGAAAACATTTTCAGATTTGAAACCATTTGGAAGCAAATCCCAAAATTCAAAGATGTGGTTAAAAAAATTGGGATCAAGATGTACAAGATCACAACAATGCTAAAAGGGTCATAACAAAATTTAAGAGATTGAAAGTGGTTAAAATTTTGGTCCATGAGCATCTCTAATTTAACTCAATACATTAAAAATTCCAACGCGTTGATCTTATATGTGGATATTTTGGAGGAATACATACCCCTTAGCACAAAAGAGTGGAAATGAAGGTATATTGTTAAAAAGTATCTGGACAACCTGCTTGATAACCAAAGTACTTAATGGAAACAAAGAGAAACAAATGGTATGGGTTAAGATGGGTTAAGTTTGAGGATGAAAATACAAAAAAAATCCGAGACAAAGCCACTATAAAATATAGAAATAACCAAATTTCTATGCTAAAGGATGAGAACTAGCAACAACACCATGACCATGAAGCTTGGAGCTATTATAATTTGGAGAGCTTTCAAAACCAGACTTTGCACCACTAGCACTACCTTAAGTTTATTTCATCTACCCTGCTTACTGCAAGCCAATGAACATTCAGTAGAGCTCGAGGAACCATTCTCAAAAGCAGAAATTGACGATGTTATCAAAACATGCCTATTGATAAGGCACATGTCCAGATGGATTTGATGGAAGTTCTATCACATCATGTTGGGGCACAATTGCCAAAGATTTATATGAGCTCATTCATGATTTGTACCATGGAAGGTGCAATGTATGGTATACCAATGGATCATTCATCACTTTGATACCCAAAATAGATAACCCTCAAAGTCCGAGTGATTTTAGATCCATCTCACAGCTTGATAGCATTCATGACTTCTTGATAAAAAGAAAAAGCAATAACACTAATACTAGCACCCATATCACATAAACCATGATAGCAATGATCTCCAATCTTAACAGAATAAACAAGCATGCCAACAACTTTCTTATTCTTACCTAACATATCATGTTCATTTCTAATAGGTCTAGCAATTCTAGCAACATCATCACAGAAGTAAATAACATGCACATCAATATTATCAGCCAAGAGATCTTTAACTATTGCAATACGAGGTTCTAATTTAATTTGCGCAGAGGGTTTAGGTATTCTAATATTAATCTTATGAACCACAGTTATAGCTTTAGCATGTTCCTTAATCCTAACAAGGAAAGGGGATTTTTCAATATAAGTAGCAGGGACAACTGGGTTAGCAGCATAAGCAATTGTTTCAGTTTCAACAATAGGTGGTTCTTCATAATTATTTTCAATGGGTGGATGGAATTTGAACCACTTCTCCTTAGAGAGATCAACACGAGCAGAAAAGGATTCAAAAAATGTAGCTACTGTCTTAGAGTCAAGTCCATACTTTGCACTAAACTTATGAAAAACATATGTTTCTATAAAATACTTAACACAATCAAACCCAAGATTTATACCCGACTCATTACCTTCGTCGATTTCCCAATCCTCGGAGTTGCGTTTTATTCTTTCAATAAGACCCCATTTGAATTCAATACTTTTATTCATGAAAGAATCAGCAGAAGAAGTATCAGGCATTGCCTTATTATTCCTCTCATGAGCTCATCATTGGGGCATGTATGTAACATATATTTAAGCCTCCCCCAAGCTTGAGCGATACTTTCTCCTTCACGGGGCCAAATATTATATATATAATTCCAATCAGGATGAACCAAGTGCATAGGATAAAACTTCTGGTGAAATTCCAGCTTCGATCGATTCTAGTCCCATGTTCCAGATTCATCCAATAGCTTATACCATGCCAATTCTCTCCCCCACCCAAAGATAAAGGTAATACCTTCTTCTTAACTCCATCTTTAGATAAAACTGCAAGTTTAAACAATCCACAAAGTTCAGGATATATCGTTTCATCTCCCGCATAAGGATTATCAAGCGGTTTTTCCATAATACCCGAAGGAATTTCATAATAAATATTTTCAGTAGGTTGAGGAGTGTCTTTTACCACTTCCGGTCGAGGTAAAGATAACAAGCCCCTCAAAGGATTATTCTCCATAGTAACAAGTGATAATAAAATTCAACACGTAGTATACATGTTTCCTTACCAAAAGCGCTTCACTCCGCGGCAATGGCACCGGAATAGAGTATTGATGACCCACGAGTATAGGGGATCAATCGTAGTGCTTTCGATAAGTAAGAGTGTCGAACCAAACGAGGAGCAGAAGGAATTGATAAGCGATTTCAGCAAGGTATTCTCTGCAGGTGCTGTAAAACAGTAGTAACAGATAGTTTGATAGCAAGGAAATTTGTAGCAAGTAACTAGTAACCAAAGTAACAAGTGCAGCAAGGTGGCCCAATCCTTATTTTGCTAAGGAGAAGCCAAGAGTAATTCTTGTAATGAGAAAATCGTTCTCGAGGACACATGGGAATTTTGTCTAGTCATGATCATCATGTTTTAGTTGATTCGCGTTCACTACTCTTATAAATTGTAATGTGGGTTGGCCGGTGCTAGGGTGTTGTTCTTACTTGAAAAAACAACTCACTTATGATTACCCCCTCTCGCAAGCATCCACAACTACGAAAGGAGAATTAATATAAATCTAACCATAGCATGAAACATATGGATCCAAATCAGCCCCTTACGGAATAGCGCATAAACTAGGGTTTAAACTTCTGTCACTCTCGCAAACCATCATCTACTTACTACTCCACAATGCCTTCCCCTAGGCCCAATTATGGTGAAGTGTCCTGTAGTCGACGTTCACACGACACCACTAGAGGAAGAACAACATACATGTCCTCAAAATATTTAACTAATACCAACTTCACATGATAATTTATAATAGGACTTCTCTCATGTCCTCAAGAACAAACGGAACTACTAACAAATCATATTCATGTTCATGATCAGAGGAGATAAATATATGATTAACAATCCGAACATATGATCTTCCACCAAGTAAACCAACTAGTATCAACTACATGATGTAATCAACGCTATTAGCAACCCACATATACCAATCTGAGATTTTGGGACAAAGATTGAATACAAGAGATGAACTAGGATATGGAGATGAGGTGGCGCTGGTGAAGATGTTGATGAAGATGAGTCCTCCCATGATGAGAGGAGTATTGGCGATGACGAAGGCTTCAATTTCCCCCTCCCGGAGGGAAGTTTCCCCAGCAGAATCGCTCCGCCGAAGAGCAAAAGTGCTCCTGCCCCGGTTATGCCTTGAGACGGCGGCGCTTTGTCCCGAAAGTCTTCTCCTTTTTTCTAAGGCAAATTGACTCATATAGCCGAAGATGGGCACCAGAGGGCCCCCGTGGGCTTCACAAGGGTGGAGGGCGCACCTAGGGGTAGGGCGCACCCCTGCCTTGTGAGCCCACAATTGATTCTTCTGTATTCCTTTCTTCTAGTATTTTTTATACATTCCAAAATAAATCTCCATGAAATTTCAGGTCATTTGGAGCTCCGAAGAATAGCTATCTCTGTTGTAGCTCTTTTAGGTCCAGAATTCCAGCTGCCGGTAATTTCCCTCTTCAAATAAATCTTGCAAAATAAGAGAGAAAAAGCATAATAATTGCATCATGAAGTGAAATATGGATCCAAAACATTACAAATAACAGTAGGAAAGTATGATGCAAAATGGACGTATCAACCTATCACGTGCCTCGGGCACCACCGCAGCAGCCACCAAAGGGGAAAATGATGATTCACCTCCTCACCCGAGCTTGACGTGGCTCCATCGCTGATATGCAACTTTGTGGACCTCCAAGGAGACTCGCCAAAGGCGAAACAATTTCCGTTCAACTAATCAGACCGAGGCAACATCCCAGAAACGCCATCGAACTCCAGATCTAGCACCCCCTCACAACTAAAACGCCAAAAGAGGAAACCATACCTTCCATCCACAAACCTAGCATATGGTCCACCATCTTCCAGATACCGCCGACGACTATCTGCATCCGCTCCTAGACTACATCCCAAGTTCTGCACCGACACTAGAGCAAACGTCATCGCCACAACGGAGTCCAAGGACATAGGTCCATCCCGAGGATGCTGCCGCCGCCGCCACACCATCCTTGCATGAACAGACTGGTTTCCAAATCCACCTCCAACCATAGAACCGATCGCCTTGTTGGGGTAGTGATGAGTCCAATTTACTTGATAGTTTTGGTCGTTATTTTGTGCCTAGATGTTAGGCTTTGTGGAATTTTACCGCGTTCACGCACCTCTTTTTGTCATAATTCCACAAGAAACACTTTGGAGCAAATAAATGTATATGAAAGGAATCCCAGAGAATTATGGTGGAATCATGTTATTTAATGAGATAATCAGCTAACATAAAAGAAACAATCAAAGGGGCCAGAGGAGAGGCGCCAGGAGAGCCTCCAGAACAAAAGACGGTTGACCATACGAACACGACCGCTCGTATGGGCGGTCGTATGAGGTGCCTGAGGAACCGCGCCGTCAAGTATTTCCACCTCGTAGAACCGGATCTGAGATCAGACGAGAGGTGACACCAGAAACTCACCCAGAAGGAGGAACCCTAGCGTACGGAATGATCCGGAGAGGGAATTGGCAAGAAGGGAGATCGCCATATTCACCACCAAGCACAAGGAGTTTTACAACATCATCACCATCGTCATCAACATCATCACCAATGTCATCGTCATCATCATCATCAAGTTGAGAGTGATTCAAAGCAGTTGTAACATCAGGAACCCAAGCGGATCAACTTGTGTGTTACGTGTTTAATCCATTCATGTTTACCATCACCGTCTCTATGATATTTGTTGGCTCCAGGTGTGAGTAATCCGTTTAGTTCTCAGGGATATGAAGAAACCCTAACATGTAATAGGTCGATTGATATTAGGATTTGATATCCTCTTTGCATGTTTATGTTAGTAGTCTTCTTGATGTTGGGTGAAGTCGACCATCCAACATATGCCAACTTTGGACGGAAGGTTATTACTATTGACGGACCGGCTGGTTGTGGAAGTAGGTGCGTGACCGGACCTATATCCCTTCGTCTCGGACCGTTGGGGTATAACAGAGACCACATATGGCAGCGTCTGGGGACCTTTTTCCCCTTAGTCACCGTTTGGTAACTGGAGTGGAAAAGAACGGTAGTGGCATATGTGATATGAGACTGCCACGTGTATGCACGTATCTGTTCCGGCTTTGCTCATAAATAGAAATATGCAAAGTGGCTTAAAAATCCAACGTAGCATTGTGTTTAGGCACTGCTATAGATGCACGCTAGTGAGGAATCCAGACTCCCTGGAACGCTTTAATCCTTTTGGTTACAAAACTCGTGTTCGCAATACTCGTTACTAAAGTTCATTCAACAATTTATTTCCATACTAGCTACATCGTTTCCATCACATTACTAATGATTTGGATTACTCTCAACTTGCAGGCACACTATTTAAACCATCCAAGAGACAAAAGATTGATTGTTGTGCTCCCTGTGAGATTGATACTCTTGCTTCAAAAAGTTACAACTAAACCATGTGCGCTTGCAGGACATCAGGTAGGCACCACCATCGTTGACATCGAAGCCAAGACGATGAACAACCCAAAACCTAAGCCACTAAAGCATAAAACGATCCACACACCTGGATCCGACGACCCCCCTCACCACCGACGACCTCAGTCGTCGATGGAGGAGAGCCGTCGGAGGACGCCGACAGAAGAAAACACTCCTAGCAGCAAGCTAGATCGATTTCTTTCTTGCCCTGAAAGAAAGAAATGATATGGTGCCTAAAAATGGACTAAGCAATGCATAAATATACTAACCTACTCCATCCATACACGAAAAGAAGGCGTATAAATTTTGACTGAAGTCAAACGGTGAAGTTCTTTAAAGAAAAACTAAGAACGACTACAAATATAAATATTCACGGTTACATTTTTGTCCACCTGTGCACGTGTTAGACAGTTCAAAAGAGTGAGGGTAAGAGCATCTACAATCGGACCTCTTAAACCCGCCTCAAACGCCCGGGCAGGCCGCCCGGTCAGTGTCCGGTCACAAAATGTCGACCCAGACGGGCCTCTCAAACGGCCCTCAAACGCCCGGGCTGACCGGCACCCCCCATATCCAGCCCAAATATGAGGCGGGTATGGGGGCGCCCGGACGCGCCCGGGCACGCCTGCCACGTCGGACCCGACAGCCCGTCCCCACCCCAAATTGCACCAAATCCCCCCAAACCCTTCCTCCCCTCCCGCCGCTCTAGAACAATTCCTGCGTCCGGACCCTCGCCCGCCTCCACCCTTGCTCCCAATCCTCACCTCCGGTCCCGATCCACCGCCGGAGATGTCGTCCAGCCCGACCCAGACCGCCGCGACGGAGACGCAGTCCGCCTCGTCCATCGGCGGCGTGAATTCGTCCGCGGCGACTTGCAAGGCGGAGAACGTCGCCCGCAAGTTGCGGCGATGCCGACAGCGAGAGAGAGAGGCGGCGACTGCGACGTCGCAGGGAGGTCCGGACGCGCAGGAGCAGATGTCTCCTCCGCCGCGGCCGGATCCCCGCACCCCTTCTCTCCGAGCGCCAGCGAGGATTACGGTCACCGACCCCATACCCACAAACGACGATCCGAGCGCTGGCTGGGCCATTCCAAACAGCTTTCCCCCCACGCAGATGCCGGCGGTGGACGTGTGTGACTCGCCGGAGCTCGTTCGGGCGCGGACGAGCACGGGCTCCGGCACTGCCCGGTCTGACCTCAACCTGCTCGACGGAATGACCGAACAAGACTCGGTGCGTTTTATTTGCTCTTGTCCGATCATAGTTAAGCATAGCCCTCTAGTTTCTTTCGCTCACGATGAATACTTGCAAATCTTAATCATATAGGCGGCGTTCATGTCGACGATGATCAATGAGAATGAAGATCCGACCGAATTGGAGTATGAATTGGAGGCCACCACCGCTTTTGACGTTGGGAACACATCCGATCCCAATCCGAGCAAGAAGAAGAAGAAGGCCAAGACGGCGAAGGCAAGAGGTCTGGCATTCTCAAGACACGAGGACATCTTGTTGGTCAGAGCTTGGTTGGCCACAACGATGGATCCAATATGCGGCACGGAGCAAAAAGGGATCACCTATTGGACGAAGATTTGGAAGGAGTATCACGAGCTAAAGGAGTATGTGGAGCTTCATCCTATCGTGAGCACTCGCAATGTGGCATCTCTCCAACATCGTTGGGGGATCATTCAAGGGGAAGTGAACAAGTACGTCGGCTACTACGCACAAGTGACCAAATGCCCTCAAAGTGGGTTCGGAATCGCAACTCACGTAAGCTCGATTGCCTCATCTTCTCGTCCATTGCATATGCTTCTTGTGTTTGCATTCTCGTGCTCACACAAATGTTGTTCGCTAGACGGCGGTGGCGGCCACTTTGTATCACGAGGTGGAGAAGAAACCATTTGCTTTTAGCCATTGTTGGCTCATGTTGAATGGCAAGCCGAAGTGGACACAAGTTGTGGCCGATCTCAAGGCAGGCAAGAAGAGGAATGATGGCTCAAGCTCCAACCAATCAATTGGGTTGGACGATGAAGAGGACGATGTTGTCGTGGACGAGAATGGAAAAGCCACCGTGCCAAAGGAGAACCGCCAAGTCATGGGAAACAAATGGGAGAAGGCACGTCTCGCCCGTGATGCCGCGGCTATCAAAATGTCATCAACATGGACGGGCATTTTTTCGGCTAGGGAGAGCAAGAAGGAGGAGAGGTACAAGCTCCTCATGAAAGCGCAAAAGGAAAGGATGGAGTGGGACAGGACTAGGGTGGAGAAGAAGCGCGAAGCGGTGATCAAATGGGAGCTCGAGAAGGCCAAGACATTTGCCGACATGGATTTCAAGAAGGAGAAGTTGCAACTCGCATGGGACGCGGAAGATGCGAAGATTATGTTGACGGACGAGACCGGCTTGGATGACCATGCAAAGAAGTGGCTTGCGGACAAAAAGAAGGAGATCAACGCCCGGAGGGCGGCTGCGGCGAAGGAGGCAGGCCGGATGCAGGCGGAGGAGGCAGCAAGGATTCAGACGGAGCAGCATGCCCGAATGCAGGCGGAGCTGGCAGCCCGGATTCAGGAGGAGCAGGACGCACTCTTCTTCTCGCAGCAGCCGCAAAGCGAGTGATCGGAGGCCATCGGTCACGCTCGGACATTGATTTGATTTTGCCATGTCCGGTTTGTTGAACTATGATTTGCTTTGCTTTGCTTTCTTTCAAACTTTGGCATTCGGACAGTTTGTTTCGTATGATCGACGTGCATGTATTTGCATGGATTTGAGAGTCCGGATTTGAGATATGTGGATGCACGGAACGAAATATGAGAGCCCGTCCGGATGCGCCCGCGGACGTGTCCGGACGCGTCCGCGGGCGTTTGAGGGGCCGGATTTGCCAAGTCCGGCTGTAGATGCTCTAACGATGACTAAGGGCCCGTTCGGTACGTCTCCTGGCTCCCGCGCAGCCAGCTTCTCGTGGGAGCTAGCGCTAGCCAGTTTCGCACGGAAGCCAGGTGCGTTCGGCTCCTGAGCGCCTCCAGGTTCTGCTGCATGGGCTGGCAGCCCAGCAAGGAGAGTGAAGCCCATTTGTTGGAGCTGAATGATGGCCTGATTTTGTGGGGAAGACAGGCTGGGCTGAAAAGAGCACTGCAGGCCAGATTGCAAAGATGTCCAAATGTAACTCAATTTTTCATTTTTTTTCAGTCACAATCATACATCAGATCTCAGAGCGAGAGGTAGGGGAGAGGCAGCTCACCTTGAGCCAGGAGGGCGAGGAATCCGCGTTTGAGACTGGCGGCGGCCCGGCGGACGGCGGCCGGCCGGCGGAGGGGCGGCGGCGGGATGGGCTGCTGTTAGGGTTGGCAGGAGCAGAGATGAGAACGCAGTAGTGGAGCGGGGCAGAGCAGTCTCGATCGGGAACGAGCAGTTGACCAGATCAAACCGGTACGCTCGTCCCACTTCGGAATGGCAATCGCCCGTAAATTGACTCAACTCCGTCTTCTCTTTTTTCTGGAGCTGGGATTCTGCTGCTCCTACGTTTTGCACTGCGTTGGGCCTGTCTCCACGGAGCTGGCTTCGAGGAGCGAGAGCGTTCGGGCCATCTCCACGAGCGGAGACACGGAAGCGGGCTGCGGGAGACGATCCGAACGGGCCCTAAATATGTAAAACAGTCACACTCTTTACTCCATTATCCAAGGACCAAAAGAAATTCAAATCAATCTTTTCACACAAAAGGTGAAATAACTGTCTAAATATCTTGTGTGAAAAGAACATATCTATATCCACATAAATATAATGTGCCCACAAAGGAAAAAAAATATCACAAATGCAATGCATATATAAATGCATTGCATGAGCACCGGCAAATTCCCAAACCGGACCATAAGTGGAATGGGGGCCACGAAGGGGATGGCGCCGCATTATTGGATACCAGTTGGCCCGAAACTAGCTAGTTGGGCATGTAGTGGCTGGCCATGCCCATGCCGCACCGTGTAGGACCAGCCGGGGTATCTGGATAGCCGTGGCCGGCGTGGTGGTCGCCCGGTCCCCCGCTAGCCGCAATGCATCGATGCAGCCAAGATAGGCACCTTCCCTTGGATTCCCATGATCTAGGATTATTCGATACTAGCAGTACTGCGTAGTTCCCGGTTTATCCCATGAATTTGGGTGGAATATCGTACTGCTAGCGTTTCTATTTTTGCTTACTGTCAGTTACTCCAGCGGTTAGCCGTCTTTTTTTTTAAGGAAAAAGGGAACTGATGAGGACGATCGACGCAGAGTCAGAGACCGGCCAGTCACTCACCTGGGCGTCGCTGAAGTTACGAGCTGTGGAACCAGCGTCTTTCACCGCGCCGGCCGCCCGGCGAGGGGTGGAGCGGGGAAGTCAAAGCGGTGGGCACGGCGCGCGTGGGCGAATCGGGTCCGGCCGCGACGTCTCGACGCCCGCGGGCCCGCCGCGCCTGGTCACTCCTCCGAGTGAACGAGTCCTCCCGTCCGTCGGCCGGTCACTCCCGCTCTTCCCGCGCGCCAGCCAGCCAGCATCCATGTCACCCTCTGTCCCATGTGATCACTGCCCAGGCGTCAGCGTCCGCGGCCACGGCGTCTGTCCACCGAAATATCCCGCGCTCCCAACAGTCTCGCCTCACCTCCCACCCACCCATCCGGCCGCCCATCCGCCACGCGCACGCGACACCGCACTGCACGGCGCCTCGCCCCCCTACGAACGAGTAATGCTATAGCGACGGAGTGTTACGGGGTTTTACAGGATGAGTTTCATCTGGCAAATCCTGATTGGATTAAGGGGGGTGAGGGGCCCCACCTACCTGAAAATCAGGGGCTCATGTTTAGTTAGTTAGGAAGGAGCCTGTAGAAGCCTGTAAGGCCCTGTACAATGCAGGTGCCTGGACAGGTGCCTCAATAAAAAAATCCGTTTTTTTCTGCACATCAGGATTAGCCGGTGCTTGGAGAATGAAACGAGTGCTTGAGTTTGCTTCGGTGCCATCCCGGTGCTTGCTAAAGTAACTACCATTTTTCCATACATTTGTAGCATGTTCACTTAACGTAAGCACCTATGTTAGGCACCTGTGCATTGTAAGACAGATTTTTTAATTGAGACGCAAGACTCTCTCTCTCCCTAAGCATCGGTGCATAAGCACCGAGCGTTGTATATGGCCTAAGACCCCGTACCTCTAGCATTTTTGCCCTACGAACCCGTGCGCGTCGCGTCACCTACCGGCGACGACAAAACCGCATCGCTTCCCCCTCCCTCCCTCCCGTCCATAACCTCACTGCCAAAGCCCCGCTCTCCTCTCCTCTCCTCTCCTCTCTCCACGCGGATGATCGTGTAGTGATCGGATCAATCGATCGATCGATGAAGGTGCTCTGCTCTGCGTGCGAGGCGGCCGAGGCGCGCGTGGTCTGCTGCGCCGACGAGGCCGCCCTCTGCGCGCGCTGCGACCGCGACGTGCATGACGCCAACCGCCTCGCCGGCAAGCACCACCGCCTGCCCCTCCTCTCCGCCGCCTCCAACCCGCCCGCCGTGTCGGCGCCGAACTGCGACATATGCCAGGTGCTTGAATTTGTTGCTCTCTCGCCCTCCCGCTCATCTTCGCACATAATTTTTGCCCCGGCCGGTGATCTGACGAGTACGTCCTCTGTTTCTGCTACGACAGGAGGGCCACGCCTACTTCTTCTGCGTGGAGGACCGCGCGCTGCTCTGCCGGAGCTGCGACGTCGCCGTGCACACCGCCAACGCCTTCGTCTCCGCGCACCGGAGGTTCCTCCTCACCGGCGTCCAGGTCGGCCTCGAGCCCGACGAACAAGAAGAACCGGTGCCAGAGCCGGAGCCGGAGCCGCAACCGCCCAACAACGCCTCGTCGGCTCCCCTACCACCGCCGACGTGCCACAGGAAGAGGAGCCCGACGCCGCTCTATAGCGAAGGGGACATCGACTGGGCGGCCGGCCCGGACGTCGGCATCACGGGGAACTTGCCCGACTGGTCGGTCATCGATGAGCAGTTCGGCAGCGGTACCCCGATGTTGAGGCCCGCGGAGCCGGAGGTAATCAAAGCCCCTCCGAAGAAAAGCCCCCGGGTGGCCGTCACGGCGGCGAGCGCGGCACTTTTTGGCGGGAGCATGCCGGACTGGCCGCTGGACGAGTTCTTCGGGTTCACCGAGTTCAACTCCGGCTTCGGATTTGCGGAAAATGGCACGTCCAAGGTCAGTACTAATTCACACAGAACCAAATTTGAATTACTAATTGTACAGTCACAGTATTAGCACTTAGCAGTTACTCTAGTTACTTTATCAGGGAAGAAACTCAGTTCACGTGCTAAAATAGTAATTCTTGTGACCTGTCTCATGATCAAAAATCAAGCAATTTATCTGATCTGCATCCTGGAACGTTAATCCATAGTCAGATCAGGTTAATCATGTCATGTGATCTTACTTTCACCGGCACAAGGTATTTCACAATTGACATGCTTCTGAACACGAAAAACGTGTGACTAAACAATCGATCTATGCCTGAAAGGCTCACTTCAGTATATAGCTAGTTTGGCCGGTAACCTAACAGTGGTGATCCATTTGCAGGCCGACAGCGGGAAGCTCAGCTCGCCGAACCGCCGTTCGATGTCGTCGTCCTCCTCCGGCAACGCCACTCAGAACGCGCATGATTTCTTCGGCCAGGTGCCGGAGGTCCACTGGTCGAGGTCGACCATGCCGGAGCTCCCCTCCCCGCCCACGGCCTCAGGCCTCCATTGGCAGGGAGACCTGCATTACGGCTCTGCCGCCGACACCGCTTCCGTGTTCGTGCCGGACATCTGCTCCCCGGAGAACCCCTTCCGGTGCTTCACGGCTGGCGCCGATCAGCAACTCAAGCGCCGGCGGCGATGTTAACATGGCAACAGCAGAGACGCTCGCCGTCGGTCCATCAGGTCGTGCCGGCACTAGATTACAGGTCGTGTGCATGGAAGCTGAAACTAGCGTGCAGGAGAGGAGACTGAGGGAGATGATGCTACTAAATAGATGGGCTAGTGGTTAGTATGATACTATGATCCACATACATATGCCGCAGATCTGCAGTAGCTCTGGGACTGATTAGTTGTTAATTACGGGGTCTGTTTGTGCAACGTTGCTTGTGTAATTGTGAGTCTAGCTCGGATGTTAAACGAAAACAGTGGTAAAAACTAAGGAAAAGTAATAAAAACAGTGAGAGTGGAATCAGTGGCGGACCCAGATATTGAGGGTTGCCGGGGTGGTGGATGACGATGAAGCTTCACTGCACTGTGTCGATGGTCGCTAGGCACGGGAGATACCCTGCTCCGTCGCCGGAGAGCCGGGGCAGCCGTCCCAGCTCGCCCCAATGGTGGAACCGCCACTGAGTGGAATGGCGCTGGAAGTTTCGAACGGACGATTTCTTTCCTTCGACCACGGGGAGTGTTTTCAGCTGGTCTGTTGGGCTGTCAGATGGATCATTATGTGATGTATCAGCCCGATCTGTAAACGTTCTGCTGACTTTGTTAATTGAGGGCGTTGAGCTGTGTTTTGCACTAATTAGTCTGACTTTGCAAGCGAACGCCGTTCCCACGTGCGTTTTGGATTAAAGCTGGGGTTGTTATGATTGAATCAAATGGTAGCTTGGAAGTTAAAACTCCTACTAATTAACTCTGTTCTGACTTTAGACTTGGAAAGTTTAAGAGCATCTACAGCCGGGCGCCTCAAACCCCCGGGCAGGCCGACCGGTCACCGACCGGTAACAAAAAACGACCCATCCGGACATCTCAAATCGGCCTCAAACGTCCTGGTCATCTGGCACCCCTCATATCCAGCTCAAATGTAGGGCGTATATAAGATGGCGTGGGCGCGTTCGGGCGCGTCCGTCACGTCAAACCGGCCCATCATCGACCCCACAAATATCCCCACCGACAAACTCTAGACCTCAGTCAGCTCAGTCCACTCCATTATCTTCGTCCCCTCCTCTTCTCAATCCGTCCCCTCCTCTTCCCAGTCTGATCCATGATGGATGACCACAGCAGCTCAGGCTTCGGCGGCGACGACAATGATGTCGATACGGTCGCTCTCTGCATCGCATTGCGCCAGTCGCGGCTAGATCGGGGCAGCAGCTGCGGCGGCAGCTCGCGCTCCGACGTGTCGTCCCCCTTCGCTCGCTGTCGTAGGGCGAGACGTTGTTGGGCCCTCCCGGCTAGCGCGCAGCACCGGCGGCAGCGCCGCCCGCTCCAGTATAGGTACGCCGCCCCGCCCCGTCTCAGCCATCGTCGAAGGGCCGACATGCCCACCGTTGGGTGCTCATGCCCTCACCTGCGTCGGGCGAGGCGTTGGCGAGGCGCCGGGCGCGCACTAGTTGATACAAGGGCGCACTTGTCGCGTCGGTCCTCCACCGCTCCCTAAGAACGGCGGGGTCGGATGTGAAGCGGCTCCGGCAAAAGAACGCCAAAGCACTTTAGCTTGCCATCGAGCCGTAGGAGCGCAAGGCAGTGGCACAAGCGACGACGAAGGCGAGGAGGCATGCCAAGGAGTAGAAGTGCTTGCTCCAGAGGCTACCCGGTGTGCAGATTGATCTGTTGGACGATGAGTCCGACGTCAGCGACGGATCCTACTCCGACGACGACCCTCCAGCGGCCAACACCTACACCGACGACCAAAGCAGCACCGCCGACCACAAGGGAGAGGGGCCAACGAGGAAATGGTGATTTTCGTCCTTCTCTGTTTAAGTATTGTGCGGCGGACCGGAAACTGGTTATTTTGGTTGTCTGATGATCCTATCTATGAATTATGTCCGATTTAAGTAGGTTCATTGCTCGAGCTTGATCTACGTAGGTTAAATTTTGTACGTTGCATGTGTTGCATGGTTATGAAGAACCAATACATGGATGCAGACGCACCAAAATGAAGAGTGCCCGATTAGTACCCGCGAAAGCGTTCGGACGCGTTTGAGGAGCCAGATTTGGTGACCATGGTTATAGATGCTGTAAGACATGTTTGGTACACCAGGCATGGAGCGAAGTTGACAGCAAACCATAACGGTGGAGCGACCCTCATGTCGACCTTTTTGGGATGACCTTTGGTGAAGTTATTTTGTTACCTGAGATTAAAGAGGCTAATCAGATATAAAAACTCGACGAAGACTGCTTGCCTCTTTGATGTCAGCTTCAAAAACTGCATGGACGTTGCTAATTAGAGGCTCACCAACAATACCTACTCCTCAACACTACAATTCAAGGTAGAGGCACCCAAACTAGAAAAGATAAATGGATTTACAATTGGAAAACTGGAAATTTCTCTTCTACGAAGGTACAAAGCTATGATTGACCCCAACCATGCTCATAAGATCTACAAACAACTGTGGAAATGCTAAGCTTAACTTAGGCACAAGATTTCCTTTATGGCTCCTCCTCTATGACAGTCAACATCAGAAATATGTTGAAAAGAAAATCCATGTACCTGGAAGGTTACAATTGTGTTCTATGCAATGAAAAGGCTGAAGAGACTCTCATGCACCTCTTGTGGGATTGTGCATTTGCTCGTGAATGTTGGAGTGACATTCTGCCAAATAGGAAACGTGGTATCTCTTGCTATGATGAAAAATTTGCATCTCTATTCAGAGCTCCCTCATAAGATTGCACTAGATATCATACTCATGGGCTGCTGGGTATTTGGTCCATCAGGAATGACAAGATCTTCAGACAAGATGTACCTCACACTCTTAATTGGTTTCATCACCTAAAGGAGGGACTTACATGTGCAGTTTTAAGAGCTAAGCTGCCAAAGCTTAGAAGTTTCATTTCTAGATAGATAGTCAACTGTAATTTTTTTCATCATACCAAGAGCTGGCATTGGTTGATTTTATACTTTTGAAACTGTTTGATTTGCGCATATTTGCTTAAATTTATACAATTACAGTAAAACAATTGTTGTATGGTCCAGGGTTCAGGAGAAATAACAGGCTCAATACGGTGGCAAAATATGTGGTTTGTCTATCGCCTTCATGCATGGTAAAAACATCCTGGACGGGTTATCCTACATCAAACAGTCCACGAGTTCCATCACATGAAAATTAGTGGTGTAATTTTTGATTTTCATTTTGAAGAGGCCCACGTCAAAAGTCAATTCGTCCCCTTAACCAGTAGACCCTAAGAAATGTAGGGCTTCTCCAAAAGATGGGCGGTTTAGGTTCATAGTTTCGGTGTCTTGAGGTAGGGTTGCTATAAAAATCAATGATGACATTATTCACTAGTTTTAACAAAAAAGATTATGACAGGGAGACCCGATATTTTGATGTTATTTAACAATGTTGTTGATGTTACAGTATATGTGGATTGCACTAGCATTTCCATCAGTTCGGACTTTTGGTTGCGTTGGCTAGTGCATGAAGCTTAACATGGTATCAGAGCCTAAGGTCTTGAGTTCAAGTCCTGGCTTTCGAGGTTTATCAAAAAATTGTTGTTGCCCCCTCTGTTTCCATGTATAGGCCTCTTGAGCCATACCTCTGAGTCTATTCACGTGTTGACTTTCCGTGTCACACGTGAGAGGAGGTGTTGAAGTGTATATGTGGATTGCCTAGCCCTTTCCATCAGTTCGGACTTTTGGTTACGTTGGCAAGTGCATGAAGCTTAACATGGTATCGGAGCTAAGGTCTTGAGTTCAAGTCCTGGCTTTCGCAATTTATTTAAAAAATTGCTCGTAGCCCCCCTTTGTGTCCACATAGAGGCCTCTTGAGTCATACGTGAGTTTCGCGCATTGTCGCTCTCTTCTGGTTGCACCTGTTGACTTGTCTTCCCCGTCACACATGAGAGGGGTTACAGTATATGTGGATTGCACTAGCCCTTTCCATCAGTTCGGACTTTGGTTGCGTTGGCTAGTGCATGAAGCTTAACAGTTGACATGCTAGCAATACTAAGTTAGTGCACTAAGAGGTCCGGTAAAATTAGGTGGAGTCATTCCTTACTTGGTTGACGACGGACTACCCATCCTTTAATATGTCGATGATACGATTCTGCTTATGGAAACCACATTGAAAAGACAAGCATCTGGAAAACTATCTAGTCTAAAAATATATTTTTATAATATCGAACTAAGAAGCTCAGGAAACTGCCGCTCGGTACACCAAAAATTAATTGGCTGCAAGAAGGACAGTTTCCTATTAAGTATTTGGGTATCCCAAAGGCACCCAGATGCCCTTAGGCCCTCTAGCAGGTGATATGGTTCGAGTACACCTGTATGGCATCCTCGTGTGAGTGGATACCCTTACTCACCAACAAACCCCTACTAGTACTCGAAAAGAGCTTGTGCTTTTCCACTCTTTTGAGAGTAATCTGGAAAGTTTGTCCAACTGTCCTCCTGTTGTAACCTCTTCTCATCTTCTGGATATGAATGTTCATGACTTGCAAGTACACATGTCTTATTGATAGACAAGTTTTTATATCGTCCCAACGGAACATAGGCGAGTTAGTGATGAGTGTTTTAGTCACACTCGAGGTGTCACTAGTCTCATTTGAATTGGTTAGTTTATTATCTACAAGACAAAAATGTTACAAACGGAATAAAGGGTTGTTGAAGGAAAGTAGGACAACATGAGTATAAAGTACTGCAAGTAAATAACAGAGAGTAACATTTTTGTAATGGAACGGTTAGGTGCGGGAAGGTTCAGCCCATAGTAAATAGAAAAAATGCCTTGTATACCAGTAGTTTGATATTACCCTTAATATTGAATGTTTGATAGGCGATCCACCCTTGATTAACCAAGCTCCTCCTACCAAAAGTGTTTGACTCTATTGTCCCGCAACTAAGATCAGTCGATCGGACTGATACTTTAGGTGTTGTGTCTTCTCGTATTATCTTTTCTCCTCACTGGTACCAACACTTTTCACATAAAGGTTATGGAATAGCCAGACAAAAAGTGTTTACCCATGTAGGTCCTTGGATCAATTTGTTGAGATCTTAAGTTAAACAACATGCATTACGTATGATGTGGATAATCAACCTCGTAAACTATCATCAATGTAACCACACATAAATATAAATAAGCACTAG